>VZQC01001531.1:904785-975985 GCA_009823505.1 Rhizomys pruinosus | reverse complement strand
CCCATCTCTACAGCACTTACCACATCACACATTACATATTTATCACGTGGCAGTTTTCATTTCTAGGAAGCAGATGGATTTCCTGTTCCATATGCTCTTTTTTCCAAATATATGTCCATTATATCTTCAAAAAGTGTGTGTGTGTGTGTGTGTGTGTGTGTGTGTGTCTACATTCTCTCCACCTTGAAGTGGCCTGACAAAGTAAGGATGCTATGTAACCTTTAAGGTTGGATCACAAAAAGTCATAAATCTCTGCCTGGGCATTTTAGGATACTGAATCTTAGCCACTGTGATATGAGGAAGTAAAGGTCATATGGAGAAGCCACTTGTAAATATTCTGGCCAACAGCCCAGTTGTAGTCCAGACCAGTAGTCAGCATCAGCTTCCAGACTTATAAGGAAGCTTTTGATATGATTTCTGAACCAACCAGTGTATGAGGCAAGTGAGAACGATATAACTCAGCTCAATCATCTCCCAGAATCATAAGATAATAAAATCAGGGGGCTGGAGAGATGGCCTAGCGGTTAAGAGCGCCGACCACTCTTACAGAGGACCCGGGTTCGATCCCCAGCACCCACATGGTGGCCGAGAACCATCTGAAACTCCAATTCCAGGAGAACTCCAGTTCCAGGGGAATCCGACACCCTCTTCTGACCTCCGTCCGCGGCATTGCACGACATGGGTGCACAAACTTGCATGCAGACAGTACATTCATACACATAAAAAAAAAAGATAAGCCGGGCGTGGTGGCGCACGCCTTTAATCCTAGCACTTGGGAGGCAGAGGCAGGCGGATCTTTGTGAGTTCAAGGCCAGCCTGGTCTACAGAGTGAGTTCCAGGACAGCTGGGGCTACAGGGAGACCCTGTCTCAAAAAGACAAAAAAAAAAAAAAATAAATAAAGGAGGATGAGCCGGGAAGAAGGGGAAAAGAGAGGACGAGATGAAAGATGCTTTCTAATGAGGATGTCACTAACTGAGGACCACCTAGAGAGGACCATGTGACCCCACACACCTGACCTTTGCCCACCCTCCCCTGGCACACTCTAGACCTGACTGTGCTTTTCTTCCCCATCTTTAGGACATGAGCACATGGTGTTGTGTGGTTCAACTTCTCCTTCTTATGAACTCAGCCATAAATCATCCAAAGACAATCCCAGGTTCCTTAGGCCTATATGCTAACTGCACAGTGGTATTTAAATAACTGAGTGAATGATAATTGGGAGGAAAGCTTAGAGACGAGGCTTCTTTATGCTATGGGGCCACCATCAACTTTTCCTTTTTTTCAAGAGGAGAGAAGTACATGTGATTCTCCAAGGGCCCCTGACTCCCCTGAATACATGCACCTCACTCTACCTTATTGTTTTTCAGAGGGTATTGTCCCTGGGCCCCCCACAGACCTGTCTGTTACCGAGGCCACTCGGAGCTATGTAGTGCTGAGCTGGAAACCCCCTGGCCAGCGTGGTCATGAAGGCATCATGTACTTTGTGGAAAAGGTAAGACTCTAATCGTAATAGTACTGCCTGCCACTTTCTAAAGAGCTTTTTCTTTCTAAAGTAGGTACAAGTTTCTAGAACAGTGAATTAAAGGAGGAAGGCAAGAGGACTAGTCTAAGATTATGAACTGTCTCTGTAGAAAGTGTGTATCACATAGAGCTTTGCCTTAAGCTTGGGGGCTCATGGATCCTTGAGACCCACTCACAGCCTCCTAAGAGGCCCACGGAGCTCTAGGCTTAAGCCATGTAAAATGAGACTTAGTCCTGAAACTGTAGATTGCCCATATGGCAGTTTCTAGAGACTTCCCTGCCTCCCTTGCTCTGATGATGGCTTTTAATCTACTTGTTCTTTGAAACTAGGTGAGGGTAGATGGCTGGAGGAACAGAGGTTGTGCTACTTTCCAACCATGGGGAGGGCTAGTACTGCTCTCAAGTAGAGTGGCGTTAGGGCCGACAAATAACCGCAGACACTGGCCAATTCTTTCCCCCAAATAAATGTAATCATGTTGGGGATTAGAATATTCAGTGAAATGAAGATGACCTAATGATCCAGCCATATCCAAGATGGATAAGCTACTATGACTAGCAAATGGAAAAAAGCCAAGATCTGGCCGGGGTGTCGTCGGAAAAAGGTTGCTCAGCTTCCAGCAAGGAAATGCAGGAAAGCCTGCAGGCAAAGGGCTTCAAAGGTCATTCACGGGCCCCTGGCTCCAGAAAAGGGGTGTTGAGGAGAATTTGCTTAGCGTGTAGCTCAAAGTACATTTCTTTTTTTTTTTTTTTTTACTCTTTTTGAGACAGGGTCTCCCTGTAGTCCCAGCTGTCCTGGAACTCGCTCTGTAGACCAGGCTGGCCTTGAACTCACAAAGATCCGCCTGCCTCTGCCCAAAGTCCATTTCTTAAGAAAGTTTGATTGGGGTCTAAGGGCTGTAACTCAGGGTAGAGCACCATCCCAGTGTTGGTGAGATCATAGGTCAATTCTCAGTGCCACAAAATTGAGATTAAGATCTAATGGAGAAGGTAAGTTCTTGTCTTTTATGTATAAGCACATTTACCTTTTTATTCAGAATGATGCACTATTTTTAACAAAAAGACAATCCAGTGTTCATGTTTTTAAATTATTCTTATAAAATTGCATAGAAAGGATCTTTTGTCACAAAAATAAGAAGCTGGATTAATTGTCCTCTTTCATCTTAAATGCTATTCTGATTGTTGGATTTAAGAACAGCTATTATGTAGCCTTGCCTTATGACTACTGTAAGAGCAGACATTTCTGAGCTATCTAGAGACACCTACAAATTAGGTGGTAACAGAAAGATAATATGTAAACCTTGTTCTTTATAGTGCTGAGGGTTGAACTCAGGACTCACACATTCTGGGCAGGGGTTCTGACTGAGCTATATCCACTTTAACTTACTTTTTTTTTTTTTTTTTTTTTTGTCTTTTTGAGACGGGGTCTCCCTTTAGTCCCAGCTGGCCTGGAGCTCACTATGTAGACCAGGCTGGCCTTGAACTCACAGAGATCCGCCTGCCTCTGCCTCCCAAGTGCTAGGTTTAAAGGCATGCCTCACCACACCCAGCTCTACTTTAACTTACATTTTGAGACAGGTTTCTAGCTAAGCTGCCCAAGCTGGTCTTGAACTTGTGATCTTCCTGCCTCAGCCTCCTGAGTAACTATGATTACAGGTTTGTACCACCAGGCCTGGCCAATAGTCGAACTTTAAAAGAAACATTTATTTTTGAGAATTTTATACATCAAAATTGTCTTTGCATTATTTCCACCCCTCCCAGTCTCCCTCCACCCCCTCCCCCACATCCTTCTACTCCCTCTCAATTTCTTGTCCTTGCCTTTTATTTATGTTGTTACCCATATGACATACATTTATAAATATACATATAAATTCACTGAGTCTATTTAGTGGTGCTCATGTGCACTTATATATATAAGCTTTTTTATTGGCACATATTAATTATACATAATAATGAGTTCCACTGTGACATTTTCATACACATGCATACTGTCTTCAATCGTATTCACCCCCTTTCCCTTCTATTAACCCCTTCCTATTCCTGATGATCCCCTCCCTCTTCTGAAAGTGGAGCTACTCTTTCCATTTTCATGCCTTGTTGTTGTTGTTGTTCTGGTGGGGTTGATGACCCAAAGGAGAGCATGGATAAGGATTTGTTTACAGGTACCCCATCTACCATTAACTGCATGTAAGTCACCAGGGATAAGTGGAGCCCCATCAGCTCCCCACCTCACTCCAGATAGAATGTTAACAGGTCCAAACAAGTGTACATCTTCAATACCCAAATATTTTTTTTTATTTACATTTTCTTTATTTTGTGTGTACCTTACCACATGTGTTGAGTCAGTTCTCTCCTTCCTCTGTGTGGGTCTCAGGGATTGAATTCAGGTAGTCAGGCTTGGCCACAATTGCCTTTACCCAGTGAGCTATCTTGCCAGCCAAATATGCAAATATCTTAATAGTATTTTATTTATTTCAAATTGATGGCTCTTAAGAAATGAAACCATGCAGGGTGTGGTGGTGCATGTCTTTAATCCCAGCATTCAGGGGGCAGAGGCAGAGGGATCTCTGTGCATTCAAGGCTAGCCTGATCTACATAACATGTTCCAGGCCAGCTAGGACTATAAGGAGACCCAGTTTTTTTGCAGTGGACATTTGGCCAACGTCTTTTGACATTTGGCCTCACTTCTTTCTTATATCTAGTAAATTGTATAAGAAAGGCATGATCCCTTCCACATGAAACATGGATATCTTCCAAGAGTCTGTTTTTATGAACACTGATATTAAAATTATACATTTATTTTTATGTACTCTAGATGTCATTCTCAAACTATAACTTAAGTATCATTCTAAGCATAAAACTTTTTTGATTTATTTATATAAATTTTATGTGTATGAGTATTTGACCTGTATGTGTATACATCCAGTACCCTCAGAGGCCAGAAGAGGGCATTGGATCCCTTGAAGCTGGAGTTGTTAGCTGCCATGTGGGTCCTGGGAACCAAACCCCAATCCTCTGCAAGAACAGCCAGTGCTCTTAGCTGCTGAGCCATCTCTCCAGTCCTAGTTTTTCTTTTGTTTTTGTTTTTGTTTTTTTCAAATAGAAGGCAAGAATGAACTGATAGATTAAAGTTCACTTCCTGGTGTATTTGCCACACATCCAGCCCCACTGCATCTCCTTGACGTGCTACATGAGAAGTCCTTCTGAATAACCCTATGACAGTAATTACTATCCTGCTCTCATAATGACTCATAGCAACTCAGCCCTGAGACAGTTTCTCAGACGAGTCAGTGCTGACTTCTGTTGAACATTTCCTCTGATCCTATCAACCCTAATTTTTCCATGTGAGTCTTTAACTTCCTCAGGCCAATGTGTGTGTGTGCGTGTGCGTGCGTGTGCGCGTGTGTGTGTGCGTGTGTGTGTGTGTGTGTGTGTGTAAAACCCGTCACTAAAATATTAAATATTTTTCTACCAGCCTACCCACTTAGATGGAATAGAAGAGATTATTTATGAGTACAGGATTACTTGAAGAGGCTGGACAGGGTGTGGTCTACTCTTGTAGAGCATGCTGGTTCCTGAGGGATTCTGGGTACAGACCATAACTAGAGCTCTAGAATGCACTTACAGATCTAACTGTCAAACTCTCCAGATCTGAGTCTAAATTTATATCTGATGAACCATTTCTGCTTGGCCTTTTCAAGGGGGAAAAGCTTCTCTTTCTCTGGCCCCTTTGCCTGTTTTCATCAGCGCAGGGTGTTCGTGTAGCCATTGTGCTGTCCCCTTGACCACCCTATGCTTGCACTCCATGGAACTTTCTCCCTGGGATTTGCATGCACACGAACTGTGAGCTAGTCTACAGGCTTATAGTCAACCGAGGAAGCCATGTCTATGATCCCTAGAATGGTTGGATTGGCTCATTAGTGAGAGAAGTAGATGAAATGGGGTCTTCCTTTTAAACCTCTGCTATATTCTTTTCAGCCCCAAACTTTCCCTCAGGCACCTTATACCTTAAGCACTTTCTCTCATTATTCCTTTATAAAAATCTGGTCATATCAGACACAAAATTGCATCACTTACCAGCTCTGTTTCTGTCCGTCTGTGTGAAAACAGGTGTTGTTTGCCAGAGGCCAAGCACTGTTCTACACATATCAACCTAGTTAATTCTTAAAAGTAACCCTGTGAGGCCCATACTTTTCTATTCGCTGTGCCTATTTTATAGATGAGAAAATGGAGTCATCGATAGCCTACATGATTTGCCCGAGATCACACGGCAGGTACAAGGAAGAAGTGAGATTTGAATCTGCACAGTCTCGGCTTAGATCCATAAATCCAACTATAGTTGAACATTTCTAAGACAAAAGTCCAAATTCATGAGCCAACAAGACACTCAAAATATTCTGGATTTTGGAGTTTTGGATTGGAGATGCTTAAATGGTAAAGTCTATGCAAATTTTCCAAAATAAAAAATGTTTCCAAATCCAAAACACCTCTAGTTCCAAGCATTTTAAATAGGAGACACCCCACCCCCACCCCGCATTACAGTGCCCTGCCTTCCAGGCTTCCAAAGCCTGAATCTGCCTCTTTCAAGGAGAGCGAGAGTGCAGTTGAAAGGGTGGAAGTTATAATGACATAGAAAGTTCATAGCACAGCAGAAGGCAGATAATTGCCTCTGTGTCTCCCTGGGAGAGTACATAGAAGCTACATAAAGGTCTGGGACAACTATCCCTTAGCAGGGATAGATCACACACATAAATGACACATTATCATAAGAAGTATTGCCCATTCTACAGATGATGCCACTAAGGCCAGGAGCACTGATCTGACATTCCAAGGTCATCCAACTCGTTATCAACACAGTTGATACCAGACCCTAGGCCTTTGGATCTGTTCTGACACAATGTACATCCCATGTTAAGTCAATAAAGGTCGTGTTGAGTGGTAGACTAGCAAATTTAGGGATCATGTTTGACACAAGACATTCTATCACAAAATGTGGATTTCTAGAAAAATGTTTTCAAATTGTTTCTTAAAAAGTTCTATAGCAAAATCAGGCAAGAGTATCAAAAGTTCTGACTTTGAGCAGAGTTGGATGCTAGAGTTAGAGAGTTGTTCTCCACCTCCTGCCTGTCCTCACTGCGTCACCAATCAAAGCTCACATTAACATCTTCATTCAAGGATTTCCAAGTCACTGTAGATCACTTAATTTAAATTTTAAGAACAGAATGTCTTTATTCATTTACTTAAATTTTGTTTAAGGCTGGGTCTACCTCTTCCTCCTAGGCTAGCCTGGATCTCACTATGTAGCCCAGGCTGGCTTCAAACTCATGGCTTTCCTTCTGTATCCGCCTCCTGAGGGCTGAGATTACAGGTAGGCACCCCTATGCCTGGCTTGGAATTTCTTTAAATTTGTTCTTTTAAACTTATGATTTGTTCTAAAATTTGGGCAAGAAAAAAAAAAAAACTGTTTGTGTTTCCCTAGCTTTAGCCATTTGTTCATTCATCCAGGAAAGAAAAGGTTGATTGTGAAGGGCCAGACAGCATTCCAGGCCTGAGGCAGAGCGGTGACCAAGGCAGTTCCCTGAGCTCCTGGAATGAACTTTCCAGTTGAGGAGACAGATAGGGTCCAAATAGTGGAACATTTTGACCAGGAACTGAGGCAGGGCAAGGGGTAGAAGGTGATAGAAGAAAGATATAGAGCTTTCTAAACTGGTGAAGGGAAGGAGGTGATCAAAAAGGCTCTAGTGAGAAGGTTTTAGCTAAGTGTGGGCCTGAGGGAGCCAGGAGTCAAAACAAC
This sequence comes from Rhizomys pruinosus, assembly GCA_009823505.1. Lineage (NCBI taxonomy): Eukaryota > Metazoa > Chordata > Mammalia > Rodentia > Spalacidae > Rhizomys > Rhizomys pruinosus. The sequence continues at coordinate 968,672 of VZQC01001531.1, read as the reverse complement.
AACTCAGTTAACAATCAGTTTAGAACAACATGGCACAAAGTGCTGAACACAGCATGTTAAACCTACCTATCCTACAACTTAGAAAAATATCCCAAACTATCCTTGAAATAAACATTTCTATAAGTAGATTAACAATCATGTATATGTATAAAGGAAGCGACAGTTTGTCAAACAATACAGAGCCATACTCTGTGTAGAGTCCTGTGGCTCCCAGCTGTCCCTCCACATTGCTTCTCCAGTTCAACTCTCAAACAGGCAGCTTTTGGCCAGGTGAGTAAACCTCGAGCCCCCTTTGTGCACTGGGGCTCCAGTGATGTCACTGTTCTTGCCGCAGTGTGACGTGGGAACAGAAAACTGGCAGCGTGTGAACACCGAGCTCCCGGTGAAGTCTCCTCGCTTTGCTCTGTTCGACTTGGCCGAGGGGAAATCTTACCGCTTCCGTGTCCGCTGTTCAAATTCAGCAGGAGTCGGCGAACCCTCGGAGGCCACTGAAGTGACCATGGTTGGGGACAAACTTGGTAAGTGTAGGGTCAGGTCAGGTTGAACAACTGTGAATTTACGTTGTGTCAAGAATTTACATGGTGTCTTCCAAAGCAAGAATCATAAAACACAATACACACACACACACACACACACACACACACAGCCCTTTAGTCAAAAATGATGATCCTTCTCTCATATATTTCATTAATAGCATTGTAGTTGATCCATTTATTAAACAAAAATTCATTGTTTTGCTTATGGAAAGTAAACTTCACAAATTTCAACAGCTAATGCATTTTTTCAATGTCCACATATATTTGGTCTATCATTTCGTTTCCAAAATAACATTTGTTATTTAGCAAAATACATTATAAGACAAAGCCACGCTTACATATGTGATAAGAATGAGGTTTTTAAACCATCTTGGGTTTCATCATCATTGTCTTCTTTACTCAGATATCCCCAAGCCCCCTGGCAAAATTATCCCAAGCAGAAACACAGATACCTCAGTGGTGGTTTCCTGGGAGGAATCCAAGGATGCCAAAGAGCTGGTTGGATACTACATCGAGGCCAGTGTCGTTGGCTCTGGCACATGGGAGCCCTGCAACAACAACCCTGTGAAGGGCTCACGGTAATGAAGTGTATGCATGCACATGCATGCGCGTGTGCATGCATACGTGTGTGTGTGTGTGTGTGTGTGTGTGTTGGGGGGTGCGTGTTCCAGAATCACTGTGGGCCATATGTAGCATACATATCCAATGGAGGGAGATTAAAACATACACAGGGGGCTGGAGAGATGGCTCAAGGGTGTACACTGGTCTTGCAGAGGACCCAAGCTCATTCCCAGCACCCACATTGGCTCACAACTGCCTCTAACTTTGGCTCCATGTAATCCAGTGCCCTCTTCTGGCCTCTGAGGGTAATTCTACACACATGCACATTACTACATACACACAAGTAATATAAAAAGTATAAAATCTTTAACATATATGTGCATATGCATGCATACACACAGTTAAATTTACTTTTAATAGCCAAATGAAATTAAAGCTGGACATGTTTAATGTAAAGCATTTCTTTAAAAAAGAGACTTGCTTCTGATGTTAAACACTTAGAAACATATAATTCTGTCTAAGAGTTCATTTCTTAGACGATTTCTTAAGAATCTTTTCTTAAGAAAAAATTTCTTAAGATTTCTTAAGAATCTTTTCTGATTCTTTCCCTTTTTACTATTTTTTTCCATTCTTCCTACTCTGGTATTTAATATGCAAAGGGTTATTAGATTCCAAAGACCTAACAGGCTCTACCAAACATGAGTACCCTGGAACTTTAAATGAACAAAGCATCAATACTTTATAAATTCTGAACAGCAACATGATTAAACCCAGGACTAAGCAGATGGAAATACCCTCCAAGCAAAGACATCCCCAGCACACTGCCACCTCTTGTGTCTGTTGTTGGGGTAGGAAGGGAGCTTAGTTTCCTTGCTTTCAACCAGTTTTGTAAACTGGTGGCAAATTCTACACCCAAATTCAAACCCTTCTTTAATTTAGTGCCAGTATAAGAAGGGGGACCCTAGAAACTGTCTACAGGCTGGTTGGGCAGCTTCTGGCCTTTTCTGAGGGCCGAAGACTCTGCCAGATGAGATAGTTCTCCAGTGCATCAGAGGCTGAAGACCAGCAGGTTAAATGGAGAAGGTCTATGTTCTGTTTAAGATTGATTTCTTTAAAATATTTTATGTTATTACTTTTATTTTATGTGTATGAGTGTATTGTTTGCATGTAGGTAGGTGCACCCATGTCATGCAATGCCCACATTGGACAGAAGAAGGCACTGGATTCCCTGAAACTGGAGTTACCGATGGTGGTTAGCTGCCATGTAGGTGCCAGGGATCACATCCAGGTCCTCTGCAAGAGCAGACAGTGCTTTTAAAGGGCGAGCCATCACTCCAGCCCCAGGATTCATTTCTTTCAGTGCAATGACCATGTGTTGCATTTCTGCTCCGAGTTCCCCAGCATCTCCCTGGGGCCATTTAAAAGCATACGAGTACAACCCAGCCTATCTTTCCAGACAGCAGGAACTGGTGAAAGACAGACACCGTTGCTTATCTATCTTCATATTCACAATAGCTACCTCCATGTCTTGAACTCTAAAGTGTTCAATATCTCCCATCTGAGCTGATCCTATTAAATGTTTGAACAAGCAAGTAATAATAGAGTCACTTGCAAACCTGTTATTTGGGTTATATTCTTTTTTATTTTTATTTTATTTTATTTATTTATTTATGTGTATGAATGTATTGTCTGCGTGTAGGTTTGCGCACCCATGTCGTGCAATGCCGCGGAGGTCAGAAGAGGGCGTCGGATTCCCCTGGAACTGGAGTTAAAGATGGTTCTCAGCTGCCATGTGGGTGCTGGGGATCGAACCCAGGTCCTCTGCAAGAGCAGTCGGTGCTCTTAATTGCTAGGCCATCTCTCCAGCCCCTTGGGTTATATTCTTTAGGATTGATTTAAATGTTACAGTGATTCATGAAGTAGCTATCTATAGTTCTAATAGTAAATAAGGAGTGTGATTGTTTTATGTGTGAAACTACCATGATTCACACCTCATTGTTGGGTCCTTGTATTTAAATGGTAGAATCCATTTTTTACTTTATTTTCAGATTCCAATGTAATTTTTCAAGTAGTCATACCTTCCTAGCATGTAAGGAGACAGCAATTAGCTGTCTGAGATAAGGGTCTATTAGTGCTTTTCATTTAAGTATATCCCTGAAATAGCCACTGAGGATATTTTTCATGCCACTTATTATTTATTGTCTCATCTGTGCCAGACCTACCAATGGTACTTTATATACTAATACAGGACTACTTTATGTGAAAATTAGTATGTGATAGAATTACTATCTGCAGTATGCTGATGAGCATTCAGGGAGAAACCAGGAGTCCTCAGTTTTTGACAGAGGGAGTTTTTAAAATCACTGTAATTTTCTTCTTATCTGAAGTGTGGGCGTCACATGAAGGTTTCTGCTTTTTTCCTCCTTATAAAAAATGAGTCCTTTTCATAAAGCCAGACTGTTCAGAACATTCAGAGAAGCTACCAACCATCTTCCCTCATGTTCCATCTAGAAAAGTCTCTGAGAACTTTCTTTCCTTTTTAGATTTACTTGTCATGGATTGGTGACTGGTCAGAGTTATATTTTCCGGGTCAGAGCAGTGAACGCAGCTGGACTTAGCGACTATTCCCAGGATTCAGAAGCCATTGAAGTCAAAGCTGCTATTGGTAAGTTCCTTATACGTAATCTGGTCCAGGAAAAATGAATTTTCTGTTTGCATCATCTCCAGAAATGGTTTAAAGCTTCTAATATCACTCTGTGATTCCATCCTTAAATGGTCATTTTCTTTGACTTCAGGTGACATCTAACCTTCCATAGCTGTCATTGTACAGATCTTCATCACTTATCCAGAGTCTGAACATCTGTAGCTTTCCATCTTCACCCTTCCAGTTTCCTCAGACAGTCCCCACTGTGTGTAACTCCATGCTAACTTCATGTGCATCCTGGGACTCTGGAGGGCCACCCTGATTCTGTGAAGTGGTATATCAGCTGTAACTCAGGCCATTTGTCCCTAAAGCCATCTCATCTGCAACAGAGCCTGGCTTCTTTCCCCTAACAGCTCTTTAGCATGTGTTTTATAAATGCCTCTAAAATTCATGCAAGGCATATGTGGTTCCTTAATCACATACTTCATCTCTGCTTGCAAACTAACCAATAGAATAAAGCCAGTAATAAAGTAATTATATGTATGCATGAGGTGTACCTCCCAATCTTAATAAAGTGGGGAAGAGACCCAGGTAGTTCAGAACAACAACAACAAAAAAACCTATAATATTTAACATAGTGAAACAAAGATTTGACCTGGCATGGTGGCATACTCCTTTAATCCCAGCACTCGGAAAGCAGGGGCAGGTAGATCTCTGTGAGATTGAGGCCAGCCTGATCTCCATAGCAAGTTCCAGGCCAGCTGGGGCTACAGGGAGACTGAGTCTCAAAAAGACCAAAAGAGAGAGAGAGAGAGAGAGAGAGAGAGAGAGAGAGAGAGAGAGAAGGAAGGGAAAGAGGGAGGGCAGGAGGAAGGGAGGAAGGGAGGAAAGGAGGGAGGGAAAAGAAAGAGAAAGAAAGGGAGGGGGAGGGAGGAAAGAAGGAAGGGAAAAGAAAGGAAAGGAAGGAAGAGAGGAAGGAAGGAAGGAAAAGAGGAAGGGAAAAGAAAGAGAAGAAAGAAAAAGAGGAAGGAAAGATAGATGATAGATAGATAGATAGATAGATAGATAGATAGATAGATAGATAGAGATAATAGGTAGATAGATAGGACTGAGTGTATAGCTCAGTGACAGAACACATACTTAGAATGTATAAAACCCAGGTTCAATCACCAATAAGGTCCGTCTGAGCTGTTTATCAAGGCCCTGTCTCAAAATCCAAAGTGAAAATAAAACAAAAAGTATTTAATGTCAGTTGTCTTCAGTTATCGTTCATAGGACTTTTCCACATTCCTTATAATTTATACAATAGCAGACCTGTTCCTTCAAGGTTGGGAGGTACAGATCCTTACTGTTGCACTAATAGTTGTGGTTCTGTTATAAAATCAAGATCTTTAATCCTGTGTCTCCTATATTAGAGCATATATCTCTCAGGAATTGTCTGAGATTTGCTTTTTCCTGTATAAACTAAAAACCCTTTGGGTTCTGCAAATAGAAATGTTTCCTGTTCTGTCTGTAGTTATTTCTATTCTTGTTTCTTCTTTTTCCAAATTATGGAGAACTTGAAATATTCCTTGATGTAAATTATGTGAAATGTACACTGTCCTTACTCTCATAAACAAGGTGATTTCTGTTAAACCAAGACTAGTTTTTGCCCTGCTTGCAGTCCTAATGTTTCTGTTTGTTCTGTTACCCAAGAGCATCGCGGACAGGGTCTGGCTCACGTCGTCTCTGTTATTGTCGGCATCTGTAGGGGGAGGAGCATCTCCAGATGCGTGGCCTCAACTGAGTGATGCGCCTGGTCGACTAACAGACTCCAGGGGGGGCGTGCATGGAGCCCCCCTGCCAACCTCTCAGAAAGATGCTTTGCTCAGTAGCAAACCTAACAAATCTTCAGCACCCAGTAGGCCCCCCAGCCGGGGCCCCGCAGAAGTGAGCACAGTCAGTGAGTCAGTGCGGGAGGTGTTCACCCCGCCGCCGCAGAAAGCAGCTCCCCAGGAGCAAAGTAAATCTGAGCCCCCGAAAAAGAAGAAGGACCCAGTAGGTGAGAAATGGGAAGTCCAGCTGCCCATCTGTCTCCATCAGTGTCCTCACCTCTCACTGTCCGGATCACGTACTTCATCTGTGCTTCATTCCTCACTGTTGATTCTGAATTTTGTTTCCACTAGACATTCAAACTGCTTTCATCTAATGATAAAAGGTCATCAGCTGGGTTTGGCTTTTATGCATAATTTCTTACAGATAGCAATGAAAAACTCCTGATGGGGCCTTTGTTTGGGGGGCTGTCAGGAATATACTGTATACTCTAGACATGACGGTAGAAAGGACTTGGTAATAAGCTCATGTATGGCTCTTTGAAATGTCCATGCTCAGTACACATAGAGGAAGAACATTTCACCAAGAAGTGACATTATACCAGGGTCATAGTTATTTATTTCCATTGGGTATCCTTGCGTTTTTAAGCAATCATTGACATTTCATTCAAACTATTCTCCCTTGGTCACTATGAAAAGTTTAGTATGGTATTCTAGTCATATAAAGCCATATTCCAAGATATATAATCCTCCTCCCAGAGGTGACTCATGTAAGATGATTTGCTAAAAAGATAAGAGAGATCTGATTAGGTACTGCCACTTATAAGTGTGTTCCTGGAGAAAAATTTTTTCTTATCAAATAAAAATGCTGACAAATTTCAAGTGCCCCTCTACCACATCCTATCTCAACCCCGCCCTGACTTTTGTTCCTCCTCTACATTTTTGTTTTGAACCTTTGTTTGTCCTGTTATCTCAAAATGAAGCAAGATGGTCACTTGAGAGTCCATCTTCACAAGTGCTTTTGTAAATATAAAGACTCAAGTTGGTGAATGGGGAGGAGAGAACAAACTTATTTTAAAGGTCCTTGTTCTGAGAGTTGTTTTGAATAGGAATGGGATAATTTCTATAACTATAATCCAAACAAATATTTGGAAATTTTTCATTGTATTGCATATCTAGATAGATTTTTTTTCCCTTCACTGTAACTTTAAAGTTTCTTCATTGAAAACTTTAATTTCAGTAGTTGAGTGGAAAGGAAACCAGCAAAGCCACGTCACCAGGAGTTTTGAAAGAACCTCCAAATGTTTTTCTAGCTAGGCACTAAGGAATGCAGTGGTCCATATACAGTACTTTGTGCTATACAAGCAACATTCCAACACCAGCTTAAAAATAATGTGACGAGCTGAAGAGATGGCTGAGCGGTTCAGAGCACTGGCTGCTCTTGCAGAGGACTCGGGATTGATTCCCAGCACCTGCATGGCAGCTAACAACCATCTGTAACTACAGTTCCAGGGGAATCCAACATGCTGTTCTGACATCCTTGGGCATTACATGACACGGGTGCACACATGCAGGCAATACACTCATATGCATAAAATCAAAATAATAATAATTATTTTTTAAAATGTGCTAAATGTGTTACTCACTAAAAGAAAATCATATAGCAGATTGCACTTTGTGTTAAAAAATAATCTTCAAAGGTGCCATTTAACTGGGCTCCAAAAGATATTGTTTTTCCTGAGTGGAGACAGAACCTGTGTAATTATAAAGCCTCACAAGAGTAAGTGTACTGGACAGGTGACGCGGCAACCATTTGGAACTGTATGGAAATGCCGAACAAACAATTGAGGTCAAAACAGATACGTACACATCCCAATATCCTGGAGGATGGAGAGATGGATCAGAGGTTAAAAGTACTCGCTGTTCTTCCAGAGGATCTGGTTTCGGTTCCCAGTACCCACATGGTGTAACTCCAATTCAAGGGGGGAACTCTAACACCATCTTCTGTCCTCCCTAGACACATGCAGGCAAAACATTTAGATACATAAAATAAAATAAATCAAAATATTTAATAAGGGAAACATACCTTGGGGAAAATATTTCTACTATGTGGAAAAGAATCATTTTTTGAGACTATTATTCCATTTTGCTGGGACAAGTTTTAAAAAAATCTTACTTTAATAATTTCAGTATACTTTCTCCCATGTGTCTGTTTTTCTCATACACCAAGGAGGAGGCCAAGTTTCTGAGAAATCTCACATTTCATTTTATACCACAACATCTAATGACCTCACATGTGGTACCAGCTTAGCAAGGCTAATGTACACAGAATCATAAACACGCTTCTCTCTTACTCACGAGCTATTTATATTGCAACAGCGGCACCATCTCCACCCTATGACATCACTTGTCTTGAAAGTTTTCGGGACTCCATGGTTCTTGGATGGAAGCAACCAGATAAGACCGGCGGGGCAGAGATTACTGGCTACTATGTGAATTATCGTGAGGTCATTGGTGGGGTGCCAGGAAAGTGGAGAGAAGCCAATATCAAGGCTGTCAGTGACTCAGCATACAAGGTAAGCATGTGACTCGGAGGTGTGACACGTTCTTTGGTGAGGAACTGCTTGCATATACACATTCAGCCCTTTAAAGGATTTATGTCATTTTACCAGTGTCCAGTGTCTGCACAGGCATGACCTGTGGTGTCACTCTGCCACACATAGAAGTGGACACATGAACCTCGTCCACGGGATTACAGGGAAAAGGGAAAACACAAGACAGCAGCCAGCAGCTGTCCTAAACCTTGGGGCCAAAAGCTGACAACCTTTCCACTGCCCACCTGTCTCATCTAACATCTATACCAGGCAATGCCCTATTGGCACTCCCAGATCTTCCAGGCTGCTGCCTGCTAGGTGCTCTACAGCCTAATGCCAGACTGATAGGTGCTCTAAAGTCTAATTCCTGTCTGGGCACTCACCACACATCACAGCTGGCAACCTAAGTCTCCTTCAAGCCCCACATCACCTTCCCAGGTTGGTGGTCTGATGGACTGTCGTCCAACCCACTGGTCACACTACACAAGCCTGATGGGCTAAGATTACATATGCAAAATAAGGCAGGTAGTCCCTGTCAGATGGTAAGAAGGACTCATTTGTTGATTCACAGCATTCTGTTTTTATACCCCATGCCTCATGTTCCATAGCATCAGAAGTGCTTGTCATGCCTTTGATCCCAAGGTGTCTCAGGCTTGCTAATGCACAGGCAAATCCTGCCTTAGGCCAGGTTTCAGTGTAAACAGACAAGCAGGCAATTGAGCACAAAAGAAGCCACAAGTGGCTTCCTTTTTCCCTACAATGACCTTTTGAAAAATATCCTTTGGTTGATATTGATAAAAGTATACTGGCTTGCCGGGCATGGTGGCGCACGCCTTTAATCCTAGCACTTGGGAGGCAGAGGCAGGCAGATCTTTGTGAGTTCAAGGCCAGCCTGGTCTACAGAGCGAATTCCAGGACAGCTGGGGCTACAGGGAGACCCGTTCTTGAAAAGACCAAAAAAAAAAAAAAAAAAATTAATAAAAAAAAAAGTAGATTGGCTAGCAAAACAGGACTTACATTTTCTGATTCATACCTATAAGCATGATTTTTTTAGAATATTTGCCATAAAATGTGTATTTATTGTGGAAACTAACATTTTCATTAAGACTGCAAACTAGTTGGGGCTAGAGAAATGGCTCAGCAGTTAAGAGCATTCACTGACTGCTCTTGCAGAGGACCTGGGTTTGATTCCCAGCACTCGCATGGTGACTAACAACCATATGTAACTCCAGTTCCAGGGGATCTGACACCTTCTTCTGAGTTCCTCAGGCATTGCACAACACAGATGCACTAACATATATGCAGACAATACACTCATATATAAAAAATAAAAATAATAAATAAAATATTTTTTAAACTTTAACTAGTATGTTACTAGTTCCAAGAGATCTGATAACTCTGTATATTTTACTATCACTGTTTATAATCATGACAGATAAAAGGACTTGGGCTTCCTGGCCTAACCTGGCTCTACACCTGTGGTGTGTTCCCTGTACTAGGGGCACTCCTGGTCAGAAAGGAGAACATATGTTCTCATAGATGGCCAATCTACTGCCTGGCCCATCTCAGGACCTGAGGGGTCTCAGTGTTGGCCTAGCTGTTGGTATTCTTTAGATCATCATCTGCTAGGCCCAAGTTACCATCTCCTAAGACTCAGACGCCTGCACAGGAACAGTCCAGAACAAGGCCAGGCCAAGCCAGGCCCACCCTTAAATCAATGTCACTCCTTCAATTCAACATTTGAAATTTAGGAAATGTCACACACAGACTAAGAATGCACAGCACAAAATTGAACTGTTTTGTCTTGTTTTGTTTTTATTTGTCAACACAATTTTCTATTATATGGCTCCAGGTTGACTTCCAACTTCCTATTCTCCTGCCTTACCTTCAGAAGTGCTAGTAAGAGTCTCCCAAGTTGGTATGCATAGCTGTAACTCATTTTTTATTACATGTGATAGTCCACCACATGCTCTCCATCCCCTTATTGATTGTGGGCAATTTTATGGTTTTTAGCTATATTAAACAATAAGCTATGAACACATCTGCTGCTATGTGTATGTACCAGTTTCTCTGTGTTAGTACCTAAGCAGACTTATTGAGTCAGAAGGTCCATTTACCCTACACTTTGCTACACAGTTCTATACTATTTCCGGAAGTGTGTAGAATGCCATTGTTCAGCATCCTTTCCAACACTTGGCTGTTTACAGATTCTCAGTTTTGATCACTGGGATGTCAAATAAGTTTGAATTTTGTGCTAGTAACTTGTCTGTTGCTTGATAAAACACTCTGACCAAAAGCAACTTGGGAAAGAAAGGTCGTACTGAATCTTAAACTTCCACATGACAATCCATCACTGAGGGAAGTCAAGGTAGGCGCTCAAGGCAGGAACCTAGAAGCAGGAACCAAGCACACGTCATAAAGGAATGCTGCTTCCTGGCTTGCTTCCCTGGCTTGTTCAGCTACTTTTCTTATACAGTCCAGGACCTCCTGCCCAGGGATGGCACTACCTGAAGTGGACTGGACCCTCCTACATCAATTAACAATTGAGAAAATGCTTCATAGACCTGGCCGCAGGTCGATCAAATAGAGGCAATTCTTTAGTTGAAGTTCCCTCTTCCCAGGTGTCCCAGTTTGTGTTCACTTGACAAAAACTAACCAGCATGACTACTTTTCTGTGTGGGCTGCATTTTTGTAGCCTCGTCTTCAGCAGGCCCAGTCAAGGTTCTGTCCAGTTTTCTCTTGGCTTTCTTATTGACTTGCAGAGTCATTTAAACTTGGGAGTGTGGTTCTTTTGTAGCTCTGTAACTTGCACATATCTCCTTTTCCCTCCTGAACTTGTTACCCTTCTCTTTGACATGATTACATTAATTTTCATGTTCAAGTTTACTGCAGTTGTACTTACCAACATTTGCTTTGCCATTAGTGATTTTTGTGCCTTTTTGAAGAAAGGTTTCTTTATTCCCATATCACAGATATACAATACTTGATTATATTCTAAAGGGCTTATAGCCAGTTACTTATATTTCAGTCATTAATTCATTTATGAAGCTTGTAAATACTGTGAGATAAGGACAAAAATTAATTTCTCCAATGGAGATGCATTTGTTCCAGAGTCCTCTAATGGCATGCATCCTTTCCTATGATTCCTTAGATTGCTGTCTGTCTATGAGTTCTTTCTTCTGTCCCACTAGTCAGTTTGTCCACCACTGGATCAGTATCCCTCTAATTCTATTATTACAGCTTTATAAAAAACTTAACTAATTTCTCCTAGTTCATTATTTTTCCAGGGCCATTCTTAGCTTTTGGACTTTGATATAAATTAAGGAATGAGGTTCTACTAAATTCTTCTAAAAACCAAGATGTGGTGGCACATGCCTTTAATCCCAGCACTAGGGAGGCAGAGGCAGGCGGATCTCTGTGAATTCAAGGCCAGCCTGGTCTACAAAGTGAGTTCCAGGACAGCTGGGACTGCAGGGAGATCCTGTCTCAAAAAGTCAAAAAGTCAAAAAAAAAAAAAAAAAAAAAAAGACAAAGCACAACATGAGAGTATATTGGATCAATCAATAAGTTGAGGGAAAGTTAACAGTTAAAACACAGAATTCTAACCCTTGGGTGTTCATGTCTTCCTCCATTCGCTTCTGTGTGGGGGCATACTTGTGGAGGTCAGAGGGCAATCTGGAAACCAATTCCCCCCTCAGTCATCAGGCTGGGCAGCAGCCGCCCTTCCCACAGGCCACATCTCCATTTATTTTTATCTTTAAAGTTGCACAGGAAAAAATTGCGATTCTCTACAGAAGTCTGCAAAGCATTTGATATTTTTTTTTTTTTGCTGGTCAAGTGGAGCAGTGGGCGTGGAGAAGGAACAAAGAAATCTGTAACTGGTTGTGATCAATTAGTTGTAAACACCACTGCACTAGCATTTGATATTTATTGATACTATGTACTTTAGTGTTATAGTCTTTTTATATTATAATGTACTATTTGCTGTTTTGAAAAGTATAGCATATATTAATTTTACATATAGCTGATTTAGTTCTTGTTAATTTAGTATAAGTTCTTTGGAAATCACTTTCTAAATAGTTGTACCAAATGCAAATAAGTTTCCAGTTGAGGCTTCATTTTCTTAAATTACCTTCTACCTCAATATTTAGTACAGTTCTGAATAGGAGTGGTAATGTTGGTCCTTCCAGACTAGATCCTTATCGTGTTGGTTTGGTTTGGTTATTTTGTTTGTCTTGTTTTTGAGACAAACAGGCCGGCATGGAACTTGCCACAATCCTTCTGGCTCACCTTCCAGAGCGCTGGAGTTATAGGCACGTGGCACCACAAGTGGTTGGTTTTTGTTTTGTTTTGTTTTGTTTTGTTTTGGCAACGTTGAGGCTGTAACCCAGAGATTCATGCATGCCAGGCAAGTAAACACTTTACCACTGAACTATATCACCAGTCCTTTGTCCTCATCTTAAAAACTTTCCAATATTTTGTCATTAAGTCTAGGAATTGGGTGGAAGGAGGATTTTTCCTTTGCCATGCCCTTTGAGCTATAAACAGATTGTGGGTTATCATCATACCCCAGGGATATGATCACAAAAGGGTGCCACTTACAGAAGTTCACTCCAGACTCTGCCTGACACAAGGGGTAAATAAATAAAATGTTGAACAACTAGAACAAAATCCCATACACCATAGGGTTTATTTGTGACATAGACGTAAATAAACATAATGCTAAACAACTGCTTGTGATACGGTCAATGTTGCAGATTAGCAACTTGAAGGAAAACATGGTGTATCAGTTCCAAGTGGCAGCCATAAACATTGCCGGGCTGGGAGCCCCCTCAGCAGTAAGCGACAGCTTCAAATGTGAAGAATGGACCATCGCTGTTCCAGGTAAATTGGGAACTGTGTCTCAATACTGAGCTTGGGATTTCCTCCAATACAATTTACAACTAGGGAGTAACTGATGTAATACATAGACAATGTTTAAGAGAAAAGAATCCTCTTGTTATGCTTACCTAAGGTATTTTATGATAGCATTAAACAAAATTGAAAATAAATTCTTTATGCCTGTGTTTCTTTTTTTTTTTTTTTTTTTTCTTTGAGACAGGGTCTCCCTATAGCTGGCCTGGAACTCACTCTGTAGACCAGGCTGGTCTTAAACTCAGAGATCCACCTGCCTCTGCCTCCTGAGTGCTAGGATTAAAGGAATGCGCCACCATGTCCAGCTTAAAGATGGTTCTTAGCCACCATGTGGGTGCTGGGAATCAAACCTGGGTCCTCTGCAAGAGCAGTTGGCACTCTTAACCACTGAGCCATCTCTCCAGCCCCATGCCTGTGTTTCAAATATCCCAGAGTTGCCATTGCTTGGGCCCAGCGTGGAGTAGGGTTGACAGAAGTACACAATTTGAGTGCTAACCGAAGGTTTAAAAAGACTTCCAATCTTTGCATTTGTCTCCTAAAGGCCAAGCAAGCAAACTCATATCCCATAGTAAAGTTTTAGGAAGTGCTTCCTAGATTCCTTCACTGTGTGTTCTCCATTGCTCTGAAGTACTCATTTGCCAACCCCACGTCTCCCCCCAGAGATCCAGCCTATGTGGTGTCTCCTCTGTATGCCACCCTCTTCCTACCTGTCCATTAAGGTGACCCCATCAGGCAAGGTTTCCCAGGCCTGCCTGGGACAGAAGCCTGGCTCCTCCTTGCCTGTCTCTCTCTACTGACTGCCCAGTGCCTGTCTTTCCCTATCCCTCCTGCTCTCAACAAACCGGAAGCTGGTTGGAATATGGTCTGCTTTCCAAGTTGTCATGTAAGCAGAAAAGGTTGCCTATGCTTATTCCTCATATGGAGCTATAAAACCAGACAAATGTAAACACTGAATGCCAACAAACTTACAAATTTATTAAGCTAGTAATATCAAAGTGTATGGTAGATGATTTAATTTTGTTTCTGATGGTACGGGCTTCAGAGATCCAAGTATCTTAAAAATGTTATTTTTATTTTATGTGTATGCCTATATTGCTGCATGTATGTACGTCGTACAGTGGCCGAGGAGGTCAGAAGAGGGCATCAGATCCCCTGGAACAAGAGTTATGTATGGTTGTTATCTACCATGTGGGTGCTAGGAATCAAACCCAGGTCTCTGCAAGAGCAACCAGTGCTCTTAACTGCTGTGCCATCTCTCCAACCCAAATATTTTGAGTGTCACAGGATAACTCAACTCTCCAAGATGCCTAGATTTGACAGTCAGCACATTTTTTTTTTTTTGTCTTTTTTGAAACAGGGTCTCCCTATAGCCCCAGCTGGCCTGGAACTCACTCTGTAGACCAGGCTAGCCTTGAACTCACAGAGATCGGCTTGCTTCTGCCTCCCGAGTGCTAGGATTAAAGTCGTGTACTACCACGCCTGGCTTAGAGATGGTTCTTAGCCACCACATGGGTGCTGGGAATCAAACTCTGGTCCTCTGCAAGAGCAGTTGGTGCTTTTAAACACTGAGCTATCTCTCCAGCCCTGATAGTCAGCAAATCTAACAACTGGTATGATACCACTATAGATCACATGAGCACTCCTGGTCACACTAGAGCACCCCGTGTGGACAGCAGCCCTCCCCACCCAACTACCCCTGACTCTGATGCTGTTCCTTCCTCTGTTTGAAACTCTGTATCCTTGAAGAACCTCCATGTTGTCCTCACATAGTGAATACCTGCTTTACTTCCCTGCCAACTATGAATAAAAAGACTGCAAGAAGCGCAGGCCATGGTGGTGCATGCCTTTAGTCCCAGCAGAGGCAGGTGGATCTCCATATCAAGACCAGCATGGGGTGGTCTACGTAGCAAGTTGCAGCCATCTGGGGCTACATAGTGAAACTCTGTCTCAAAACAAAAACAAACAAAACAGAAAGCAAGCAAAGCTGGAGAGGTTCCGGGCTTGCTTAGCTTCAACAGGTGGCAGAGGAGAGCACACTGCCTTTTCTTACACTCCTGAGGCCAGTGGATTTTCTTTTTGCCTCCAGAACACAAATCAATCTGGTTTTGTTTATTTATTTATTTTTAAACATTTTATTTATCATTTTTATGTTATGTGTGTGAGTGTATTGTTGCATGTATTGTCCCATGTTGTGCAGTGCCTACGGAGGTCAGAGGAAGGCATTGGATTCTCCTGGAACTAGAGTTATGGACAGTTGTTAGTCGCTATGTGGGTGCTGAGAATTGAACCCAGGTCCTCTGCAAGAGCAGTCAGTGCCCTTAACCACTGAGCCTTTCCTCCAGCCCTGTGAATCTGTTTCTAAAGTCTTGTAATTCCTGAGTAAAGTTAAATAGGAGTGGCCATAGTCTTAGCAATTATGAGCAAGCCTGTAGAAAATGGACCTGTAAAACATGATCTAGTTGAACAAAAAAGTTGTAGGGTAAGCTCCGAGAAGAACTGAGCCTCCTGAACCTGCTTCTTGGACCCAGCCTTGACTTGGTGAGTGGTGTCCAGTAAGCTATGGCTCATAACATATTTCTAGAAGAGAGCAATAAGAAAGTTTTGTCTTCCCTTCACTGGGAAGATAATCAAACTGAGATGCAGGTTAAATGGTGCACAGAAAGTCACTGGGTAGCAAGGCCTTGGAGGACAAGAGGCAGATCTTAGTCTCCCCCCCCACCCACCACCCCCCGCCTCTACACAGGGGCTGCTGCCTGTTTGGATGACTCAGTGTGTTCTTTTTTTTTTTTTTTAAGCCAATGTTTTATTAAAGCTCTGTGCATTTCATACAATGACACAGTGTGTTCTAAGGATGGCCCAAGTTCATGGTCTCTAAAGCTCTTTGTCAAACAGAACATGCCACACCATTTTATACCAATACTTAAACACGTTTCCATAGAAGACCTTAGAAGCTAAGAAAGGTACATACTGGAAATTGCTAAGCTAAGGTAAACAGTCAGGCAAATGCTGAGCTGTCAGTTGTGAAATGTCAAAGCACAGCACTCAGTGCGAGTGTTTGCAGTAGATCTCAGGTCACTGTGAATCACTTCCTGTGATTTTGATTAGCTGCTTAGAAATCAGTTGTTATTTGAAAAAAAAAGAAAAGAAGCCAGGTGTGGTGGCTCAAGCCTTTATTTAATCCCAGCACTTGGGAGGAAGAGGTAGGTGGATCTGTGTGTGTTCAAGGCCAGCCTGGTCTACAGAGCAAGTTCCAGGACAGCTGGGGCTACATAACATCATAGTTTGGACCCTCTAAAAAGGCAGCAACATACACACAGCATGCATCTTGGCATCGTTTTCTTCAAAAATTATCAAGTTATTTGGCTTCTGTGGACTGTCTGCTATTGTACTAAGAATGAGTGAAATCAATGGATGTTAAGCGCCCAGTAGTACTCAGCGCAAATCCAGGGCAGGTGGGATGCACTGCATTTATCTAGTGAAATAATTTTGTAGACTGAGCTTTTTCACCCATTTGGGGGATGTAGGCCTTAAGGGAAAGATTTCCCTCCAACTGGAAGTTACTCTTTTTTTCCTTTACATGAACTATTGTTATCTATGTCTATAGGCCACCAAATAGACTTTCCTTCTTTATACTCCTGGAGATTAAAGGGGAAGGGGTTCCGCTCTTATTAAAAAAATAATTGGAGGGCTGGAAAGATGGCCTAGCAGTTAAGAGCACCGACTGCTCTTGCAGAGGACCCGGGTTCGATCCCCAGCACCCACATAGTGGCTGAGAACCATCTTTGACTCCAGTTCCAGGGGAATCAGGCACCCTCTTCTGACGTCCGCAGCATTGCACAACACGGGTGCACAAACCTACATGCAGGCAGTACATTCATACACATAAAAAATAAATAAAATAAAAAAACCCACCAACCCATGTTTTAAAAAAATAATAATTGGGAAAAAAAAAACCTGCAAAAAAACCCCACAATAACCTGTAGCTGCCCTAGACTGTGCTGATGAAGGGGACATATGTGGCCCAAGGACAGCCTGAAGGAAGTTTTGATCCAGCTCAGAGATGCACCTTGCTGTGCCTTTGACCCCCTGTATTTACTGAGTTATTACAGAGCAACTGTGGAAATGAGTGAAATAACTACATATACCTATTGTCAGGAGACTGCTAGATTTCTATAAAGAACAGCTGTGACCCTAAATGCGGATGTAAATGTACTCATACTGAGTTTTCTTATGCTCATTGCGATTTCTGTTGCCCCCTGTCCTTGTCTCAGGACCACCACACAGTCTGAGGTACAGTGAAGTCAGGAAGAGCTCTCTGGTTCTCCAGTGGAAGCCTCCAGTCTACTCTGGCCGGACTCCAGTGACTGGTTACTTTGTGGACCAGAAGGAAGCGAGTGCCAAAGACGACCAATGGAGAGGACTTAACACTGCGGCCATCACGAACAAATACCTGAAGGTGTGAGGCTGCTCAGGGACTCAGAGCCTGCTTTCTTTCCCTAAATAGGAAAACCACTAACGCTGACTGTAGAGGTGACATAATCCAAGAGTCTGTTTCATTTGTTGGGCTCCTGGTCGGATTCCACTTGCAATGGTTACAGTTGAATTTTTTTGATGCTTGAAGCAGCTTGGCGATGTTTTATATGCATTTCTAAACCCAGCTTTGAAAAGCACCCCCCAGCCCCCCACTCCCTCTCCTTTCCCTCTTTGCTTCAACCTTTCCCCCTTCCAATTTTTGTTTCTCGATTTAAAACTTATTGTCATCTCCCAAAGGTGACTTTTTCGTTCCTACTCTAATTGCCGTTGACGGTGGCTTTTTCCTGGAGGATGTGATTTTTACAGAGTTCATGCCAGGGTATCTGTAACCAGGAGTTCTGTGGAGCCATGCCCTGTCTCGTGTTGCTCACTCCTTCATGCCTGTGCTCACGAGAACTCTCAGAGTTTAATGGAATGGGTTCACTCCACTCGACCCTAGCCTCACCCTCCGCATGGCAGTGCCCTCTAGAAGTGCTAACTAACCCAGTGCCTAGCTGAGGCAAAGATGCCCGTGGAAGGCACAGGATCTTTTACTTGTGCCCAATGGGAATCTCTAGAGAATGCTTTTCCCTTGGGGCTGGGCAGGGGACACCTGAAGACCCTCAATCCACAGGCTTCATTCAGAAACTCTAGCAGAATTCCATGGCTTATTGCTTAGAGTTAATGTGACTTTACTATATTCATTCAGAATTTGTCACTATATTCACACTAAAAAGATTGAACCAAACGAGTTCACACCTGTATTGGTAATGACAGCATGTGAGACCCGGGTGTGGGGAGAGTAGGGTCTGAATGGAAGTGGTGGGAACGACATGGAGATGGGGGACGAGTACAGTTCCTGTTGAAATGATAGAAAAGGAAAAGAAATCCGAGAGGTGTGCATGGATCATGCGTCTGTGGTGGTGTGGAGGCCAGCTGTCTTGCTCTGGGTGATGGAAGAATGCAGCTGTGTTCCTGTTACACCACTGACTAGACTCAGGAATGTGGCTCCCCTGCCTGTATGGTGCGGAAGGCTGACTCACTGCCATGTGTCAAGCATCTAGTAATTGGTCTATTTATCACAGGGAAACGTTTCTGTTCCTTTCTGGGCATTACTTCTCAACGTTAAGTTTGAAATATAGCAAAGTCTATGCATTTAGCCTTGTGCCTAAGTTTAAGTTCATTTACAGACTAAAATTCATTCAAAACTCCATTAGGGAGCTGGGTAAGGTAGCATGCCTGTAATCCTAGCACTGGGGACATAGAACAAGACCAGGAGTTCAAGGCCAGCCTCAGCTACATAGTAAGTTCCAGCCAGCCTGGTCTACAAAGACCCTGTCTCATAAAACAGAAAAATAAAATGTATTGGCTTTAATGAAAGTTATTGCCATATAGTGATACTCTCTTGTCATCAGAATAAAACCAAATAGATTTTTAAAAATCTGTAACAATAGCCAGGTATGGTTGCACACACCTTAAATCTCAGCTGGGGCAGGCAGATCTCTATGAGATTGAGGCCACCCTGCTCTACATAGCAAGTTCCAGGCCACCTATGACTGCACAGTAAGACCCTACCTCAAAAAACAAAACAAGACAAACATCCCTAACATTCTAAAAGTATAGCTAGTGTAAATACATAGTCACAAATGCTTTACCTAATTAAATACAGGCATCCTAGCCCTGATTTAAAACACATTTTGAATACTGATCACAGCATTAGGTGGACAATTACACCTGCATTCTATAGTAAACTCCATCTTAAAATAATATCCTTTAAAATTACCTGTTTAAAAAATAAAACATTTATTTGGTAAAATATTAACAATGTTATTAGTACTGGAAGTTAATGGGGCAGGACATAGCCCTAACCAAGCCAAAAAATATGAAATAAGTTCTCAGCAAACATCTTGTTTATTAAAAACTTGATGCAGGGCCAACAAGATAGCTCACTGAGTAAAGGTACTTGCCACCAAGCCAGCCGATCTGAGTGCAGTCCCTGGATCCTACATGGTGGAAGGAAAGAGCTGATTCCTACAGATTGTCCTCTGACTTCTGTATGCACACTGTGGCATGGCTTCCCCACCACACACACACACACACACACACACACACACACACACACACACACACCACACACAAATATTTTTAAATCAAGGCTTTAAAATATTTTAAATTATTAGCATGCAAAGTAATGGGTCTCTTTATGGCATTTTAATACATTTACATCATTTTTTGGTCTGTTTGTTGTTTGTCTTTTTGTTTGTTTGTTTGTTTTTGAGATAGAGTCTCCATGAAGCCCCAGCCATCCTGGAACTCATTATATATAGACCAAGGTGGCCTCAAACTCACAGAGATCCACCTGCCTCTGCCTCCCGAGCATTGGGATTAGAGGTGTGCTCCACCATGCCAGGCAGTACATATGTATCACGATACACTGTTCTTTGTTCTCCCCACACACTGCCTTCCTCCCGCTTCCTCTTTCTGTGAAGGCCCTTCTGCTTCCATGTCACATAGATGACATTATTCTCTCATCCGTCCCCTTACCCTCCCTTTAGGCCTCTTCCTCTCCTTTCATAGTGCACTTTTATTTTCATGTCCTACATCGTAAAATGTCAATCTGGATTCCACGTTCCTGGATGAAATGTGATCTTTGTCTTTCATTCTTGCTTATTTCAGTTAACGTAATGAGCTCCTCTTCTATCCATTTTCCTGAAAAATACATAATTTCATTTACTTTACAGCTGAATAAAATTCAACTATATGCATGTATCACATTTAATTCAATTATATGCATGTATCACATTTTCCTCATCCATTGGACTGTTGCAGGACATCTGGGCTGGTGCTCTGTAAAAGGATATAGAATTTGTGCCGGGTGTGGTGGCACACGCCTTTAATCCTAGCACTTGGGAGGCAGAGGCAGGCGGATCTCTGTGAGTTCAAGGCCAGCCTGGTCTACAAGAGTGAGTTCCAGGACAGCCAGAGCTACAGGGAGACCCTTTCTCAAAAAGACCAAAAAAAAAAAAGGATATAGAATTTGAATACACTGGTTACTCACAAATTTATTAAATTCAAATTATATTACTATATTTTAGTGAGAAATAGCCATATTAAATTTATTGGGACAGTTTTTTATGTTTTATTGCTATAACATACACTAGCGGGGCACACCTTAAATCCCAGCGCTCAGGAGCCAGAGGCAGGCAGATCTCTGTGAATTCAGGGCCAGCCTGGTATACATAGTGAGTTCTAGGACAGCTAAGGCTACAGGCAGACCCTGTCTCAAAAAGACTAATATATATATATATATTATTTGTGATCCATGCTCTCCAAGAATTTTATCTGAAATAATTCTTGGAATATATCAAAAGGATCATTGACAGGTGGCAACATATATGTTATTGTGAATGCTTTGTATTTTACCTTTTGACCAGAGTAAGGCAATTAACTCATCCAAAGTGTGCATGTGTGTATGTATGGGAGGGTGTATGTGTTTGTGTGTGTCTGCCTGTCTGTCTCCCTGCCTGCCTGATGTTGGAAGCTCTTAAATGATATAAGAGAGACGTCAGAATCAGAAGGGATCTTAGCAACTCCATATCTACTAATAGCTGGTCCACAAAAAAGAGTTCAAAGTCAAAGCCTTACCTGTCATGGAGCCAGCTCCAGAGCACAAGGCCTAGTTCCTGGGTGATGTGAGATGCCATGGTTCTTAGAGTGGAAAAACATACCTGCTTAAGCAACATAAGTCACCCATTGCCTCTACACCTGCTTTTTCTAGGTACAAGGCCTCAAAGAGGGAGTCAGCTACGTGTTCCGGGTCCGTGCCGTCAATCAGGCGGGTGTTGGCAAGCCCTCTGACCTCGCTGGCCCTGTTGTGGCAGAAACTCGTCCAGGTGGGTGTTTCCTTTTCCTTAAGATTCATTTCTGACTGGGAGCGTAGCTCAGTGTAGAGAGCTTTCCCAGCATGTGCCAGGGCCTGGATTTGAGCCAAGCACTAGGAAAAAAAAAGGATTTCTTTGTTTAAGATGCTGAAGTCCGCAGGGTGTGGTGGTGGTCACCTTTAATCCCAGCACTTGGGAGGCAGAGGTAGACCTCTGTGTGATCAAAGATAGCCTGGCATGGTGGTTCACACCTTTAATCCTAGCACTCGGGAGGCAGAGGCAGGCGGATCTTTGTGAGTTCAGGGCCAGCCTGGTCTACAGAGTGAGTTCCAGGACAGCTGGGGCTACAGGGAGACCCCATCTCGAAAAGACCAAAAAAATTTTTTTTGCCATTTCATCTAGTTACCTGATTTGTTGGCACACAACTGTTTATATTATTCTATTCCCATCTTTTTTATTCTTGAAAACATTGTATATTCTGCTGTTAATTAGGATGTTCTGTGGCTATTTTCTAAGTCAAGTTTGTGCTCTTTATTGCTTTACTGACTTTATGTTTAGCCATCAGTGGACATGAAGTTTAAAGTCTCTAGATATTGTTTTAGTGTTCATTTCTCCCTTCAAGTCAATTAATTTTTGTTTCTTGCAATTTGTGGCTGTGCTTTAAAGTGAATATTGTTTATAATCTTGTTATGGACATTCTACATACTGAAAACTTTTATACTTAGTAACAATCTTGTATTCAATTTATTTTATTAGGTTAACTATTTCAGCTTTGAGTGATTAATTATTTTCCATTCTTTGACTATTAATGTGTTTGTATCTTTGAATCGAGCTGTTTCTTCTAGACAGCATAGATTTGAGTCATTTAATCTATTCTACCAATCTTTTGGCTTTCAATGGGAGTGTTTAATCCACTTGTACGTTACATAAATATGCTGATAAAGTAGTATTTATATCTGCTATTTATTTTCTATATGAGTTTTGCCTCTTTTCCACTTCAGTTCCTCCATCACTGTCTACTTTTATGTTATATATGTAGACTTTAGTGTACTCTTTTAAATATTACTGTTCCTTTTACCTAAGGATTGCCATGAATATCTTAATGTACAACAATCTAACAGTTGAGAATAATACCTATGTAATTTCAATAATATTAAATTTTGTCAGCCGGGCGTGGTGGCGCATGCCTTTAATCCTAGCACTTGGGAGGCAGAGGCAGGCGGATCTTTGTGAGTTCAAGGCCAGCCTGGTCTACAGAGCGAGTTCCAGGATAGCTGGGGCTACAGGGAGACCCTGTTTCAAAAAGACCAAAAAAAAAAAAAAGAAAAATAAATAAATTTTGTCTCCTTTTATAGTTCTAGTCCCATCTCATGACACTGTCTTTATGTGCTGCTAATAATCT
Organism: Rhizomys pruinosus; assembly: GCA_009823505.1. NCBI lineage: Eukaryota > Metazoa > Chordata > Mammalia > Rodentia > Spalacidae > Rhizomys > Rhizomys pruinosus. The sequence goes on along the minus strand of VZQC01001531.1, from coordinate 945,817 downwards.
TTGATTTATAATTCTAAAAAAAAGATACTGAAGTCCCATTTAACCTACCTTTCCTGATTCTCAAAGTCATAGGTATATACCATCTGGGTAGTAAATAAGTATAACCTTAGACAAGCTTGGCATGGGCCCAGGGCTATTGTGGTACCTAAAAATAGAGAATTCAGAGCCAATTTATGCCACCTGGACCAACTCTTCTAGGCATGCATCCTTGGGAAGCTCTTTCTATTATATCTTGGCCCTTAGCCCTAATAAGATATTTTCCAATCATAGGGGGATCTGGAGCTAGAATAGCCTAGGGGGCAGGCAGAGCCCCTAAACAGATGTGGCATGTATATAACTGCAGCTCTCAAGTTAGACTGGTGTTCAGCCAACATTCTGTGAAGGACCAGATAGTGCATGTTTTCGGTTTCATCACCGTGTGGTCCCTGTCACAACTCTCTGGCCCTGCCAGGGCATGAAAGCAACCATAGACCACTACATTAGCAAGCATGGCCATACTCCAGTCAAACATGTTTATATGTATCATATATATATGCACCATGCAATAGCACACATTCTGTATATTATAAAATTTGAATTCTGCATTATTTCCCATACCTTGAAATAGTAATCGTCTTTTGATTTTTTTCACCTGGTTTTTCTTTGCTTGTTTACTGTAGTTTATGCATGTCTGTGTGAGGGCATGTGCAGGTGAGTGCAGATGCCTGCAGACAGAGGCCAGAGAGGTGGGATCCCCTGGAGCTGAAGTTACAGGCAGCTGTGAGCCACCCAACATGGGTGCTGAGAACTGAACTCAGGTCCTCTGCAAGAGCAGTAGGCACCCTTAACCACTGAGCCATCTCGCCAGCCTGTTTGTTCACTTTTTGTTATTTTGTTTTTGAGACAAGTTCTCTCCCCCAGTCCTGGGTGGCCTGGTTGGCCTTGGGACTCCCATAGATCCACCTGCCTCTACCTCCCAAGACCTGGGGTTAAAGGCGTGCTCCACCATGCCTGACTTTTCTTTTCCTTTTTAAAGCTGTTTAAAAAATATGAAAAACATTCTTGGTTTGTGGGCTGTAAACAAAAAGGCAACAAGCCAGATTTAGCCCACAAGCTGATCTGTGGGTTAAACTAACAGTCCTGTGTGGATACTCTGTAGAGCTGAGGCAGCCCTTACCACTACTTCAAGACTGCACCAGAGAAGACCGTTTCTCCTTTATTAGGGGAACAAAGTTTATAGTGTTCAGTGCCTCATAGTCTCTGATCGCTATATTGTAATAACTATTTTTCCCATTTGTATTTTTTTTAAGTTTTATTTCAGTTATCAAAGTTACATAAGAGGAAACACTTGTTAACAATAAAGGGTAGGAAATATTAGCCAGTTATTTTTAAGTTTTTATTCATTCTAGTCTAAGGCTTTTGCATAACAAATGCATAATGTTATATTTCTTTTTCTGATGAGAAAGTTATAAACATAAGAAACTCTTGGGGCTGGAGAGATGGCTCAGTGGTTGAGAGCACCGACTGATTCCCAGCACCCACATAGCGGCTAAGAACAGCCTTTAAGCCAGGCATGGTGGCACACACCTTTAATCCCAGCACTCGGGAGGCAGAGGCAGGCAGATCTCTGTGAGTTCAAGGCCAGCCTGGTCTACAGAGTGAGCTCCAGGCCAGCTGGGGCTATAGGGAGACCCTGTCTCAAAAAAAAAAAAAAAGAAAAAGAAAAAAAGAAACTCTTACCACGTGTTACTTGAAAAGTGTAGTCAGTACATCCTTTGAGGAACTACAGTCTGCCCACTTCAACCTGTTTCTTCATAACTCTTTTTAGCTACTAATAACTATTTAGTGTTTTAGCTACTCATAACTATTTAGTAGATATGTGTCTGACACAGGTGACCTTCTTTATAAAGCATGGTAGAGAAAGCCACACTTCATAGTAAGCTTTGTGAAATTCCATGAGAAAGCAGAGAAGTGCTAGGAACAGGTAGACAAAAAGGAAACATACAAGGACACTGGGACATACGTTCTTATACGAATCAGACCCTGATGTTGTAAACTGTGCAGATATTAAAGGTGCCAAATAGTCATGTGCAAAGACCCACTTGCAGTATCTACCCTTAGGAGAACATTTAGATGTATGAGTAAAGTCTCCGTCTAGTCACAGGCAAGTCAAAGCACCCGCTATATAGGTCCCCAACATGATTAAAGAAGCATTTTCAACTTCAGTGTGACATTAAGAGAGCCATCCACTGGGGCAGGAGGATAGGCTAGTGACTCCTGGGTGAGAGTTTTATGTCACTGATTTGGAATAGGTACTAATAGGTCTTTGTGGCCATCCAATTCCTGGACTATAACTTCAAGTAACAACTACAAACATGGATACACTCAACAGCTCCTGTTTAACCCATCCACGAACCACTGGCTCACAGTTTAAGAATCTTGGGGCCACACAGAGTCAAAATGCTTCCCTGTACAAGAACACCAAAACTCCAGTGACATGGCAGACTTGTTTTATAGGCAACAAGTGTGTTCACTCTTGCAACATGAATTTCCTGAGCTGCTACTAAGTACCAGGTGTTCTGTGGGCTGTGGGAGCAGTGTACCACACACTAGGTTTACAGTCAGGCAGAAACAGCAGGTGTTTACAGCATGTGCAATGAGAGCCAGGACGGACATTCACAAAATAATCTCCATAGCCAACTAGGCTATAAACTAGAATTCAAGATTTTGCAAGTCCTTATAAAACAAAACTTGCATGTCATCTAAAATTGACCTCATATATTTTACTAAATATTAGTATATTACTTTTACCCACTTATTTTATGTTAAGCTGAATAGCAAGAGGAAGGGAAGGAATGTCACTAATTTCAATATTTGGGATGTGAAACTAGCATTATTAATTCAGAGAATACTCTTGTTTCTCTTCAGATTATATAAATCTTTGGCCCTTATTTATTTATTTTATTTAATTTTATTTAGTTTTGTATGTGTATGAATGTACTGTCTGCATGTAGGTTTGTGCAATTCCGCGGAGGTCAGAAGAGGGTCTCAGATTCCCCTGGAATTGGAATTACAGACGGTTTTTAGCCGCCATGTGGGTGCTGGTGATTGAACCCGGGTCCTCTGCAAGAGCAGCCGGTGCTCTTAACCGCTAGACTATCTCTCCAGCCCCATCTTTGGCCCTTTTTAAAAGAACACTGCTATCTGGGATACATTATTAAATGTTTAGGCAGAAAATAAAGCTTATCATGTAACAGTACACCACAAATACATCTAACAAGATACCCCAAGTGTAATTGAATTCCAGTTTAAAGTTAACTTAATCCAGGGGAGTCAGTAAGATCACTAGTTTCCCTTTGATGTCAAAGAATATGCAGACAGATATAGTTCAGCCCCTGCTGAAGAATCTAATTGTGTTGGTTAATGAGGACCCAGATAATGGACTGAGTGTGCCTGACATGCCTCCCCAAGAAATCCTTTAGTTAAAGAAATCACCATATAAAGTAGGCTAAAATTATACAGTGTCGCTTTGGTAACACCTAAAAAAACACTCATTACTTAATGTTTGATACCTTAAAAAACAGTATCTGTGCTTGATTGCATCACACCCACAATGGAAGAGGAGGTCAGGTGAGTCAGATCAGATAGGATGAGAGAGAGAGACCTGCCTGGTCTGACCCAGCAGGTGATCTGTAGATGAACAGGTTGGCACTACAGCGTGCAGGTATTCTTACCAGAGCAACAGATAGGGGAATTTGATGGGTCGGAGAACCCAGACGCCAAGCAAGAGCTCAGCAACAGAAAGCTGGGGCTTGGGTCCCAGCAGCAGGCAGGCTAGGAGAACACACTTCCAAAAGGAAGATGAGTTGGGAATCAGTTAACAATGAGTAACCAAGGCCACATTACAGTCCCAGTGCCCAAAACTTGATCGACCCAGGACCTAGTAAGGCAGAGAACACAAATGTGGGCAAAGGCCTCATGGGAGAAACATAAAGGACTCTGAGGCAGGAGGCTGACTGAAAGATGAGTTCTATTGGCTAATTTAGAAGACTGCACTTGTATCTGCTCACTATCTCTTTTACTCCCTAGCGTAGAGCTTAACCTTGGCTGTGCATTAAAGTCATGCCAGGAACTTTGAAAATACTGATGTGCACTCTACTCCAGAGCAATAAAATAAAGACTATAAGGTTTTCTTTTTGTTTGCCTAACTCCTTGGGTAACTGTAGTCTGAATCCAGGCTTGAGAAGTGTGCAATAGACTCTGGCACCTTCAAAATAGGAGTCATGTCTTTCTGTATATACACTGGGAACTTAGCTTTGGCCCTGCTATATTAAATAGTAGCTAGTCTGTTAAATGAAAAAGGCCTATTGCATTGAGATAGTGTTCTCATCACCATGATAAATGCCTGACATTTTAAAAGGATGAAAGATTTATTTGGCTCCTAGTTCCAGGCATTTAGCTCATTATGGCAAGGGCTTTATGACAGACAGGAAACAGAAGAAGGGGATGGGGACTATCCTTAGAGACCTACCTTCCCCAACCAGGCGCCCCCTCCTAAGGTTGCCAGGCTTTTCCAAATTAGTACCACCAGCTAACCACAGACGCCTATGGGAGACATTCCATTTTTAGACAATAACTACCTTGTTTTGACCAGTGTGACTCTTGTTTTATATAGTATCATTGTGTGCCCTCAGCCCTAGTCACCTTGTAATTTATGGCCTGATTGTGCTGGGAAAGGTAGGTCCAATAGAGGCCACAATGTGGGCATCAGGGTGATGGGTCAGTCAACTGCCATTATAAACACAGGGCACATGTAACTGATTACAGCAGTTCGCTACTATTTAAGCTATCTGTTCTTTCTAGTTTCTCAAGCTACACATACATCACACATGTGGACATACACATATAACATGGAGGACAAATAATTAAAGCTTATATTAATGCTCATGTAAAGACTTTAAACTATATGAGATTTATCTCTGAATAAAGATATATAGGAAGGTGAGCAACTCACTGAGATTTCATCTTAAAATTTGTTTTTTGAGAAAAGTGGAATGGAATTAATTCTCCAGTAGTTCATGCTATCCCTGAACCACATCATAGCCCATGCTAGGGCTTCCTGATGTCTGGAGGGCCTTTGCAGTACTGTCTGTGAGAACAGACAACCCTTTGTCTATGTTAAAGATTTTTATAGGTTGAAGAGCTGACCAGAGATAACTTTTCTTTTTAAAGATTGCTTTTTAATTATGTGTTTATGTGTTGGGGTCTGTGCACATGGATACAGGTACCTGTGGGTCCAGAAGAGGGTGTAGGGTCCCCTGGAACTGGAATTATAGGTAGCTGGGGACTGCTCAGTGTGAGTGCTGGGAACTGGACTTCAGGAGCAATATGCACACTTAACCACTGGGCCATCTCTCCAGCCCCAGCACAATTCTTAAATCTTTGTCAGGCTAACATAATTTTTCATTTTCTCAACCCAAATCTCCTGAGATGCCAAGTGAATTCTCCATATTCTTGAATAGATTCAAAAGCTGTTTCTGAAAAATTCTAAGTTGTAACAAAGCTGGTTCCCTTTTCCAGCCCAGCTCGGCAGACAAGTGGGTTGGCCTTTCACCTGGATGCAACTACCCTTTAACAGCAGACAGTCCTTTTCTTTGATAGCAGAACATCAAACCTGCATCTTTCCAGTTTAAGTATCTGAACCATTTGATCCTACATTAATCAGCTTTATAGACCTTGTCTCTTTATGTTTTTATCATACTTCAATTATGAATTAATCGACAGTATCCCAGCTCTTGGCAGAAGCTCAGTTGAACCCTGGGACATTTTAAAAATAACTTTGAGAATGTTGCAGCCGTTCTTTTCTCTTGGACTTTTCTCTGACACCACACGAGTTGATCCACAGGGTACTGGCTGTCATGTTAGCCTGAGTACGTTAGAAAGGCTGCATTGATTTACAGGTTAAACAGTCTTGACTTTTCTAAACTATCACATAAAGAGGCATCCATTTAAATATCATGTGTCCTGCCGGACATGGTGGCACATGTCCGGCAGGACACATGATATTTAAAGGTGACACCTTTAATCCCAGCACTTGGGAGGCAGAGGCAGGCGGATCTCTGTGAGTTCAAGGCCAGCCTGGTCTACAGAGCCAAGTTCCAGGCCAGCTGGGCTTAAAGGGAGACTCTGTCTCAAAAAGACCAAAATAAATAAATAAATAAATAAATAAATAAATAAATAAATAAATAAATAAATAAATATCATGTGTCCTATAAAATCATGATAGGATTTTTGTTCAGTATGCATCCAGTACACTTTATTTAAGGAACTCTTTTTAGATTTTTAATAAGCGGAAAAATTGGTTCTGTGGATCAATGAATATACCCCTTTTTATGTTAAGAGAAATCTATAATTCAACATTCCACATACAAGAAAATGTCAAGCTTATTACTGAATTATTTCACCTGGGGGGGGCAACATGACTCACTGAGCAAAGGCACTTGCCACCAAGCCTGATGACCTAAGTTTGACCCCTGAGAGTCACATGGTAAAAGGAGAGAACGACTCCTGCAACTTGTCCTCTGACTTCCACATACATGCTGTGTCACATGTGTGCATGTGTATAAGGACATACACACATACACGTACATTTAATAAATAAGTCATACAATATTTTAAATAAAAAGTTTCACCTACTTTTACATTTTCCAAGAGTTCTCTTTTTTCTTTAAACTCTTGTTTCTTCACATTTATTCTATGTTATCCCAGGTAATTCCTTTATTTCTAGGTCTAGGGATGTGTCTCAGTGGTAATAGTATTGTCTAGCTCACACAAGGCTCAAGATTCCGTCCCCGACACCACCACAAACGAGAAATTTCCAGAAACACCATTTTCTCTCTGTATTCTCCTAGAATGAAGGGGGACTCCAATTCTTCCCCAAAGGCAATGTCAATTTAATTTCACATTGCAGTTATTATTGTTAAATACTTGGCAGAGCGTGACAATGTCAGCATGGTAATTGATGTGACAGGAAAGATGCTGTCTTAAAAGGCAAATGCGGGGGCTGGAGAGATGGCCTAGCGGTTAAGAGCGCCGACCGCTCTTACAGAGGACCCGGGTTCGATCCCCAGCACCCACATGGCGGCCGAAAACCGTCTGAAACTCCAGTTCCAGGAGAGCTCCAGCTCCAGGGGAATCCGATACCTCTTCTGACCTCCGCGGCGTTGCACGACACGGGTGCACAAACCTGCATGCAGACAGTACATTCATACACATACAGAAATAAAAAAAAAAAATTAAAAAAAAAGGCAAATGCTATAGAACAATGATATTCTTTTTTTAATGTTTTATTTTTCTTTTTATTCTATGTATATGAGAGTATTGCCTACATGTGTGTAAGTGCACCCATGTCCAACAATGCTTGCAGAGGCCAGAAGAAAGTGTTGGATCCCCTAGGACAGGAGTTATGGATGGTTGTTAGCCACCATGTGGGTTCTGGGATTCTAACCTGAGTCCTCTGCAACAACAGTCAATGCTCATAACTGCTGAGCCATTTCTCCAACCCTACAATGATATTCTTTAAAGTGTATTCTTCATTTGCAGTTGTTAAATTATTTTAAGTCAACATCACTTTTCAATGAGAATTGTTCTGGAACTCAAGAACCATGTTTCAGTGGGACGGGAGAGTTGGCTCAGCAGTTAAGATCCCTGGCTGCTCTTGAAGAGGACATGGGTTAGGATCCCAGCACCCACATGGTAGCTAACAATCATCCATAACTCCTATAACCAGTTATAGGAGAATCTAATGCTCTCTTCTGACCTCTGCAGGCATTGCATGACACTGGTGCACTTACATGCAGACAATACACTCATACACATAAATAAAAATGACAAATAAAAATTTAAAAAGCATGTTTTAGTAACTATTTGGAATGCTTTCTAAATTTGTCACAGTTTTCAGCCTGTTGACAGCATCATTGAGTTGGATTTTAAGCTTAGGATTCTGAGTGTGGCCTGCAGTAGGAAAATTGCTATCAGTAGAGTATCTTCCTCATCAGTACCTTATTTCAAATTGTCTATTTTTTCAAAATGTTGATATGATGCATAAACTTTAATAAAATAAGTTATAAAAATATATATCACAATTTTAAACATTTTAAAGTTGAATTTTCTTTTTTCTTTTTTTTCAAGACAGGGTCTCCCTATAGCCCCAGCTGTCCTGGAACTCACTCTGTAGACCAGGCTGGCTTTGAACTCACAAAGATCCGCCTGCCTCTGCCTCCCAAGAGCTAGGATTAAAGGCATGTGCCACCACGACCGGTGTAAAGTTGAATTTTCAACCCAGTTCCTGGCACATGTCAATATGTATGGGAAATATGAAAGAAAAAGTACCTGCCTTTACAGAGCTTCACCCTCATTATCAATAAATTAAAGAACCAGTGCAACCTTTTTTTGAAAATGAAAATGTAATTAGTCATCTTAATAAATTTTGATTTTGAAGCTGGAGAGATTGCTCAGCTTTGAGTACTGCACTGACTGCTCTTGGAGAAGACCTGGGTTTGGTTCCCAGCACCCACATGGTGGCAAACAACCATCTGTAACTCCAGTTCTAGGGAATCCAACGCCCTTTTCTGACCTCTTTGGGCATTGCATGACTCAGGTGCACTTAAATGCATGTAGGCAATGTACTCATACACATAAAATGATAAATAAATTTTTAAGATTTGCTTTTTCATTTTATGTAGATGAGTGTCTTGCCTGCATGTACATGCATGTACCTAGTGCATGTCTGGTGCCCATGGAGCCAGAAGAAGATATTCTAGAATTGGAAATACAGGTAGTTTTAAACTGCCACATGGGTGCTGGGAACTGTCCTCCAGTCAGTCTTCTGCAAGAGCAGTAAGCACTTCACCCCTAAGCCATCTCTCTAGCCACAGTTATGATTATTAGAACTTAAGTCCCCAAATATAATTTCAGCTGTTCTTATTTGTTCTCTTTATTGCTAATTACATAAATAAATTGACCACTAGCATCCATTGAAGGTACAATTATATTCGCATAAACTGAAGAAATGTCCACACCGTTCTTTGCTGCTCCCTGCAGTCATTGTGTCCATGGACTAATCTGACATAATTGATCGAGAAAAGTTGCGTAGACAAGGAAAACTCAGATACGAGCGAATGCACTAACCAATCCCTACATTGTCTCTCCTAGAAATTACTAATTTTTAAAAATATTGTTCTTATGTTCCTTTTGTTTTATTACATTTATTTATTTATTTATATGAATGTACCGTCTGCATGTAGGTTTGTGCACCTGTGTCGTGCAATGCCGCAGAGGTCAGAAGAGGGTGTTGGATTCCCCTGGAACTGGAGTTCTCCTGGAACTGGAGTTACAGACAGTTCTCAGCCGCCATGTGGGTGCTGGGGATCGAACCCAGGTCCTCTGCAAGAGCAGTCGGTGCTCTTAACCACTATACCATCTCTTCAGCCCAGAAATTACTTAATTTTTAAGTTATGAATTTTAGTCTATAGACTAAGAACAGACATGTTCCTTTCTATAAGTTAAAAAAAACCACATTTCTTAAAATAAATCTCATTTATAAAGTAATGAAGTAAGACTGACAGGCCGAGGTAGAAGCATATATTGCTTGGGATTTAAGAATAGTATGCTTGGGCTGGAGAGATAGCACCCACATGGTGGCTAAGAACCATCTTTAACTCCAGTTCTGGGGGAATCCGATGCCCTCCTCTGACCTCCTCGGCATTGCACAACATGGGTGCACCAACCTACATGCAGACGGTACACTCATACACATAATAAATAAATAAAATTTAAAAAAAATTTTTAAAAAGAATAGTATATTTGATTAAAAGGAAAACCATATCTCCCACTTCATATTTAAATAAAAGATCACTAGTTACTTTACAAAAGATTATTTCCCACAATGCTTTAACAAATTAGCTGTCTTCTCCCAGCACTACTGAGTTAACTAGGACATCGACTAAGCAGGGTCATCCTGTCCTGCAAGTTACTTCTGTCTGGCATCAAATTTGACTGTTTAGAAACTGGCCCTGTATTTGATCCCCAGCACAACAAATAAATAAATAAATAAATAATAAAGTATGCCTTTATATATCCAATTGTTTCGTTTACCTAAGTTTACTGCTAATACATCAAAACTTTAATTTTCATTTTAGGATTTTTCAATGAGATTATATATTTCAGTAAATATATAAATATATAATACTTTAAAATTTTTTTTATTTATTCTTGTATGTGTATGAATGTACTGTCTGCATGTAGGTTTGTGCACCCGTGTTGTGCAATGCCATGGAGGTCAGAAGAGGGCGTCAGATTCCCCTGAAACTGGAGTTAAAGACGGTTCTCAGCTGCCATGTGGATGCTGGGGATCGAACCCGGGTCCTCTGCAAGAGCAGTCGGCACTCTTAACTGCTAGGCCATCTCTCCAGCCCCAATATATAATACTTTTTGATGCAGTGTACTGAGCCTTATTTACCTTTGCTGTATGGCTTATAGCTATGAGTACCAAACTTATTGCACAGTGTGACAATATGATGATGTCCCTATGGGTGAGAAGGTGTTTGTCCCTATACTGAATAATGTGTCAATGCCTACCATCTGGCTTCTCCATCATCTTTTGCTATTTTCTCTATTCTCAATGTGCCGGCCAGTGATAGCATCTTCTTATTTTAATCGGTTTAATCTGCTGAGGAAGCCAATCATGTAGGGACATCAGAATTGTTGCTTGTGAAGAATAAATATATTCCATGTGACAGTCTGTAGAATTCCCCAGGGTGTGTGCAGGACCCACAAAAGTGGACTTGGCACATCAGCCCTGGATCTTGGAGACACAGGAGTTTTGGAGTTGTTTTTTTGTTTTTTCTTGGTTTGGGGCTAGGTCCCAAATGTGTGAAGTATTACAGTACAAATGGGTGAGGTGTTACAGTACCCAACTGAAAGAAAGACGAAGTTAATGGACTTGTTCATATTCAGTTTTGTGACATCTTCGTATAAAAGTCAAATCTTTAACTTTAGGAGAAAAAAAATCTTGATTTTTTTTTTTTTTTTTTTTTTTTGGTCTTTTCGAGACAGGGTCTCCCTGTAGTCCCAGCTGTCCTGGAACTTGCTCTGTAGACCACGCTGGCCTTGAACTCACAAAGATCTGCCTGCCTCTGCCTCCCAAGTGCTAGGATTAAAGGCGTGCGCCACCACACCCGGCTGATTTTTTTTTTTTTTTACCTAAGTAATATTGTTCTTTTGAAAAAAAGTCATGTCTTTGATATAATAAACAGCAAACATATGGATGATTCATTGTCTTTGAAAAAGGATCACAGGTAGGACAAGGATTAATATGAGCAACTGGCCATGCTTGCAAAATAGATATTACACACAAAGCAAAAGAATTTAGTCAACACCCATTGTTTCTTTCCTCTTCATGGTAATATAGAGATTAAAAACTATGTTGACTTTATATCTTCACAGTGACTTCTGAAAACTGTGTGTTATGATAGTGCCTAAGCCCAAGTATTCTTCAGTGTGAGTCTATTTTTAAGTTTCAATAAAACAGTGGTTTAATGTTTATTCTCTAATAGTGGAGCATGAAGATCAGTCATTTGCTATCAGGAGCAGAAATTAGGCATGGCCTGCAACTTTATAAATACCATGTGGCAGATATGTTTTAAGATTTCTTTATTTTTATTTTATGTATATGAATATTTTGTCTACATGTATGTATGTATACCACATGTGTGCCTGATGCCCATGAGGACCAGAAGAGGGCATTAGATCCCCTGGAACTGGAGTTGCAGGTGGTTGTAAGCAGTCATGTGGGTGTTGAGAATTGAACTTGGGTCTTCTGCGAGTGCAGCAAGTAATCTTAACTGCTGAGCCCTCTCTCTAACCTGTAGATATTTCTCTTAAGGAGCAATTAAGCATTTAATTGATCATGATTTCAGGTTACCTATCAGTGCAATATAATAACCATTTGTTTGAAAAATCTTTTTAAAAAATCTCTTAGGGGCTGGAGAGATGGCCTAGTGGTTAAGAGTGCCGACTCCTCTTGCAGAGGACCTGGGTTCAATCCCCAGCACCCACATGGCAGCTGAGAACCGTCTTTAACTCCAGTTCCAGGGGAATCTGACACCCTCTTCTGACCTCTACAGCATTGCACAACACGGGTGCACAAACCTACATGCAGACAGTACATTCATACACATAAAAAAATAAAATTTAAAAAAAAAAGCTCTTAGAACTAGCATTCACTATACTTTACATGTGTTAATGGTCACTCTGTGTGTGTGTGTGTGTGTGTGTGTGTGTGTGTGTGTATGTGTGTGTGTGTATGATGAAGCATATACTTCCATCAATAAGAACACAATTCAGATCAACATCCAAGATCCTCAATCACTCATTATCAGGATTCAGTTTCCTCTTGAACTTCCCACAGGGGGACTCTTGACAGTTTATTTTTCCTCACTGATAGGGTATATTGCACAATATCCTAAGATGCTGGACTTTCATGACACAAAATGTCATTCCTTTAGAAATACATAGAGAAAAATTTTTTGATGCTTTTTTTTTTTTTTGAGACAGGTCTCCCTTTAGTCTCATGGCCTGGAACTCGCTCTGTTAGACCAGGCTGGCCTTGAACTCACAGAGATCCACCTGCCTCTACCTCTGAAGTGCCGAGATCTTGATGCTTTTAAAAGATAAAGCTTGGGGCTGGAGAGATGCCTAGCATGGTTAAGAGTGCCGACTCTCTGCAAGGACCGGGCTTCAATCCAACCACCAGCACCCACATGCAGCTGAGACCCGTCTGTAACTCCAGTCCCAGGGAAATCCGACACCCTCTTCTGACCTCCGAGGCATTGCACGACACAGGTGCACAAAACCTACATGCAGACAGTACATTCTACACACACAAAAAAAAATAAATTAAAAAAAAATGAAAAATAAAGCTTTACACAACTAAATATAACTTTCCTAATGTACTGAAACAGAACAACTTTAGGCTAGCAATTGAATTAGTATAAACTGAGAATATTTTGTTTCTTTCAAACTGGATTTAGGAACAGATGCAAATGTTTCATATGCTGTATGAACTCTTTAAATTGCTACATTACATGCAAGTACAATTATTACAAATCTTGAAAAAAAATAGCTCTAATTTTTTTCTTTCAAAATCCAAAATCTAATCTTCTTAAAACATATTGGATCTCTTAAAAGTTCATTTCACGGGCTGGAGAGATGGCCTAGCGGTTAAGTAGCGCCGACTGTTCTCTACAGAGGACCCGGGTTCCATCCCCAGCACCCACATGGCGGCCGAGAACCATCTGAAACTCCATTCCAGGAGAACTCCAGTTCCGGGAAATCCGATGCCCTTTTCTGACTTTCGCGGCATTGCACGACACGGGTGCACGACCTGCATGCAGACAGTACATTCATACACATACCGAAATAAAAAAAAATTAAAAATTTCATTTCCATTTAAATTTTAACATAGTTCAATAATGTTTTCTAGGTTGCTATCATTCTAATCTAGGGGGATATCTTTAATTGATTAGGATATAGATTGAGTGGTAGAAGTTTGTGTGTTTGAGATAAGACTCTCTCTGTAGCCCCGGCTGGCCTGGAACTCAACTCTGTAGACCAGGCTGGCCTCAGATTCACAGAGATCTGCCTGCCTGTGATAGTAAATTGGAATGATGTGCCCCATGCCCAGCTGCTCCCATATATTCTTCCTTTGAAAATAGCTTGCAACTTTGAGTGAGTAAATGTAGGTGACACTTGCTCTCGCTTGCTTCTCCTTGAAACTTCATATATATGTCCTTTTTTTGGTGACCTACTGGATACAATACTTATTAGCAAAGATCATGAATCAGGGCCTTATCAGGCCGTTCAGTTTTCCTTTGCCCAAGGCTTCCTTGTCTGCAGTTGCAGTCAAATCACTCCCATAACTGTGCCAGTTGTCATTCAACAAACTTATCCTCAGTTCTGGACAAACAATGCTGGCCATGCTGTTGATTCCACATAGGAAACATGGAAAATTCATTTAATTCTATGTTGCAGTATAGAAGTTAAATTGCAGTGGATGCTGGGTGTCTGGTCCTGGTCCAGGCTCGGGCCCTTGCTCTAAGGCTAGGCACCCCAACCTAAGAATTCTTGCTTGGCTGATTTCTTTTTTTTTTTTTTTTTAAACCTGTTTTATTTTTATTTATTTATTTTATTTTATTTTGCTTTTTTGGTCTTTTTAACTTTTTCCCTGTAGCCCCCAGCTGTCCCTGGAACTCACTCTGTAGACCAGGCTGGCCTTGAACTCACAAAGATCCGCCTGCCTCTGCCTCCCAAGTGCTGAGATTTAAAGGCCGTGCGCCACCACAACCCAGCTGGAAAACCTGTACTTGGCTGATTTCTAACATAACTTCCCAGTGCTTCTTTTTTTGTCTTCTAGGTACCAAAGAGGTTGTTGTAAACGTTGATGATGATGGAGAGTCATTTCCTTGAACTTTGAAGTGTGATCAGATGACTCCGAAGTCAGAATTCGTCTGGTCCAAGGATTATGTACCCACTGAGGACTCGCCACGATTAGAAGTGGAAAGCAAAGGCAATAAGTAAGGAACACCAATCCTAACCAAGTACTGCCTTTTCACTGCTGTAGGAACGTAAAGTAAGCCTCTTGTTTTCCATTTTAATTTCTTGGAATAAAAAGACAAAGTCAAAGCAGGCGTGGTGGCACACACCTTTAATCCTGGCACTCTGGGAGGCAGAGGTAGGCGATCTCTATAAGTTCAAGGCCAGCCTGTCTACATAGTGGGGTTTCCAGGACATCTGGGGCTTCAGGGAGACCACATGTCTCAAAAAAAAGATAAAAAAAGATGAAGTTAGATATTTACATTTTATAACTGGCATTATACAAAAGTTCATAACAATATAAACCTTAAAATAATAATCCCTCTATTGTCCCTTCCAAAGTTCTTGAAGTCAAACACTTGTGATTAAAGAAAAGTCAAACTATAAACTTCTTTCAAGCCGGGCATAGTCGTGCACGCCTTTCATCCTAGCACTTGGGAGGCAGAGGGCAGGCGGATCTTTGTGAGTTCAAGGGCCAGCCTGGTCTACAGAGTAAGTTCCAGACAGCTGGGGCTACAGGGAAGACCCTGTCTTGAAAAGACCAAAAAAAAAAAAAAAAAAAAAAAAAGCAACTTTCTTTCAGTTTGTTCACTTAACAATGTAAATGTTTAGTTGATCTTAGATGATATCATGACTAGTGATAAAGCTTGTCAGCACAATGAACTAGATGCAACAGAAAGCGGAGCAGAAACCAAACTCTGAAGGCACAGGGATTGCACAGTAGGGAATTCCAGAGCAGTATAAATTCTGAAAAGGGAAGTACAGGGCTGATGCAGAAGCAGCCAGAGTCACCTGCAGCACGTTCTGCCCTAAGGGAGGAAAGTGGTGCCCCCGAAAGGGCCAATCAGAAAAAGATCGCTTTATGGGATGTGTACGAAATATGCAGCACAGCTTAAGGGTGGGAGGTGTTCGTACCTGCCTCCTTCTCTCTCCATCCTGTGAGAGGCCAGGAAAGTCTTCCTAGTGGAAATGACCTTTAACCTGAGACATCCAGATCCAGCAACTTTTAGCTCAGAAAGAGGGGAGGGTAAGCATTCCACATGGAGTGTCACGTGTGGGTGCTCAGAAGCAGGGAGAGTCACAGACCCACAGACTCTGTATGGACTCATTTCCAAGAAAACCTTTTGTTTTGAAGGACAAAAATTACCTTCAAAGACCTCGGGACAGATGACTTGGGTATTTACTCTTGTGATGTAACAGACACTGATGGAATAGCATCTAGCTACTTGATAGATGAAGAAGGTAAGTTTAAAATCACTTCACTTGAAGTCTAATGTTGCTTTAATTTTTCAGTTATTCTCCAGTGACATTTGTTTTTAGTAAGTTAACATTTGATTGTTTTCTGTTTCTCCCTACAGAGATGAAACGTTTGCTTGCCCTCAGCCAGGAACATAAGTTCCCAAGTAAGTGTCCCCAGTATAGTTACAATTTCAGCAGTTTCACAAGGAGACAGCTTCTGTGATAGATCAAATGGCAGCTCTGATGTGTTAAAGGGAAGAAGTTTCAAGCCTACCTTGGCACAGGGCTGTGATCCCAGCTACTCACAGGACTGAAACCGCAAGATGGCAAATTCTGCCTGGTCAAAGAGCAAGTTCAAGGCCACCTAGAAAATTTAGCAAGATCCTGTTTGGAACCTAAGAATTTTTAAAGAGCTGAGGATAAGAGGCAGGAGGATCAGGTTTCACAGGCCTGTCTGGGTATGTAGTGGACCCTGTCAGAGGGCTAGAGGGAGGGACAAAGGAGGGGGAGAGAAAGGACAGAAAGATAGACTCTTAATAATGTATATCACAAGCCAGCAGCTACAGAAATACTTTCTAGAAATGATACCCATTATTCTCCAGAGAAACCAAGATACGAGCCTAGAAAAAATACCCCACAAGGCTATGAATATAGCTCAGTTGGCAAAGTGTTCACCTAGCACCACGTAAAGCCAGACATAGTGGCCCACACCTACAATCCAGCACTTGAGAAGTAGAGGCAAGAGATCAGAAGTTCAAGGTCAATCCTGGATATATAGCAAGATAGGGATCGAGGTTTCAAAGCCGGTGATACATGAAACTGTGACTAAAGAGCAAGAAAGATAGAACAAAAAGGAAAGGAAAAGGGGAAAAAGGGAGGGAGGGAGGGAGTGGGGTGAGGATGGCAGGGGAGATTTTAAGACTGAAAAGGGACAGAATCATGCCAGGCCCCCCATCTTCATTCTACCCGGGACCTGTTGGATCAAAGCCCCGTGTAAGATCTGAGGAATTAGCTCTTCACTTTTCACCCACATATTTTGCAGTCAACTATGTACCTTCTAAATATATGCATGTATAAGTTTTTAGGCAAGTCTATAACATTGGCACTTAATAGAAGACTCTAAGCTCTATATAAAGACAATCTAAAGACAGTAGCTAACATTCTACACTCTTGGAAAACAGGGTAAAGGGGTGGGGGGGCTATGTTCAGAAAAAGAACACTTCTGAACTACTTACAAGCCCTTAAATAAAGCACATCCCATATAAAAGATTAAACTCCACAGTGACACCTAAGAGAAAGAAGTCTGAAATAACACTCAAAAGGTTCCACTGGCCTGATAGGATCTCTTACCCACTGGCCAAAGAGAGATGTGTTAGAAAGGCACTCTCGGGCTGGAGAGATGTGCCTAGTGGTTAAGAGCGCCGATTGCCTCTTGCAGAGGACCTGGGTCGATGCTCTTGCAGATGGACCGGGTTTCGATCCCCAGCACCCACATGGCGGCTGAGAACCATCGTAACTCATATTCCAGGAGACTCCAGTTCCAGAGGGAATCTGACGCCCTCTTCTGACCAACGCGGCATTACAGGACACGGGTGCACAAACCTACATGTAGACAGACAATACATTCATACAAATAATAAATAAATTAAAGTAAATAGCCCGGCGTGGGGCGTACGCCTTTATAATCCTAGCACTTGGGAGGCCAGAGGCAGGCATGATCATTTGTGAGTTCCAGCCAGCACTGGATTCTACAGATGAGTTCCGGACAGCTGGGGCTACAAGGGAGACCCTGTCTCAAAAGACCAAACAAAATAAATTAAATAATAAATAAATAAACAATAAAATTAAAAAGAGAAGGCACTCGCTAGAGTTTGAGAAAGCAGCTTAAGGAAACAGGGGAATCTGACACCCTCTTCTGACCTCTACAGCATTGCACAACACGGGTGCACAAACCTACATGCAGACAGTACATTCATACACATAAAAAAATAAAATTAAAAAAAAAAAAAGCTCTTAGAACTAGCATTCACTATACTTTACATGTGTTAATGGTCACTCTGTGTGTGTGTGTGTGTGTGTGTATGTGTGTGTGTGTATGATGAAGCATATACTTCCATCAATAAGAACACAATTCAGATCAACATCCAAGATCCTCAATCACTCATTATCAGGATTCAGTTTCCTCTTGAACTTCCCACAGGGGGACTCTTGACAGTTTATTTTTCCTCACTGATAGGGTATATTGCACAATATCCTAAGATGCTGGACTTTCATGACACAAAATGTCATTCCTTTAGAAATACATAGAGAAAAATTTTTTGATGCTTTTTTTTTTTTTTTGAGACAGGGTCTCCCTTTAGTCTCAGCTGGCCTGGAACTCGCTCTGTAGACCAGGCTGGCCTTGAACTCACAGAGATCCACCTGCCTCTACCTCCTGAGTGCCGAGATCTTGATGCTTTTAAAAGATAAAGCTTGGGGCTGGAGAGATGGCCTAGTGGTTAAGAGTGCCGACTGCTCTTGCAAAGGACCCGGGTTCAATCCCCAGCACCCACATGGCAGCTGAGACCCGTCTGTAACTCCAGTCCCAGGGAAATCCGACACCCTCTTCTGACCTCCGAGGCATTGCACGACACAGGTGCACAAACCTACATGCAGACAGTACATTCATACACACACAAAAAAAATAAATTAAAAAAAATGAAAAAATAAAGCTTTACACAACTAAATATAACTTTCCTAATGTACTGAAACAGAACAACTTTAGGCTAGCAATTGAATTAGTATAAACTGAGAATATTTTGTTTCTTTCAAACTGGATTTAGGAACAGATGCAAATGTTTCATATGCTGCATGAACTCTTTAAATTGCTACATTACATGCAAGTACAATTTATTACAAATCTTGAAAATAAAATAGCTCTAATTTTTTTCTTTCAAAATCCAAAAATCTAATCTTCTTAAAACATATTGGATCTCTTAAAATTCATTTCCACGGGCTGGAGAGATGGCCTAGCGGTTAAGAGCGCCGACTGTTCTTACAGAGGACCCGGGTTCCATCCCCAGCACCCACATGGCGGCCGAGAACCATCTGAAACTCCAATTCCAGGAGAACTCCAGTTCCAGGGGAATCCGATGCCCTTTTCTGACTTTCGCGGCATTGCACGACACGGGTGCACAGACCTGCATGCAGACAGTACATTCATACACATACCGAAATAAAAAAAAAATTAAAAATTTCATTTCCATTTAAATTTTAACATAGTTCAATAATGTTTTCTAGGTTGCTATCATTCTAATCTAGGGGGATATCTTTAATTGATTAGGATATAGATTGAGTGGTAGAAGTTTGTGTGTTTGAGATAAGACCTCTCTGTAGCCCCGGCTGGCCTGGAACTCACTCTGTAGACCAGGCTGGCCTCAGATTCACAGAGATCTGCCTGCCTGTGATGATTAAAGGCGTGTGCCCCATGCCCAGCTGCTCCCATATATTCTTCCTTTGAAAATAGCTTGCAACTTTGAGTGAGTAAATGTAGGTGACACTTGCTCTCGCTGCTTCTCCTTGAAACTTCATATATATGTCCTTTTTTTGGTGACCTACTGGATACAATACTTATTAGCAAAGATCATGAATCAGGGCCTTATCAGGCCGTTCAGTTTTCCTTTGCCCAAGGCTTCCTTGTCTGCAGTTGCAGTCAAATCACTCCCATAACTGTGCCAGTTGTCATTCAACAAACTTATCCTCAGTTCTGGACAAACAATGCTGGCCATGCTGTTGATTCCACATAGGAAACATGGAAAATTCATTTAATTCTATGTTGCAGTATAGAAGTTAAATTGCAGTGGATGCTGGGTGTCTGGTCCTGGTCCAGGCTCGGGCCCTTGCTCTAAGGCTAGGCACCCCAACCTAAGAATTCTTGCTTGGCTGATTTCTTTTTTTTTTTTTTTAAACCTGTTTTATTTTTATTTTATTTATTTTATTTTATTTTTTTGGTCTTTTTGAGACAGGGTCTCCCTGTAGCCCCAGCTGTCCTAGAACTCACTCTGTAGACCAGGCTGGCCTTGAACTCACAAAGATCCGCCTGCCTCTGCCTCCCAAGTGCTAGGATTAAAGGCGTGCGCCACCACACCCAGCTGGAAAACCTGTACTTGGCTGATTTCTAACATAACTTCCCAGTGCTTCTTTTTTTGTCTTCTAGGTACCAAAGAGGTTGTTGTAAACGTTGATGATGATGGAATCATTTCCTTGAACTTTGAGTGTGATCAGATGACTCCGAAGTCAGAATTCGTCTGGTCCAAGGATTATGTACCCACTGAGGACTCGCCACGATTAGAAGTGGAAAGCAAAGGCAATAAGTAAGGAACACCAATCCTAACCAAGTACTGCCTTTTCACTGCTGTAGGAACGTAAAGTAAGCCTCTTGTTTTCCATTTTAATTTCTTGGAATAAAAAGACAAAGTCAAAGCAGGGCGTGGTGGCACACACCTTTAATCCTGGCACTCTGGGAGGCAGAGGTAGGCAGATCTCTATAAGTTCAAGGCCAGCCTGGTCTACATAGTGGGTTCCAGGACATCTGGGGCTTCAGGGAGACCCTGTCTCAAAAAAAAGATAAAAAAAGATGAAGTTAGATATACATTTTATAACTGGCATTATACAAAAGTTCATAACAATATAAACCTTAAAATAATAATCCCTCTATTGTCCCTTCCAAAGTTCTTGAAGTCAAACACTTGTGATTAAAGAAAAGTCAAACTATAAACTTCTTTCAAGCCGGGCATAGTCGTGCACGCCTTTCATCCTAGCACTTGGGAGGCAGAGGCAGGCGGATCTTTGTGAGTTCAAGGCCAGCCTGGTCTACAGAGTGAGTTCCAGAACAGCTGGGGCTACAGGGAGACCCTGTCTTGAAAAGACCAAAAAAAAAAAAAAAAAAAAAGCAAACTTCTTTCAGTTTGTTCACTTAACATGTAAATGTTTAGTTGATCTTAGATGATATCATGACTAGTGATAAAGCTTGTCAGCACAATGAACTAGATGCAACAGAAAGCGGAGCAGAAACCAAACTCTGAAGGCACAGGGATTGCACAGTAGGGAATTCCAGAGCAGTATAAATTCTGAAAAGGGAAGTACAGGGCTGATGCAGAAGCAGCCAGAGTCACCTGCAGCACGTTCTGCCCTAAGGGAGGAAAGTGGTGCCCCCGAAAGGGCCAATCAGAAAAAGATCGCTTTATGGGATGTGTACGAAATATGCAGCACAGCTTAAGGGTGGGAGGTGTTCGTACCTGCCTCCTTCTCTCTCCATCCTGTGAGAGGCCAGGAAAGTCTTCCTAGTGGAAATGACCTTTAACCTGAGACATCCAGATCCAGCAACTTTTAACTCAGAAAGAGGGGAGGGTAAGCATTCCACATGGAGTGTCACGTGTGGGTGCTCAGAAGCAGGGAGAGTCACAGACCCACAGACTCTGTATGGACTCATTTCCAAGAAAACCTTTTGTTTTGAAGGACAAAAATTACCTTCAAAGACCTCGGGACAGATGACTTGGGTATTTACTCTTGTGATGTAACAGACACTGATGGAATAGCATCTAGCTACTTGATAGATGAAGAAGGTAAGTTTAAAATCACTTCACTTGAAGTCTAATGTTGCTTTAATTTTTCAGTTATTCTCCAGTGACATTTGTTTTTAGTAAGTTAACATTTGATTGTTTTCTGTTTCTCCCTACAGAGATGAAACGTTTGCTTGCCCTCAGCCAGGAACATAAGTTCCCAAGTAAGTGTCCCCAGTATAGTTACAATTTCAGCAGTTTCACAAGGAGACAGCTTCTGTGATAGATCAAATGGCAGCTCTGATGTGTTAAAGGGAAGAAGTTTCAAGCCTACCTTGGCACAGGGCTGTGATCCCAGCTACTCACAGGACTGAAACCGCAAGATGGCAAATTCTGCCTGGTCAAAGAGCAAGTTCAAGGCCAGCCTAGAAAATTTAGCAAGATCCTGTTTGGAACCTAAGAATTTTTAAAGAGCTGAGGATAAGAGGCAGGAGGATCATGGGTTCACAGGCCTGTCTGGGTATGTAGTGGACCCTGTCAGAGGGCTAGAGGGAGGGACAAAGGGAGGGGGAGAGAAGGACAGAAAGATAGACTCTTAATAATGTATATCACAAGCCAGCAGCTACAGAAATACTTTCTAGAAATGATACCCATTATTCTCCAGAGAAACCAAGATACGAGCCTAGAAAAAATACCCCACAAGGCTATGAATATAGCTCAGTTGGCAAAGTGTTCACCTAGCACCACGTAAAGCCAGACATAGTGGCCCACACCTACAATCCAGCACTTGAGAAGTAGAGGCAAGAGATCAGAAGTTCAAGGTCATCCTGGGATATATAGCAAGATAGGGATCGAGGTCAGCCTGTGATACATGAAACTGTGACTAAAGAGCAAGCAAGAGAGAGACAAAAAGGAAAGGAAAAGGGGAAAGAAGGGGGGAGGGGGAGTGGGAGGGGAGGGGGAGGGGGAGGGAGAGAAAGGAAAAGGGAAAGAAGAGAGATAAGGCACCCCATACTTCATTCTACAGAGGAATGTTGGGATACAAAGGTGTAAGATCTGAGGAATTAGCTCTTCACTTTTCACCCACATATTTTGCAGTCAACTATGTACCTTCTAAATATATGCATGTATAAGTTTTTAGGCAAGTCTATAACATTGGCACTTAATAGAAGACTCTAAGCTCTATATAAAGACAATCTAAAGACAGTAGCTAACATTCTACACTCTTGGAAAACAGGGTAAAGGGGTGGGGGGGCTATGTTCAGAAAAAGAACACTTCTGAACTACTTACAAGCCCTTAAATAAAGCACATCCCATATAAAAGATTAAACTCCACAGTGACACCTAAGAGAAAGAAGTCTGAAATAACACTCAAAAGGTTCCACTGGCCTGATAGGATCTCTTACCCACTGGCCAAAGGAGAGATGTGTTAAGAAAGGCACTCTCGGGCTGGAGAGATGGCCTAGTGGTTAAGAGCGCCGATTGCTCTTGCAGAGGACCTGGGTTCGATGCTCTTGCAGAGGACCCGGGTTCGATCCCCAGCACCCACATGGCGGCTGAGAACCATCTGTAACTCCAATTCCAGGAGAACTCCAGTTCCAGGGGAATCTGACGCCCTCTTCTGACCAATGCGGCATTACAGGACACGGGTGCACAAACCTACATGCAGACAATACATTCATACAAATAAAAAAATAAATAAATAAATAAATAAATAAATAGCCGGGCGTGGTGGCGCACGCCTTTAATCCTAGCACTTGGGAGGCAGAGGCAGGCAGATCTTTGTGAGTTCAAGGCCAGCCTGGTCTACAGAGTGAGTTCCAGGACAGCTGGGGCTACAGGGAGACCCTGTCTCAAAAAGACCAAAAAATAAATAAATAATAAATAAATAAATACATAAAATAAAAAGAAAGGCACTCGCTAGAGTTTGAGAAAGCAAGCTAAGAAGTGGTAAAATACACTCACTCTTTAAAAGTTTAAAAAAGCCTGCCCTTGTTGGGCATGATGGCCCACACCTTTAATCCCAGCACTTAGCACTCGGGAGGCAGAGGCAGAGGCAGGTGGATCTCTGTGAGTTCAAGGCCATCTTAGTCTACAGAGTGAGTTCCAGGCCAGCTGGGGCTGCAGGGAGACCCTGTCTCAAAAAGACCAAAAAAACCCCAGCCTGCCCAGCAGCATTGAGACTATTCTAAAACCACACTGTGTCCTTCCCTTGGCCTATTGCAGAGGACCCAGATTTGATTCCCAGCACCCACATGGAGGCTAAGAACCATCTTTATGCTGGGCATGGTGGTGCATGCCTTTGGTCCTAGCACTCGGGAGGGAGGTGGATCTCTGTGAGGTCAAGGCCAGACTGGTCTACAGAGTGAGTTCCAGGCCAGCTGGGGCTATAGGTAGACCCTGTCTCAAAAAAAAAAAATAATAATTTAAAAGATTCTGTAATACTTAAATATATTTTTTCATAGGAGTTTCATGGATCTAAAAAAATAAACTATGTCCTTATGACAGACTGTGAGCCAAACTATGTATAATTGCACATGTGCATTTTTCTAGGGAGAGGATGCAGAACTGTCCCTAAACTCTCAATAGGGAGTTTCCCTAAATCTCAGCAGATTTAAAGTTACTGCTCTGGACCCTACCTCCCCTCCATTTCCTCGGAATGATTTCCTTGATGGTGAGGCAGAGCACTGATGGTGATTGGCTTCGGCTGTGGAACAAAGCATCAGAAATGGCATGTCTGGGGAGTGCAGAACAGACTTGGGACTTACAGGGAAAAAACCCACCACATGGTCTTAATTTAATCTTTGTGCTCATTCACCATAAAACTTAGGAAACAATATCCCAGGGGAAGTTTTAAAAGTCAGTTTTTTAAAACTGTATGAAAGGTAGGGGTCTCCTTGGACATTCTTGGTTCTGTGAACACTTCCATTTCCCTGGGCTTTGGTTTCTTTTTCCAGGAATGGTTATTGCAAAAGCAAACTTATAACACCTCATAAACAGCTGTCTCCAAGGCACCTAGGATGTTTACATCATCTGTGCCTAAGCATTGGTAGAAATGGCAGCCGCATCTACTAACCTAGTTGTTAAACACTGGTTAAGTATCTAGGCAACAGCTGGTCCCCAAAACATTTACATTCAGCTTAAAGTCAAGACACAGTGTCACCGCTGAGTTCAAGTTGCCTGGCCACCCTGGAGTTTGATGATTATATTAACTTAGAGACAGAATTAATTAAAGTGATCATAAACTTCTGATGTTGCTGTCATTTATACTGAGGTATTTTATCTTGTTAAGCCTAAGGACTATAATTGTTGGGGCTTGGAAAGTAGGTTGTAGCTTGGAGAGAGGGTTGCTCAAATTCAAGGCTTCCTTTTTAGAGCAGTTAGAGCAGCTTGGTTAGCACAGAGGGAGGATCCAATACCATGCATTAAGCTCTCAATGAAGATATCAAATCCCTGACATATGTAGTTTTGTTAGCCCGTTGAAGCAGCATTTAAATCTTTTATTTTCATTATTTTTAATTTTATGTGTTCAAGTGTTTTGCCTGCATGTATGTAACTGTACCCATGTCATGCAATGCCTACAAATGCCAGAAGATGTGTCAGATCTCCCTGGGGCCTGCAACTTGCTATGTAGGCCAGGCTGGCCTTGAACTCACAGAGATCTGCCTGCATCTGCCTCCCAAGTGATGGGATTAAAGGTGTGCACCACCATGCCCAGCACAGCCGGTGCTCTTAATTGCTGAGTCATCCCTCCAGCCCCTTGAAGCAGCCTTTAAAATAGAACAGTATTTTTCTCCTCCCAGCCACAGTGATGAGGTTGCTACGTGAACATTTTCAGAGATCTGCCAACAGGGTCAAAGTACCACATCTAATTTCTCAATTTATACCCGCTTTCACTTGGTCATTAAGTCGTTTCTGGAGAAAACTTACAAGATTTTAAATGTCTCATTTTTCATTGCATGTAAAACTTTATCTTTTAGCACAGTAAATTCTCTATACAGCCATTTTCAAAAATATTTTGAAAGCCATTAAGCCTATGCCTTCAAACTACAAACAACACATTTTGTTAGAAGCAAACAAATTGCCAGAGATAGTAATCTAGAGATGGGAAAAAGGGGAAATATGTATAGATGTAAAAATAGAAAATAATATAGTCTTCCTCACCAGTATTAATATTAAATTGCTGTATTGTCAGCAATGAAATCAGCAGCTTATCAAAGGGTGGAGATTATACTGCAGTATCAGCAACATCCTGTGTCATCTCCATTTACAGACATACAAATCTACACAATGTTTTGCACATATCCATAAATATAGAAGCACTGCTATGTACTCTTTTCAACACTGTGTGTGTGTGTGTGTGTGTGTGTGTGTGTGTGTGTGTGTGTGTGTCTTTTTTGAGACAGGGTCTTCCTATAGGCCCCAGCTGGCCTGGAACTCACTCTGTAGACCAGGCTGGCCTTGAACTCACGGAGATCCACCTGCCTCTGCCTCCCGAGTGCTGGGATTAAAGGCGTGTGCCACTGCACTTGACTGACACATTATATTTTGCAATTAGCAGTTGTAGGATGTTATTGAAGCAACTGGAGGAGGAAGTAAATAACAAAATATCAATAGCCAACATTTATAGAGCATTTATTATCCTCTTTCTAGGGTATTTAAATGCAATGTGTTACTGAACTATTCAATGACCCAGAAAGGGTTTGTAAT
Source organism: Rhizomys pruinosus (assembly GCA_009823505.1). Lineage (NCBI taxonomy): Eukaryota > Metazoa > Chordata > Mammalia > Rodentia > Spalacidae > Rhizomys > Rhizomys pruinosus. The sequence goes on along the minus strand of VZQC01001531.1, from coordinate 919,697 downwards.
ATGATTTGATTTTAAAGGTGAAGAACATAAGGCCCAGAGGAGTCAATAATTAGACCAGTTGCCTACAGCTGATGAGACCCAGGGGCCGAGTCCAGTGCCTGTCCCCCTAACCCTGTAACCATGTGTTTCCACGTATGCACCTGCTGTGGTTGCTCTGTGTCTTCAGTGGCAACTCATGGTAGCCTGTGTTTCTCCAGACAATGTTATGACTCAGAGAGGACAGGTAACATCAAAGAAGCTGGCCCCTTCCTCCAATGCCACTCCAGCGACATCACCCATCTATCAGGACCCCCAGAATGGGGTCTCCAGGCTTTTCTACAAGAGACTTTCTACTCTCAAAACTTACTTGCAGCAAGCCTTAGCCTCTGGTCTTGAGAACTGTCCTTTAATCTGCTTTTCTCAGACATCTGCTCACCCTGGAAAACCACAGCATTCGTCACAGAAGTGGAATTGCACCAATTCCCCAGTGGCTCTCACATGGCTCAGCTCTGTGACCCAGATGTGTCACAACTCTCTGTCATATTTAAATGTACTGTTGTACTACATTTAATGACTTGACAGCCATGTGAGGCACACAGTATGCATGCTGGCAGTTGAGAAACATAAGGTTTAAAGAGGGGACCAACTATTTAGGATTACGTTTCACCTCCCAAACCCACCTCCCTCCTCTGTGGTGCGTCCCTTTGGCACAGGACGTCTGAGTGCCCCTTCTGAAACAGAACAAATCTATAAATAAATTTTTAGAGTGGATAGGAGGAAATGCAAAAAAATAAGTCTGAAAAGGATAGATGGGATAATTGTAAAGAACTAGTAATGTAGACAGGATAACTGTAGGGAACTAGTAATGTAGACTTAGGATAACTGTAGAGAACTAGTAATATAGACTTGGGTAACTAGAGAACTAGTAATGTAGACTTAGAATAACTGTAAAGAACTAGTAATATAGATAGGATAACTGTAAAGAACTAGTAATGTAGACTTAGGATAACTATAAAGAACTAGTAATATAGACTTGGGATAACTGTAGAGAACTAGTAACATAGACAGGATAACTATAAAGGACTAGTAACATAGACTTGGGATAACTGTAGAGAACTAGTAACGTAGACTTAGAATAACTGTAAAGAACTAGTAATATAGACTTGGGATAACTGTAGAAAACTAGTAATGTAGACTTAGGACTAGTAATGTGTTTGGTACCCATTTGGGAATCATGTAATTTAAAATATAGCATATGTTAACATGTTGCAACAAATTAAGAACAGTTTTGAGAAAGTAAAAGGGTAGCTGTTTCCCCTAAAGGACATTAAGGACTAGACTGAGAAACAGCCACACCCACCTATAGTGTGTCCTGTAACTGCCCTGATACAAAATCCTGGTTGAAGCTCAAGGCAAAAGCCTGTTTACAGAGTGGATTTCCAGGACAGCTGGGCTGCAGGGAGACCCTGTCTCAAGACAAAAAAAAAAAAAAAAAAAAAATCCTGGTTGAGCCGGCGTGGTGGTGCATGCCTTTAATACTAGCATTTGGGAGGCAGAGGCAGGCGGATCTCTGAGTTCAAGGCCAGCCTGGTCTATAGAGCAAGTTCCAGAACAACTGGGGCTACAGGGAGACCCTGTCTTGAAAAGACTAAAAAAAAACAAAAACAACAAAACACAACAACAAAAAACCCTGGTTGGAGAAGCCCTCTGGACAACACAGGAAGATAAAAGAAAATTAAAAACTAGTCTTGAGAGATGTCAGCCAGCATTTCACTGCAGGTGTAAATCAAAGATGCCAGATGTTATATCTCTCTCTCTAGTGAGAAAGCCATCCTATATTTAATATAGCCTCTTGACCATGACGCTGCTGAAGTATTTTGCTAGGTCTTGGAATCAAAACTAGCTGGTGTATGCTGGGATGAATATATTATATATATATATATATATATATATTATATATATAGTATGCCTTGCTGTCTGTGGAGGATTGTTCCAGGACCCTCTGTAGACATCAAACTCTGCAGATGTACAAGGTCCTTAACTAAAACAGCCTAATATTTGCATTAAGGTACCACATTCTCCCTTTCACTTAAACCATCTTTATAATGCTTATAATACCTAGTACAATGTGTTAATGCAATACAAGCAGTTGTTCTCTTACATTGTTTTTTTTTTTTTTTAGACAGGGTCTCCCTATAGCCCCAGCTGGCCTGGAACTCACTCTGTAGACCACGGTGGCCTTGAACTCACAGAGATCCACCTGCCTCTGCCTCCCGAGTGCTAGGATTAAAGGCATGGGCCACCATGCCTGGCTTAAAGACAGTTCTTAGCTGCTATGTGGGTTCTGGGAATGGAACTCGGGTCCTCTGCAAGAGCAGTCGGTTCTCTTAACCACTGAGCCATGTCTCCAGTCCTCTCTTATATTGTTTAGGGTGTGACAAAAGATCTGTACATGTTTAGTACCATTGCAAATATATATATTTGATCCATGTTGGTTGGTTGAATTTATTAATGTGAAACTTTCAGATATGGAAAGCCTGTGGACTTTCCTAGGTATAGTCAGTTAAATCAGTAGCTATAGAAGGACAAATATGTAGATATATTTTTAACAAAACATTTGAGAGTGGGAACCAAAGTGGGTTAAATTGTTTGAAAAAAAAATCAAAGGTGACTCTAATATTTTTAATGATTAAGATAGTAAACTTTAGAATGGTAGAGCTGGGAAATATCTTGATTTATTATGGCATTTAGTTGAATGTTATTAATTTACAGACTATTCAAGGGAACTGTGACACAAAGCAACCTGCCCCACATAGTTTGTTAGTAGCAGACTTTGGGGCTAGACACCAGCCGTCCTGGGTCACCTCACAAACTAGGACTCTTCATCCTACTTTGTGATTGCACAAAACAACTGCATTGTGACTTCAACCCCAGCCCCAGTGGAGAGCCACAGAGGGTAACTAGATAGAAGTCCTGTACATAGCTTCATGTTCCTCATTGTGATGGTAGCCATGGGTCACGGAAGGTCATCACAGGGATGAGAGTGCAGGCCTCTGTCCCTCGCTCGCAGCTTCCCCGCAACGCTCCGTCTCTGGGCCCTGCAGGAAGCAGAGCCCATCTCACTATTTCTATTAGCTGTTCTTTCACTTGTTAGAATATCTGTATCAACATTATTGACTGCTGTATGATTGCTTATTATGTGTATTTTTATTTTTTTCCTAGCTGTCCCCACTAAATCAGAGTTGGCAGTTGAAATTTTGGAGAAAGGTCAGGTCCGGTTTTGGATGCAGGCCGAGAAGCTGTCTGGCAATGCCAAAGTCAACTACATATTTAATGAAAAGGAAATTTTTGAAGGGCCGGTAGGCTTTGCATTTTTTTTCTACTTAAAAAAATATTTATTTAAATATTTTATTATGTGTACATGTGTAATGTGTTTGTGGTGCACACACATATGCACACAAAACACAGCACCCAAGTAGGGTCAGAGGACAGCTTGTGGGAGCTGGTCTCTTCTTCCACCCTGTGGGTTTGGTGCAAGTGCTTTACCTGCTGAACCATGTCACCAAACCCATTTAAAATGTGTCATTCTAGAATGAGCTGAAGATGTCCTGGGAGAATGAGGATAAATTGTTACAAAACTACTGGGCAGTAGGATGGTGATGTTTAAAATATTCCAAAAAAAGAAAATAAATAAAAGAGAAAAAAATCATTTGAACATGGAAAAATGTAAAGGGAAAATACCGTCTAATTATATTGTATTAGGCAAACTGGGACTTTTTTTATGAAAAAGGGTGCCCTCAATCCTTTTTCCCAGTATAGCAGTCATAAAGTCTCCTGGAAATAGTCCCTCATGAATACAAAATGTCTCTCCTGGGTGGGCAAAAGGGACAGTCCCATTGCCTGAATTTCTTAGCTGCTATGTGGGTTCTGGGAATGGAACTCGGGTCCTCTGCAAGAGCAGTCGGTTCTCTTAACCACTGAGCCATGTCTCCAGTCCTCTCTTATATTGTTTAGGGTGTGACAAAAGATCTGTACATGTTCAGTACCGTTGCAAATATATATATTTGATCCATGGTTGGTTGAATTTATTAATGTGAAACTTTCAGATATGGAAAGCCTGTGGACTTTCCTAGGTATAGTCAGTTAAATCAGTAGCTATAGAAGGACAAATATGTAGATATATTTTTAACAAAACATTTGAGAGTGGGAACCAAAGTGGGTTAAATTGTTTGAAAAAAAAATCAAAGGTGACTCTAAATATTTTTAAATAATTAAGATAGTAAACTTTAGAATGGTAGAGCTGGGAAATATCTTGATTTATTATGGCATTTAGTTGAATGTTATTAATTTACAGACTATTCAAGGGAACTGTGACACAAAGCAACCTGCCCCACATAGTTTGTTAGTAGCAGACTTTGGGGCTAGACACCAGCCGTCCTGGGTCACCTCACAAACTAGGACTCTTCATCCTACTTTGTGATTGCACAAAACAACTGCATTGTGACTTCAACCCCAGCCCCAGTGGAGAGCCACAGAGGGTAACTAGATAGAAGTCCTGTACATAGCTTCATGTTCCTCATTGTGATGGTAGCCATGGGTCACGGAAGGTCATCACAGGGATGAGAGTGCAGGCCTCTGTCCCTCGCTCGCAGCTTCCCCGCAACGCTCCGTCTCTGGGCCCTGCAGGAAGCAGAGCCCATCTCACTATTTCTATTAGCTGTTCTTTCACTTGTTAGAATATCTGTATCAACATTATTGACTGCTAGTATGATTGCTTATTATGTGTATTTTTATTTTTCCTAGCTGTCCCCACTAAATCAGAGTTGGCAGTTGAAATTTTGGAGAAAGGTCAGGTCCGGTTTTGGATGCAGGCCGAGAAGCTGTCTGGCAATGCCAAAGTCAACTACATATTTAATGAAAAGGAAATTTTTGAAGGGCCGGTAGGCTTTGCATTTTTTTTCTACTTTATAGTGTACATGTGTACATGTGTTTGTGTGTGCACACACATATGCACACAAACACAGCACCCAAGTAGGGATCAGAGGACAGCTTGTGGGAGCTGGTTCTCTTCTTCCACCCTGTGGGTTTGGTGCAAGTGCTTTACCTGCTGAACCATGTCACCCAAACCCATTTAAAATGTGTCATTCTAGAATGAGCTGAAGATGTCCTGGGAGAATGAGGATAAATTGTTACAAAACTACTGGGCAGTAGGATGGTGATGTTTAAAATCATTCCAAAAAAAGAAAAATAAATTAAAAAGAGAAAAAAATCATTTGAACATGGAAAAAATGTAAAGGGAAAATACCGTCTAATTATATTGTATTAGGCAAACTGGGACTTTTTTTATGAAAAAGGGTGCCCTCAATCCTTTTTCCCAGTATAGCAGTCATAAAGTCTCCTGGAAATAGTCCCTCATGAATACAAAATGTCTCTCCTGGGTGGGCAAAAGGGACAGTCCCATTGCCTGAATTCACTGGCTGCTCCCATAGCTATAAGTCAGTTTGCATAATCTCAAAAGCCAGAGTTTTGTTGGGTTTTTTTTAATAATTAGTTGTTTAAAATAATCCAGGCTGTTCACGTAAGAAAACCCAACAGACTTGACACAGTCTATAGATAAAATGTTCTGTTTCAGTGGCTCAGTAAGGAAACTGTGAAAAGAATATCCGCCATTACTTTTTGGTTAAAAACTCAATACTTCTTTAGTGTGAAAATTTTAAAGAATTAAAAAGGAAAAAAAATCACAGATTCTTACATCTTTTCATGCCTATTATTAAACTTTTTGCTCTGCTTTTCTGTGTTTATTTGTATCTTATTTACATAGGTTATTATGTGCGTGTTACATAATGCTACTTACATAAGCACAGTTTCTTTATATTTTTGTAGTCACAGCATCTGAGCTGTGTTTGTCTTCCCCATAGACATCAGCAGAGCTATTGAGTGCCCAGTAGTGCTGAAGAACTTGAGGTTCAGTGGCTCTTGCCTTCCCCTGTGTTCTCATGGGCTTAAATGAGAACCTGAAAGAGGAGGAGGTGGCCTTTATTAGCTACCCATTCTGTTTGCGTTGAGCTGTACTTTAAAATGTGAGCATCAGTAGTGGGGGGAATGAGTAGTATTTCCTTTATTTCCTTGTGTATTATGTATTCCTCTCCAACATGAGGAGGACCTTTCTTCATGCAGAATCAGGTCAAGTCACTTGTGTGTCCACTGTGGCCCACTCCTTTTTCATTTCCAAAATGTTCTCGTCAACTCCTGTGGTCTCTACCTGGCCAGAGAAGAGGGACATAGTGGGCACCACTCTCTGCCGACATCACCACTGAGTACCATTTTATATTATTTTGCTAATAGAAACAATGTCATCTAGAAGGTAAAGCAGGACTCTCAAACAATTTGGCAATACTTTGTAATAAATACTTTGAGGTTTAGGAAATTAAATTTCAAACTACTCAGTAATCAATTCTTATCTAAGTCATATGCCCCCAAAATATATTTCTTTTTCCAGAAACAAATTTTTTTAATTTTATTTATTCTTGTATGTATATGAATGTACTGTCTGCACAGTAGATTTGTGCACCTGTGTCGTGCAATGCCGCGGAGGTCAGAAGAGGGTGTTGGATTCCCCTGCAACTGGAGTTAAAGAGGGTTCTCAGACGCCATGTGGGTGCTGGGGATCGAACCTGGGTCCTCTGCAAGAGCAGTCGGCATTCTTAACCGTTAGGCGATCTCTCCAGCGCCACAAAAAATTTTAATATATTTTATTGTTATTAAACTTTTTCATACATCATATGTCATTTCTCAATCCAATTTAGAGTCCTTTCCCTTTCCATGCCCCCCACCCACCAGAGTTCATGCACTCTGCCATGCATGTCTTGCATCTTTTTCTGAGTCTTTCCAGAGTTTTTTTTTCAAAGCAGAGGATTATTTTTGGGGGGAGAACCTCACTGTTTCAGTCATTTCCTCCCCCCCCAATTTTTTGGTTGTTCTTTTGTTGTTGTTCCCTTCAACTTGTATTGCTTCAATATATGCATATATATGTGCGTATCAGTCACTTTTCTGTTGCTGTGATAAAACCACCATGAGCAAGGGAACTTATAACAGGAAGAGTTTATTTGAGCTTACGATTGACGGTTCCAGGGAATCAGAGTCCATTGTGGCGGGAAGCATGGTGGCCGGGGCTGGAGCAGAAAGCTGAGGGTCACATCTTGCAATGAGCACAGGAAGAAGAGAGAGCAAGAGGCTGGAGACCACAAGGCTTGTTAAACTCACTAAGCCTGCCCCCAATAACGTACTTCCTCCAGCACAGCCACACCTTCTAAGACCTCCAAGAACAGTGCCACCAACTGGAGACAAAATGTCTGAATACTTAAAGTCTATGGGGGGACACTCATTCAAACCATCACCATAGGTGATATATATATATATATATGTATATCACCTATACTAAAATTATGTCATCTGAAAACAAACTGTATGTTATTTCCAAATCATATTTCAGGATTCACATTTTTCCATTTTGATTTTATATTACTCTAAAATATGCATATATACCCTCCACCCATATACCAAAATTCCAAAGTCTGAAAATAAATGGTATGTTATTCTAAAACCTGTTAAGGGATTCACAATATAAGACCACAGTTGTCAGAAACAAAATTTTTAACAACTTGCTTAGTTGTCAAAAAATATTAAAATTATGAATTGGAGTTATTTTTATTTCATCAGACTTATTTTCTTCAAAGTAAAATGTTTTTCTCACTGATTCCTCTGTCTTTATCTTTTCACCCTAAAGAAATACAAGATGCATATTGACCGAAACACTGGCATAATTGAAATGTTCATGGAAAAGCTGCAGGATGAGGACGAGGGAACGTACACGTTCCAGATTCAAGATGGAAAAGCAACTGGCCATTCTACTCTTGTCCTCATTGGAGATGGTAAGAATTCTGGGGAACAAGCAGTGGGACTCTCGGAACTCCCTTCAGTGCAAACACCCACAGTTTAAAGGGGCTCTGCTTTGTAATTGAGTTCCTGGATCAGGGTACAATGTCTAATTAATACTTCCATAGTACTTCATTCCCTAGAAATGAACATTACTTTTTTGTCCCTGCCTTTCAGGCATGGCTAAACTTAAATAGTTTCATATATAAACAAATACTTAATACTAAATTCTCCAACAAAGGACATTATAGTAAAACCAAGACTGTATTTATGTTTCAAAAACAAATCATGAGACTGTTTTACAATGTATAATTACTCTAAATTGGAAACTTGGAAAGAAAAAATGTGAAAGCACTGTGTGCCAAATCTGTCAATCATATAACTAGACTGTAGTGATCAGCTACAATAAATCTTTGTAGAAATCATCATAGCTTAAGATATGTGCTTCACGAAAAATCCTTGGAGAATGAGAAATAAAAATTTAGCACTGTTGCTTTCTATGAACATAGGAAGAACTAACAACTTATACTGCTTTAGAATTGGCTGATACAGTAATAGCAAGAAAAAAAATCCTTTGTAAGCAGCTGCCACTTGCTTCTGCCACTAGGTACTGGCCCCTGCTATGATAGACTCTGTCATCCCTGAACTGTGAACAAAAAATAAAGCTTTCTTCCCTTAAAATTAAGACATGGATAATGTACATAAAGAATGAATGAATTCTTAGTTCAAACTTTAGAGAAGCACCTTGAAATCTCAGCACTTTGGGAGATTGAGGGAAGAGGACTAGAAGTTCAACCCTAACTTGAGCAAGACAATGTCTCAAAAGAACCACTCCCTAGCCCCACATAACCTGTCTAATGCTTATACTAGTAACTCCAGAACAATAAATCTGTCATGCCAGGAGACATAGCAAAGATGATTTAAAGTTTACCTTTGGAGAAAGCATACCTTTTCATGTTTGTTTGTTTTTTTTTTGACACATAGTCATCAACTTCATAGACTTTCCTTTTCTTCCTACAATTAAGCAAGTATCAATAAACAATCTGATACTGACAACAAAAACTATGAAATAGGAATTTGCCAGGCTATATGAAATCCAAGCCAACATGGTAGTTCGTACCTGTAATCCCAACACTCAGACTGAAGCAAGGACTGCATTACGAGTTCAGATCAGCCTGGGTTATGGAGTGAGATCTTGTCTCCAAAACCAAACAGAAATACATATGTATTAAAGTGTAGGGCCTAAATATGTAGAAAGATGATCTAAGACTATAAAGGCAAAACTTGCAAATCAATGTCTAAATCCAATGCAATTCTAATTAAAATCACAAGAAAATTTGGAAGGGCAAACCAAGTCTAACATGAACCTAGAAAGATTATGGGGAAAAAATTGGAAAAATAGGAAAGAGGCCGGGCACATCCATAAGCCCAGTACTCAGGACTGGGAATTGGGAGTAATTTGGGCTATTCACACCTCACCTCAAGTAAATGTAGTAGAGAATCTAGACTTTTTCTCTGGGTTATCATAATAGCCATACTAAAGCTGAGCACAGTGGTAGGGCTTGAGGGTCCACCTAGGCTTTATAACAAGACCTTTTCTAGGGGGAAAAAACACTATAAAAGCTGATGCATTATATACACCAATGATCAAATGGGAAAAGAAAAAATTACTACACATGGCCAGCGAGAGCTCAGTGGGTAAGGCACCTGCTATCAAGCCTGACAACGTGAGTTCAACAATACCCAAGGCCCCCACACACATACACACACTAAATTTAACTTAATGGTTATACATATGAATTTAATCTGATTTTAAAAATGTCAACTAAGAGACCAAAAAAAAAAAAAGGCCAGCCGTGGTGGAGCACGCCTTTAATCCTAGCACTTGGGAGGCAGAGGCAGGAGGATCTTTGTGAGTTCAAGGCCAGCCTGGTCTACAGAGTGAGTTCCAGGACAGCTGGGGCTACAGGGAGATCCTGTCTCGAAAAGACCGAAAAAAAAAAAATGTCAACTAAGGAAAGCAATAGTTATTCCAAAGCAAGCTGGGACAAAAATGGCTAGTACTGGGGGTGAGGGGGCACTTTACCATTCATAATTTTTAATATTAAGCATAAGACAAATTCACATGTAGAAAAGTAAAAGTAAGATAACTATTACATTAAAAAGATGAGTATAGAGAATTTCTAAAGCATTACAAAAAATACCAAAGAAACTGGAGAAGGGTCATAAGTAACCAACCGCAGCCAAAATACAACTGAGTTAATCCTTGAAGTATCAATAATTCATAGTAATTAGTAATAGAAAAATTTCACCCAGACTTGCAAGAGTTGAAGATTGGTGATATTAAATGCTGTGTATATATAGATAGCAATACAAAGAAAACATTTCATACAGTTATGCAGACATAAAGGTTGACAAAAGGTAACATCTGATAAAATACTTATGATGGAGACTTGTGTTTTGTTCAAAGGGAAATCTGCTTTACCCGTACACTTGTTATATACTGAAAAATAAAGGAAAAGAATTTTAGTGACCAAGGAAAACAAATATTTTGTGCTGAAGTAGTGTCACTCAGTGTTGTCATGAGCTATGTCCAGACTGCCATGAAAATGAAACTAGTACAGAAATTGTGCACTTAGAAGCTTTTAAGTAACTTCTGACTGTTGGATCTAATAAAATTTTAACTTATATAAAAAAAAAGATATGTGCTTCACACAGCTATGGGAAGACTGTCAGATCCTTATATTTGCAAATTCAGTACAATCACTATTTCCTAGCTTTATGACCTTAGAAAGGTTACCTAGCCTTTCTGCTGGGGAGATGCCCTAGTCACTCAAGTGCTGGTCATACAAACTTGAGAACCTAGGCTTCCATCTCCAGCACCCACATAAAAAGTCAAGCACAGGAGCACACAAGTATAATCTCAGCACTGGGAAGGCAGAGGCAGGAGGATCCCTGTGGCTTGCTGGCCAACCAGGATAGCCACATCAGTGAACTCTGGATTTTGTAAGAGAAAGCCTGCCTCGAAAAATAAGGCCAAGAATAATAAAGAACAGCCAATGTTTTATTTAATGTGTATGAGAATTATGCCTGCATGCAAGTGTACCCATGTCATGCAGTGCCCAAGGGGGTCAGAAGAGAGTGTCAGATCAGCCAGAAGTGGACAGCTGCCATGTGGGTGCTGTCATAAAAACCCAGGTTCTCTGCAAGAGCAGCCAGTGCTCTTAACTGCAAAGCTATCTCTCTAGCCCCTCAAAAGCTATTTCCTGATCTACAAAAATCAGAACAAGCTAGGCATGGTGGCATATGCCTTTAATCCCAGCATTCAGGAGGGAGAGGCAGGCAGATGTCTGTAAGTTCAAGGCCAGCCTGGTCTACATAGTGAGTTCCATGCTGGCAGGGCCTATAGGGAAACTGTCTCAAAGCATAGACGAACAAACAAAAATCAGAACAAGCTGGATTGGCGCAATGCACGGGTGTTGGAGTAGCGACCATAGATCACTTAGCACTGGCTGCTGTGTGGATTTGAGCTGCTCAACTCAGTTTCATATTTCCTTGTTTCCCAACTTCTAGTTTATAAGAAGCTCCAGAAAGAAGCTGAGTTCCAGAGGCAAGAATGGATCAGGAAACAAGGTAAAAATAGACAGTGGGCTAATTTTTTTTGTATAAAATATTCCAAAGGTTATTTCTATAGCAAATTAAAATGAACAGCATTGGCTGTCTTAGTGATTGGTAAATAAAAATAATTGAAAATAAATATTACTAAATACATAGGCATTAAAATATTTTAAAACTAAATCCATAAGTTTTAAAATTTGACTTCTAACATAAATCAACTCAGGATTTAAGGATGAGCTTTGATTTTGCATTTATAATTAATAAAGTGATTGCTTATGTCATTAAAATTTTATAGGTCCGCATTTTGCTGAGTATTTGAGCTGGGAAGTAACTGGTGAATGTAATGTATTGCTGAAATGCAAGGTAAGATATAGATAAAATTATAGTACTTGACTCAAGAGAAGTAAAGGTAAACTAAATTTAGTGGAGGAAAAGATCAATTTTTCATCTTCTATTTGATCCAAAATGAGAAGCAATGGACTGATTCTTACATTGAATGTCACTCTAACCTTCTTTGGTAAGAAACAAAGTAAAAGCACAAAAATAGGGGAAGGCAAGGTGACTGTTCCTGTTGTTACCCTTGACCTGTTAATGAAGACATGGACTCTGCCTACCTCCAGGCTGAATATTGCTTATCCAAAATAATTTGAGTCAGAACTTTTCAGGACTTCAGGATAGTCTAAATATAAAATTCATTCATGTTTCACATTTGTCTCATACACATCCCTGAAGTTAATTTTATATACTGTTTTAAATATTTTGCACATGCAGGCAGCGTTCCACTCTCACTGTCAGGTTGATGCTCAGAAAGTTGTAAAGTGCAGCACTGGGGATTTTGGACTTTTTTGAGTTGCAGATGCCAAGCTTCTACTAATCTCAGGAGACGCTCACAATGTTTTGTTTGCAGCCGAATCTGCATCCTAAGTGCTAGATATATCCTGACTCATCCCAGCTCCAGTGTTATCTGGTGAACTCCTCTGTCATGACACCTGCACAGTGATGCCTCTGAGTGTCCTCAACCTCGCTTCTCAGTCTCACATGCATCCTACCTTCAGGAGCAGGAGTTGGGAAAGAGCTTGGAGCTCACGACCAACCATTTTACTAGGCTTCTGGGAAGGTTCTGACAGAAAGTCAGCATGGCATTCTAAACTATTTTGTATCTTAGCATATCTTAGCTGAGTGACTCATTAGAAGGGTTTGGGATGTAGAGCACTTTCCCAGCATGTGAAAGGCCCTGGATTTAGTTCCTAACTACAGAAGAGAGTGTTAGGGGGCTGAGCATGGTGGCACATGCCTGTACTCCCATCTATTCAGGAAGACCACGTAAGCCCAGGGCTGAGAGGACAGCCTCTCAATACAATGAGATGCTCCAACTCAGGGGAAAAAATTCTTTTCTTTAATTAAAAGACATTTTGGAGAAGGAATTGTTGGATGAGATTGGAGTGTGGGGCCATAACGGCCAACAGTGACTCAGAAACTGGTACCTGGCATGCAATGTCATAAAAGCCAAAACGCAAGCGCAGTACAAGGACTGAGAAAGGTGAAGAAATAGCAGCCATTTACCACAAATGTGCAAGAAAAATAAGTCCTACATTTCTGCCTCTCAGGAAATAATGAGGCTTCTTGAAAACTCCTTCCCCGGCAGCGGCCAAAGCCGCCCTCATCTGCATGCCTCTCTGTGCACTCTTCCCTGTCTTCCCAATCAGCTTCTCATCCCCAGGGCATGTCGTGTGCTCCCTCTTCTCCTTCTGGACTGCCCATTGCTTTCTAGGAGGTGATCTCTGGCATCCACTCTAATGATTTTCCTCAGGAGAACCAACCCCTTCCCCAGGTTCTGAACAACAAAGAGGAGCCTAGAAATAGTAATGGCTGTTCACACATCATCCACCTGTGCTACTGTTCCAAGGCCCAGCTCAGTCATCTCTGTGAGGGCCCTCCCTTCTCAGTTCAGGCTGAATGCACCTTCCTCTATCCTCCCATAGTTCTTTGTTACATAAACTTAGCAACTTACTATTGCACTATGTAGTTCATGGAGCATGTGCAGCTAAATTTAGACTCGTGACCTTACATGGACCCCAAGTTAATCTTCTCCAAAGGATTGAGGAAGGTCCCCAGCTTGCCCACAAAACAGCATTGGGTGTTCTTCCACCACAGGAGTGAGTCCACATGGACAATATTCCCTTTGCTGCCCCTGGATACAAGAAGACAAAATCCATCTGGGGCAGAACCAGGAGGCACTCAGGCCTCAAGAAACTTCAGAGCACACAAGGATCCAACACCTCCTGTCACAACTCCCCAAAGTGAGCCTTTGGGATCTCTGCAAGAGTATCCTAATTATAAGAGTTAGTATACTCCACAAGTCCAGAGATTTCTAGTCCCTTTGGTTCAGATGCAGCTTTTTAACTGGGTCATCTTTATCACAAGCAATGCCACCTAGTGACACAATAACTCTATATAATTCAGAAGCCGGCCTTTTGTTTATTGGCTTCACTGCTGTTAGCAGCTCTTATGTCCACTTACTAGATGAATTGTGTGTGTGTGTGTGTGTGTGTGTGTGTGTGTCCAGAGATTGAACACAGGGCCTTGCACATGTGAGTCAAACACTCTAGCTCTGAGCTACAGCCCCAACCCATAGCCGAAATTCTTTCAACGTGTTAAAACATTTTTTTGTTTATAGTGAAAATAAACATTTTCTCCATGTTTGTTTTATAGTTGTATTTCCTCTTTGGAGAATTGTATTTATATCATCAGGAATATCCAGGAGTATTTGGGATTGTTTTCTTGATTTGTATGAAGCCTTTACTCTTCCATAAAATTTAAAATTTCTTTCAAATGTGGAGCTAGAGAGCTAGCTCAGTATCTACAAATGTTTTCTGTTCTTCCAGGGGACCCAGCTTATATTCCCGGCATCCACATGAGATCTGATGCCCTCCTGTAGCTTCTGTTCAGGCATCACACACACGTGGTGCACTTACATGCAAGCAAAACACTTATACACATAAAGTAAAAATAAATAAAATGTAAAAAAATCAAATGTATGGCTAAAGCTGAGGATCCCTCAAATGGTATGAGATTGTTTAGTCTATTTGCAATGTTAGTGACAGACAGGTTACGACCTATCTGGTTCTCCTCAAAATTGATAAGCAACTAAGTTAGTAAACCATACTGCTTCCATACATAGTAGCACTTTATTTGTCTGTTTCATTAAATTTTTTAGCTATAAATTGGGGCTTACTCATTTTATTCATTCAGTAGAAGCCCTTAAGACTATTTTAACACCAGTAGGATTTATCCTTCCTTGGTTTTGAGAAGCTTATTTTCATTTAAGTATTATATATTATTTTTTAAGTTATATATATATGTATATATATATATACATA
>VZQC01001531.1:875755-903694 GCA_009823505.1 Rhizomys pruinosus | reverse complement strand
GGGTTCGGTGTTTTCTCTTTAACATCCTGATACGTTAAGAACTGCTCAACTTCACAAAAATAAAATGTATTTCTTTATTTCAGAGAAAGTAATTTTTTCTTTCAGGTGGCAAATATTAAAAAAGAGACTCACATTGTGTGGTACAAAGATGAGCGGGAGATATCAGTGGATGAAAAGCATGACTTTAAGGACGGCATCTGCACCCTGCTTATTACGGAGGTAGGTGGCTGTCCCCAGGGGACCTGCTGGCTCTGTACCACACTCAAACTAGACTCATCAGTTATTCCATGACTAAGGGACTCATTAGCATACACCCAACTGATAAAGGAACTCGAACTTTGTGATACGTGTGCACATGTCAAATTTCTAAGCAATACCAACTAGATGCTACATTGCTTGTTTTTCTTTTTGAGCTACTTTTATTTTTTGGACATGGGCAGTTAATTGTTTTCTTCCCTGTTTGTACTTAAACTATGATAACAGACCTTGTCAATTTCTAACCAAAACCAACACTTGCCTTTTGAACTACTTTTTTTGTTTGTTTGTTTTTTTTTGGTCTTTTCGAGACAGGGTCTCCCTGTAGCCCCAACTGTCCTGGCACTCACTCTGTAGACCAGGCTGGCCTTGAACTCACAAAGATCTGCCTGCCTCTACCTCCCAAGTGCTAGGATTGAACTACTTTTTTAAAACATGGACAGCTACTTGGGTTCTCCTTTGTTCATTCTTAAACCTCATAACATACCTTGTTCCCTAAAAGATAGAGATAGTCAGATACAATATTCATTTAAATAGCAGGAGTTTTTCCCTTTAGTCTCAACTGGCCAGGAGCTCACTATGTAGACCAGGCTGGCCTTGAACTCACAGAGATTCATCTGCCTCGGCCTCCCGAATGCTGGCATTAAAGGTATATGCCACCATGCCTGGCTAAATGGCAGTTTTTTAAGTTAAAAAAGAAGAGCTTTAAAATACATATGATTATTATTTTGTTATTCTTTTTCTAAGGTTTTTGTTTTGGGTTTATTTTGTTTTGACTTTGCTTATTGAGACTGGGTCTCATGTAGCCCAGGTTTGTCTCAGACTCACTATGTATCCAAGGCTGGCCTTAAACTTCTGATCCCTGGGCTGGAGAGATAGCCTAGTGGTTGAGAGTGATGACTGCTCTTGCAGAGGACCCGGGTTCAATCCCCAGCACCCACATGGCAGCTAAGAACCGTCTGTAACTCCAATTCCAGGGGAACTCCAGTTCCAGGGGAATCCAAGACCCTCTTCTGACCTCCGCATCATTGCTTGACACAGGTGCACAGACCTACATGCAGACAGTACATTGATACACATAAAAAAAAAAAAACTGATCCTTCTGCCTTTACCTCCTTAGTGCTGGGATTATAGGCATACACCCTACACCTGAGTAATTATTATTTTTTAATAAACAAAGGTAGAGTAAAAGACTTGAAGGCTTAAGTCAATTGTAGCTTTAGAGGGCTAAAAAGTCAGGAGAACTCTCTGGGAAAATAATTCTGGATAGATACATCTGTGAATTGTCATTTGGATGGCTAGACGCTTGTACAGTGTGGGTTTTCATAATAGTTCATAAATTAAAGACCTTAAGGATGCTAGGAGATTAATTAGTTAAGCACTTGCCATATAGCCATGAGGGCCTGCATTTGATATCCAGGAACTTCATAAAAATCCAGGCATGGTGGTACGTACTTGTTATCTCCAGTGCTGGGGGCGGGGGCGGCGGCAGAGACAGATGGCTCCCTGGGGCTCACTGGCCAGCTAGTCTGTGTTCCAGATGAGAGACCTTGTATCAAAAACAAGGTGGTAGCTCCTGAAGAACAATACCAGAAACTGACTCTGGTCCCTACACACCTGTGCACGCACACCCACACATATCTGCACTTATATACACATGAACATACATACGCACTTCAAGCATGTGTACACACAAATGTAACAACCAAATGCCGAACTAAATTAAGCTGCAGTGTTTATTGTCTTCTTAGTTTTCCAAGAAAGATGCTGGATTTTATGAAGTTATCCTGAAAGATGACCGAGGAAAAGATAAAAGCAGACTGAAGCTTGTGGATGAAGGTGTGTCCACCAACTAACTGCTGGTCTGTTTTGTGGGTTCTGTAGACAGTTACCAGAATTCTGACCACTGGGCTGGCCATTGAAGTCATGCTGATTTGTGTCCACTGGTTTTAGCTTAATTGAAATTCCAGCAGAGTGAACTACTGTTCTTTTTCAAAAACATTTCAGTTTTTGTCTTCCTCGAAATCAAAAGTGTACTTTTGATCCTTAGAGAATTTGTAGCCCACAGGCCACTAGGAGACTGTTTTCAATTTAAATCATCCTCTTTGTTTCAACTCTACAAAAATATTCTAGGATCAAAACCTTCTGTGAGGAGCATGCAGAAAAATAGCCCAATTGTTAGGGATGGCAAGAAAAATGTATAGATGAAATTTGAAGCCCTGCTGTTGTTAACAGAGCAAGGTAGCAAGTTCCATTTTTCAGAAACTACTAAGGACAAATATATCATGATAATAAACCCTTACCTGTGTCCTCCAGACTTCTAGCTTTCTACCTGAACAAGATCTTCTAGCAGGATCACAATCAGCCAGCAGAAGCCTAACTTTTGATGGTTCTCTAGCTCTTGGTAGAGGCAAGGCTAACATGTTTATTGGCAGGAAGTGTTATTAGGCTGAGGAAGGCCAAGCAGTCTAGGTGGTTAATTCATTATGAACTGATGACACAGATAAGACACTTCCTGTAATGTGAACTAAGTCTTCCTGGGACTTATGAAGAGAGAGACCCAAAGCTAAAAACCTTCCTGGAAATCTTATTGTGGCTTTTTATAGAATGTACATAAGGTGTTAATTATAAATAATTTGAGGGAAAAATATATCAAAAATAAGTAGAAATCTTTTTCAAACCTCACAAAAACTGAGTTATTTCCTCAAAAAGCACTAATTGCCCATGGATCAACAAATTCACCTTTTGTCCATTGCCTTTCACCAGACAGGGACTTTTTGAGAGCTAACGGTTTGAATTTGACCAGACGTGGAGCATGCTTATGCTAAAGTTTTGGCTATGTCCCTCTATCCACAGCCTTCAAAGAACTGATGACCGAAGTTTGCAGGAAAATAGGTATGTTACCATGCTCTTACCACAGCGGTGCTTCATTTATGCTGCCGGGATGGACTGACAGGTGCGTGAACTATGCCGCTTTCCCCCCCAGCTCTCTCAGCTACAGATCTGAAAATCCAGAGCACAGCTGAGGGCATCCGGCTGTATTCCTTCGTCACCTACTACCTGGATGATTTGAAAGTCAACTGGTCCCACAAGTGAGTACATGCACACTGACTTTCTATGTAGTTCTTTCTCTACAGCCAAATAGGGGACATGAAAACATAATCCCCCTTTCAAGTAAGAATTGTCCTTCCTTTTTTTCCTGTTCATAACTCAAATCTTCTTTAAAATTATTTTATTTTATGTGTATGAATGTATCAAGTGTGTGTATATAAGTGCACGCATGTCATGCAGTGCCTGAGGAAGTCAAAAGAGAGCATAGGATCCCCCGGAACTGGGGTTTTGAATGGGTGTTAGCTACCATATGGGTGCTGAGAATTGAACTCAGGTTCTCTGCAAAAGCAGCCAGTGCTGTTAACTGCTGAGCCATCCTTCCAGCCCCCGTAACTTATAGCTTTAAAATATTTTAATTTAATATAATTATTAATTCTTTGAGAATTCCCTACTTGTGTTTTAATCATATTCAGCCCCCACTTCTCCCCCTAACTCCTTTTTCACCCACCCCTTCCTCCCTACCACCCATCATACCACCACCAATTTTGTGTCCTGTTTTCCTTATTTTTTTTAATAACCCATTGAGTTCAATTTGTGCTGCCCATATACGCCTGGGTATGGTGTCATCTCCTGCAATGTGGTCACCCTACCAGTGGCCACACCCTTAAAAACTGGCTCTGCTTCCCCTAGAAGCCATTAACTACCTATAATTCCTCAGTTAGGGCTGGAGGCTCATGAGCCCCTCCCCCTTGTAAAGACTCTTCTTAATTCTCAGGATTTAGATTGAGAAGCATAGGACAACTGAGCTCACTCCCTACTGTGGTATTGGCTCTTTCCTTCAACGTGGGCAAAGAGAGGTACCAATAATGGCTACAGTGTATCTTCCCTTGTGATCCAAGAGGTACCATCATTCATAGGACAACTGAGCCCACTCCCTACTGTGATGTTGGCTCTTTTCTTCAATGTGGGCAAAGGGAGGTACCAATAATGGCTACAGTGTATCTTCCCTTGTGATCCAAGAGGTATCATCATTCATAGGCGTGTCGGTAATATACTCTCCACCCAAAACAATTGTGCAAAGGTCATCTATGCTCTGCCGGGCATCTAGAGCTATGCTTTCAGCCCTCTCTAGATACAGTCAACACAAGCTGTGGTCTGAAACAAAACTGAAGCAATGTGCACCAGGAGGTGCCAAGTTTCTTGTTATGTGAGTTCATGGCCACTCACCATACAAACCTCATCCTGAAAAGTATCCAGGCTTAACATTGTTGGCTGTAGCATCTGGCATAGTTGGGCATTAACATGTTTTCTGTCCACCTTCAGAAGGTTTTGGAAATGTCATGAACACTTTGAGGATCTGTGTTTAAACTGGATGGAGCTTGCAGGTCCGTCCTCCTCCCATGCTGTCTTTGTAGAGTTACAGAGGGATTGCCTTTGGTTTTACCTCTGGAATGCTGTAGGTTTCTAAATCAAAACACCTCCCATCCTAACCCTGAGAGTATACTTAATTAACTCTGGGCTTCCTTGAGACATCCTCTATGGAACCAGAACAGAATAATGGTGCAGATAATCTTTTGGGATGTAGCCACCTTCCGTCTAATTTTAGCAAGATGTAGACATTCATTCCAGCTATCAACAGTGGTCCTGTGGTCCTAAAGGATACAGATAACAATGCTTGTTTATATTGTACCTTCAACGGACAGTTTGATGGGCATTGTTACAAACCCTTAAATACATGTCTATGCAGTAAGTATTCCACACTTCAGTCATGAGGAAGCTCAAGCTCAGAAAGGTAATTTGACAAGGTCTCAGAGCTAAGAGGTCAGTTGAAGGATGAGTCAGTCTTGCTCCAGAACTAACTCATTATAACTCACTCTCTCTCTCTCTCTCTCTCTCTCTCTCTCTCTCTCTCTCCCTCTCTCTCTCTCTCTCTCTCACATCACACACACACAACACACAGCCTTCCAAACTATATGAAAAGTCCAGAATAGGGGAAGGAAGGTTGATTAATAGGTACTAAATTACAGAATACAGCAAAAGTTCTTACATGATATAGCAGAGTGTAGTGATTATAACTAACAATAATATATTACATATTTCAAAAAGCTAGAGAAAAAGGATTGAAAAATTTTTTTTTTTTTATGGTCTTATTGAGACAGCGGTCTCCCATGTAGCCCCAAGCTAGTCACTTGGAACTCACATTTGTAGACCAGGCTTGGCCTTGAACCCAAAAAGATCCGCCATGCCTCGCCTTCCCAAGTGCTATGTATTAAAGGCGTGGCGCCACCACACACCGGCTTTTGAAAGTTCATTTTAATCATAAAAGAAATAATGAATGTTTGAAGAAGAATAAACTTAGAACTAATTTAAATTATTATATCTATTAAAGATTATATAATATGTAATAATACACACATTTCACTGAAGATCTGTCATACATAAATTAATATGTATGACATTTTATAATAAATATGTCATTATGAAACATCATCATTGAATACCAATAGCGTCTAGGTAGACATCATACTTCATTATAACTCATCATATTTTGGTGAGGCTTAAGGCACGGAAGGATTGTAAGCTCAATGGCCAACTCTGAAGTCAAACTAGGGGAGTGCTTCCAGTACCTGGGCTACATAGCAAGATCTAATCTTCATAAAAAATGAACCAGGGGCTGAGGATGATGGAGACATCTTGGAATATAAAGCCAGGTGGTTAAGTGCAGTTAAGCCAAGGCTCTTGCAGAAGGACACAGGTTTTGAGTTTCCTACCACCCACGTGCGCAGCTAATAAACTGTTCAGTAACTCCAGTATCCTGAAGCGGAATCTGAAGGCAATTCTGTGACTTCAGTAATGGCATTTGCTGTTGCGACATGGCGCTGTACACTTATATCCATGCAGGCAATACACTAATACACATAACAAATAACAAATAAAATATATTTTTTAAATGGCAAAGGCCACATTTTATTGAGCATGGCAGTGCATGACTATAATGCTAGCACGCAGGAGGTATTTAAATTTGAGGCCTGTTTGGGCTATAGAGTGAGATCTGTCTCAAGACAAACAAAAATCCAAACTCCAAGTTACCCCATTAAAACCTGTATGTACCAGTTTAAAAAATTTTAATTTAAAAAACTCTCTGGGGCTGGAGAGATGGGCCAGCGGTTAAGAGCGCCGACCGCTCTTGCAGAGGACCCGAGGTTCGATCCCCAGCACCACATGGCGCCGAGAGCCGTCTAAACTCCAATTCCAGGAGACTCCAGTTCCAGGGGAGTCCGACGCCCCTCTTTCTGACCTCCGCGCGTCTTTGCAGACTTCATGGGTGCACAGACTTGCAATGCAGACAATACATCATACACATACGGAAATAAATAAAAATTTAAAAAAATAAAATAAATAAAATAAAAAACTCTTAAGGCTGTAGGCATAGTTTAGTGGTAGAGTACAAGGCCAAATTTCAATCCTCAGCACCACAAAAAAAAAAGGAAAAAGAAAAAAATTAATTGAACAATTAACTACAACTGGATTTCCTTAAAGCAGTCACTTGTGCTTCCTTTAAAAGGGCTTCCCTGTTACGTAGAATCGTGTTTATTCGTGGTACTAATGGTTTCTTGAGTTCTGAAGGGAGAAGCAGTAAAATTCCAGAGGAAATGCTTCCATTTTGGTCCTTTGTTCTCTTTCTTTCAGAACACACTGCAGGGAAGTAATTGAAAGTTAAAATAGATCAAATCCTAGGAAATTCCTCCCTGACTTCTAGGACATTGCAATATATCAGTCTGGAAAATGAGGGAATAAAATTAGTTAAATCATCAAATTAAAAAGTTATGTCCTAGCCAGATGTGATGGTGCACGCCTTTGATCTCAGCACTCGGGAGCCAGAGGCAGGCAGAGCTCTGTGAGTTTAAGGCCAGCCTGGTCTACATAGTGAGTTCCAGGAGAGTGGGGGCTACAGGGAGACCCTTGTCTCACAAAAGACCAAAAAAATAAAAAAATAAAAAAAAAGAAAAAATTATGTCCTGAAGCTGGAGGCTGGTGAGATGGTTAGGTCTATGAAGGTGCTTACTGTAGAGCTGAAGACCTGAGTTCCATCCCCAGGACCCATACGGTGGAAGGACATAACCGATTCTCTCAAGTGGTTCTCTGACCTCCACCCATGCACTGCCCCCCCCACACATGTGAACATGAAACACACACACACACACACACACACACACACGTCAATCAATCATCAATCAAGGTATCTTTTAAAGTTAAATCTTTTTAAAAGAATTGTTTGTTTGTTTAAAAAATATGTTTTAGCTGGGCATGGTGGCACATGCCTTTAATACCAGCACTCAGGAGGCAAAGGCAGGTGGATCTCTGTGAGTTCAAGGCCAGCCTGATCTACATAAAGAGTTCCAGGACAGCTGGGGCTACAGGGAGACTCTGTCTCGAAAAGACCAATAAATAAATAAATAAATAAATAAATAAATAAATAAATAAATAAAATATGTTTTAAGGAAATGGCTGTTATGCTAGCGAGGCATGAACTGAACTTCCTATGATTTTGGTCTTGTCAGCTTCATGAGCTTCTCATATATTTGTGTTCCTATGACACACTCAGTAATTAAGGATTATCTTACTGTCTTTTGTAAGTATGTGGCAAAATGAGAAGAAAAAAACACACCTTAAAGTGACCTTTAGTCTTGCCTCTGTTCTTCTTTGGGAAGTCATTTAATTCTATGGATTTCACTTTTCTCATATAAAACAAGAACAATCATAGCCATCTGTCTGACGCACTTAACATATAATATATAACACCAGGTGCTGCTGGCTGGAGAGCAGAGGACTCAAGCACTTATTAGTAGGGAACCTTCTTCCTGTCTGACTTTTAGATATAGCTGCTGCTCAGGCTAAAACCTGCAGGGAACAGATGGGTTTCTTTATTCTAGTTTTATGGCATTTGATTTTTGTTATTGTTGTTGTCTTTGAGACAGGTCTCCCTGTTGCCCCAGCTGGCCTGGAACTCACTATGTACACCAGGCTGGCCTTGAACTCACAGAGATCCTCCAGCCTCTGCCTCTTGAGTGCTGGGATTAAAGATGTGCACCACCACACCTGGCCACTTATCGTTAAAGACATTAACAATTCAAATACCACAAAATGAGTTCAAAGCCACCTGGTCTTCATATAAAATTGTTACTACATATAATTTTGTATACTGCTTTAAAAATATTACAGTTACTGATTTATTGTGTATATTTATGTGTTTGCACATGCCACAGCTCATGGGTGGAAGGCAGAGGACAACTTGAAGGAGTCACTTCTCTCCTTCTACAGTGTGAGTTTGGGGCTCCAACTCAGTCATCAGACTCAGCAGCAAATGAGCCTTTGCTGGCCCTATACTATTTTAGACAATTTCTTCAGTTTCGCAAACTTTTCATCAAGTTTCTTTTAGTAGAATGAGCACATTTCTTGACCCCCTCCCTTATTTCACCTATATGACGGTAGTGTTTGAATCGGAGCAGTTGGAAAGACTGTATCTTGTTGTATTCTTTCACAGAGAATACAATAGCAGGTCTGTCCATGGCCTGTGGTAGAAAACTCAGGAACTCCCAGGGCTCAGGACACATGCCTCATTCATCCACAGCCGCTCTGCTTTTTCATTCACTCTTGACTCTATTGTCAAGTGCATATTTACATATGTTTTAAATAGCTTTGGAGTAGGTATATCAATAGACATCATGCACAGATAATACCCTTCTGATAGCTTATAAAATCCAGTTTGGCCACAGAACATTAAATATGCAGCAAAATAGTATGTAGAATGGTTTCACTTCTTTTTCTTTTTCTTTTTTATTTTTTGTCTTTTTGAGACAGGGTCTCCCTGTAGCCCCAGCTGTCCTGGAACTCACTCTGTAGACCAGGCTGGCCTTGAACTCACAAAGATCCGCCTGCCTCTGCCTCCCAAGTGCTGGGATTAAATGCGTGTGCCACCATGCCGGGCAATTGGTTTCATTTTCAAAGATGCCCTTAATCTCACAAATAAACCCAAGTGAAAACAAAGATCATTAAAAACCACTGAGAAGCATTGGTCTTGAAATTTGCTCTGGGCCCAGATTCCTAAGGGGAGTTAAACAGATGTTCAGGCTATCAGTCCCAAGGCTCTGAAATTCAAGTGCTGGGCTTCAGGGCCCATAATTACCCGGGAGCAGAATAATACGATGTCCAGTCCTCATGTTTTCTTAAAGCCTATAAGGATTTATGGCAAGATGCTTAATAAGAGACAGGAACTTAAACAGTAACAATGCTTTCTTTGATTTTAACAGTGGGACTGGTATTAAGTACTCAGACCGAGTTAAGAGTGGGGTCACTGGAGAGCAGATCTGGCTACAGATCAATGAGCCCACTCCAAATGACAAAGGGAAATATGTAATGGAGCTCTTTGATGGGAAGACCGGACACCAGAAGACAGTGGATCTTTCTGGACAAGGTAAACATCACCAACATCACACCTGTTGCAACATTACTAATGTAATAACTCTTCACTTCTCATTCTATAGTAAGTTTGAGCCCAATACATTTTCTTTATAGTGCTTTTGGCAAGGCAGTCTTAGTAGTGATGGAAGCAAGAATTCAGTGGGCAGACAACCAGTAACAAGTAAGAAGAGACAGTTAACAGTGGAGAGAAGGTGCCATTCTTGCAGGAAGATTCTTACAAAGAGGGCAATTAACTCATGATCACTTCCCTAAGAACACACACTGAAAAGCTGCTGTGTATAGGGATTGACATTTGAACAACCTCATCAAGTCCAAGAAACCAGTTCCTTTGACTGGAAAGCCTGAGTGGGTGAGTGAAGGGGAATCATTGACCTATCAAAGCTCCAAAGAGTGAACAGGGTGAGACCAAAGGCAGAGCGAAAAGGGTTGACTGTGAGAGGGAGTACAGGGAGCGCTCTGTCCAAAGCAGAGAGGAGCGGCTGAGAAGAAGCAAAGACAAATACTGAGCAGAATAGAAGGAATTTGGAGAGCCTGGGTCCTAATGGTCCCAGACGTCTCCGCTGTCTGCTGAGATGAGAGTCCTGGCAAGAGGAAGGAGGAAGAGAGGAAAGTACCGAGAGGAAAGTACTGAGAGGTGCATGCAAATGATTCGCAAAAAGCAAAGACCGATGCCCAATTATTGAATAAAACTTTAAAAGTTAAAAGCAAACAATGGCTGAAAGTATATGGCGTCCCCCCCCAGCACTGTGTCCTTCCTCCTCTTCTTCCCTAAAGAAATGAAATGCTCCAGATGAAAGTCAGTGAAGGAGACCATGGCCTGACTTTTCCCTCTGCTCCCTGTCCATTAAAATGTAGTCTAAGTGTGCCATAACTCTTCATGTTTTTCAACTTCAGATCAGATTCATAATTTATAGAGCATCTTTCTAAACCTTCTTCTGTGTGTGCGCATGTGTGTGCGCACACACGTGTGTGCACACATGTGTGTGCGCACGCATGTGTGTGTGTGTGCGCGCATGTGTGTGTGTTTCTCTGAATCCCCTATCCTCATCCCACCCACCTATTTTGTCTGCAAAGACTCACTGAAGGATTTGCGCTGATGGAGTCGCTACACCAGGGACAGGACTTTCTGGGCTACGCTGCACCTGCATCGCTGTGAATTTCTTCCACAGCCCATCTGGCCATGTAGTAGAAATGGGGAAGCAGCAAGTGGGTGGGTAATTTGAAAGTTTCTCAAAAATTGTTCTTAACACCAAAGCTTATTTCATTACCCCACTCTCAAATCCCCTTAGGCCAAAGGGCGGGGGAGCACCTGCCGGCATTGCCACTGCTGTCAGCACCCAGTGGCTCAGCCACATTCGGCTTTTTCTCAGTGTGGTATTCCTGGGCTCTCAGTCTGGTTCAGCCTGAATCTCAGTCACTTCACAGATGAGAAAAAATAAGGCCTAGAAACTTGAAGCCTCAGTTTATACTTTTCCATATATAAAATGAGTGGAGAGTGAACTAGTATTACATAAGTATTACATTCTCTATACTTAAATAGGATTCCTGGGATGGAGAGATGGTCCCATAGGTAAAAGCAGTAGCCATGTAAGCCTAATGTCCCAAGTTCAGTCCCCAGAATTCACATAAAAAGCTGGATACTTGGTATACATCTGTAATCACAATACTCCTACTCTGAGACTGAGCATGGATACAGAAGAATCGACTGGAAACAGGAAGGGCAGTTAACTTAGAGGAAGCTGTACAGCAAGAGAAATGGAAAGAGCCTCTCTAAACAGAATGGAAGGCGGGAACTGACTCCTGAAAGTAGTCCTCTGTCCTCCCTATATACACCAAGGCACACTCCCTCCCCACACACAAATTAATAAGGGTGTGTGTCTATGTGTGTGTGTATGTGTGTGTGTGGGTGTGTGTGTGTGGGTGTGTTTCTTGAGCCACAGAGGGGCTGACCTGAAGTCCTAGGAACAGAATTATTTTAGAACACTGTAGTTCATTTTTAAAATATTATTCTTATTTTATGTGTATGAGTGTATTGCCTGCATGTGTGTAAGTGCATCCATGTTGTGCAATGCTCATAGAGGTCAGAAGAGGGCATTGGATTGCCTGGACCTGGAGTGTAGGGCAGTTTTAGCCACCATATAGGTGCTGGGACTCAAACCCTGATCTTCTACAAGACCAGCCAGTGCTCTTAACCGCTGAGCCATCTCCACAGCCTGTGAACACTGTAGTTCTTAACTCCTTTCCCATGCGTCTTTGTGGTTTGAGATATACTGCCTCAGTGACAGAAGGGAAGAGGGACAGAGAGGGTGGGGCACACAGGAAACACAATGGCTCACATGGATGAAATATCGCAAAGACACCCATTTGTATGCTCACAAAAATTTATTTAAAAATCAAAAAAGAAATGCTGCCTCCAGGCTCTGTTGTGGAATGGACAGTGTGCTGGACTCGAGGCCAGTCCTGGCACACAGTGTCATCACTGTTGTGGAATGGACAGTGCGCTGGACTCGAGGCCAGTCCTGGCACACAGTGTCATCACTGTTGTGGAATGGACAGTGCGCTGGACTCGAGGCCAGTCCTGGCACACGGTGTCATCACTGTTGTGGAATGGACAGTGCGCTGGACACGAGGCCAGTCCTGGCACACGGTGTCATCACTGTCATTCACTGTGCTCTTCTGCCCAAATGGACCAGAAGATCCAACAGGAAGACATTTGGACTGCCTAGCCAGCATTCTATCTGGGATAATTGTATAAACGAAAACTTGTTTGATGTTCAGGATGCTTCAACAACACACTTTTATTTGAAACAGGATTTCATCCCCATTTTTTTCCTGGGTAGAACTGATGGTTGGCCTTTTTGCTTAAGGTTGAAGGTCTCTTGCTGAGATGAAACCTTCTAAATTCTGCTGCTTCCTATTTTTCTGCTTAGAAAGTCTTGCTTGTCTTATTGAGCATTAAGCTGTAATGTGAACCTATGGCCGTCTATTCCACATCTGGCAGGGACTTCGCCAGTTTTAATCAGTCCTGCTTGTTGTCAATTCTGACTGAGAACATTTTAACTTTCCTTTTTTTCTTCCTTTAAAGCATTTGATGAAGCTTTTGCTGAGTTCCAGAGGTTAAAGTAAGTTCCCTTTCTTGGCAAGTACCATGTCTGTGCAGTAACGTCCCTGGAACCTTGTGTACCGCTTGCCTATCTGAGCATCAGAAAGAGTCTATTGTTTCAGCAAGCTCAGGAAAAGCCCTACTTGATATTCTTAGTTGAGCCGCCAAGTGTCTGAGCAGGCTGTGGACTTTCCTCCACTCCTTTGTGTATTAAAATGCAATTGAAGTGTGTCATAATTCTTCATGTGTTACCTCAGAGCAGATTCATAATTGGAAAAAGAGCTTTCCAAGCCCAGCACAGAGGGTGTGTGTGTGTGTGTGTGTGTGTGTGTGTGTGTGTGTTACTACTTTGAAGTGATACTAATATAAAACTCTTCTTCCTGTGTTTGTTTTTCTCTCTCAACTGCAGACAAGCAGCCATTGCGGAAAAAAGTAAGTAACTCTTCACACTCTTAGCACAGAGGCAGATTTAAAGTCTAAGTGCATTTTCCTAGCTTATCTACAGATGGAAAGGAATGAAAGTGTTTTTTTCTTCCTTCTTTCCTTTTTAAATTTCCTGTGTTCTGCATTTGCTTTCATTTTAGTCTTTTGTCTGTAGAAAGAAGGTCTCAGTTATGACACCCACTCTTCCTTGACCTGTCCCCAGCCCCCAGACATCCTGAGAAATCTCATGGTTGCAAACAGTACAATAGGTATTAGTCACTTGCAGGCACGATCTATGAGAAAAAGAAAACTGCACACATAGAATAAAAGAAATGGAAACATTGTCATTTTGACATCACCCAGTCCCCCAACAAGTACTGTGCATTTCCCTGAGAATTCCTGTAAGGTCAAAGGGGCCCAGAGAAGCTTTTCTTACTGTCAGTGAAGTAGCCACACAGCCTGTGTAGACACACACCAAATTGCTCAGTCTGCACACTCAGAAATAGGAAGTAATCCCACTATCGCTCTCCCATTAGCTGGTTTCAAAATAGAAATTTCTAGAAGAAATCCAACAGGCTTGCAGGAGCCGATCTGTCATACTTATTTGGTTTCTTTCTCAGTGTGGGAAAGGGAATTTTGAAATTATGGCCTAAAACTCGATTCATTTAGAGCTGTAACTGGTAGGGCCGCGAGGATGAAGGGAAAGCACCTCCCCTGGCTCCGGGTCCACCACGGTGCGGGTGTGAACTGTTCACCTGTACAGTTTTCCTTCCGAGCCTTCTTTTCTTTTCCAAAAATTTCCCCCACTGGCCCCTGTGTTTGTGAGATCCAGAACAGGGTCAGAGCAGGAACAGGAAGCACGTGTCTCCGGATGGTGGACATTCCCGCTCCTGGATGTGCTAGGTGAAGCCACATCCGTGAGCAGTTCTCCTCCTGGGCCTTGAGCTCCTCCATGGACAAGGAGGCCGAAACTTCAGGAGGTGTTCTCCTTAGAGCTGGAAGAGAAATCTTGGGGCTCTTCTGGCCTTTATAAGCCATGGGACCCTTACTGAAAACAAAGTCTCCCAAATGTACAACACAAAGAGGCAGAGCTAAGCTACTGCTCTTAGCTGAAGTTGAGATGAAGCCCTTGGCCCTCTTCCTCTTCCTCTCAAGCCTTCTCAAGGGAATTCCACAGATGCTTAAATAGAGTAAGGTTGCAAACTCAGTGTCCTCCTCCTGCATCCGTTCTACATCCTGAAGACTGAGCCCACTCACCAAGGTGGAATCTACATGAAACTTGTAGAAACAAGTTCAAGAGTCACAAATTAATTGAAGTAGGCTTAAAAGCCAGGCCGAGCTGAAGAGAGGGCCCCCACCATACCTGGAGCTTGTACATTACAAAGGTAACAGCCCTAGATTTCACCACCTGTCTCATACCTTGTTCTCTCATCTCTGTACTCGCTGGAACAGAGAGGCCTGCAAATCCTACCAAGGACCAGAAAAAGGAAGCTGTCTAGGGAAATCCTCAAAGAAATCTCACATCTGTGTGAGCCTCTGTAGCTCGCAGAGTGCAGCCTTCCCATTGTGCAACCCTCTCATTGTGCAACCAGTGTTCATCACAGGGAAATTATAAAGAGGCCGTATCAGCCTCTGTGCCTATTCATTAAGATCTTTCTGCCTCCTTAGCTTAGACCTGCTAAGCTAGAACAGGGCCAGGCCTGAATATAACCGTGAAAATCATACAGCAGGTCTTTATGTGACAAAGTAATCCCAGGCTAGAGCTTAGCATGGCTACCAGCACCTGCGCATGTGCAGTGCGTGCGTAAAGTCAGAGTCACTGGGTCATTGTTGAAGCAAATATGAAATAACTGTCAGGACAGGAAAAACTGACCTGGGAGTTCATGCCATGAGGTGGTCTTGTGGGCGTGGTCCTGGCCCTCCTTTCTGCAGTGATTATTAACCAAAACTCCTGTGCTTGCAGATCGGGCCCGGGTGTTGGGCGGTCTCCCTGATGTTGTCACCATCCAGGAGGGCAAGGTGAGTGAGTACAGTGTGGCCCAGCTTCCACGCTAGGAGTGGTCCCAGCCCCTACACTGCAGTCCTTCTTTGAATGCGCACTCATCCCACCGTCTCTGCCTTGGACCTGCTGCTTTACTGGACCAGAGTGGCTAAAGCTCAGGGTTAAAAGTTCAGCATGCCAATTATGAATATCTTATCAGCTAAGTATCAGGATGCAAATTTGTTCCATAAGGAGGAATATATATATATATATATGTGTGTGTGTGTATGTGTGTGTACACATATATATACATATATATATATATATATATATATTTCTCATTTCTCCAGAGCCACCTTAATATCAGGAGAAACTTTCCCACTGTATGAAAATGAGGATGAAAACATGTACTCATACCTCTATAAGAAACAGAGAAATGACTCCCACACATACTAGGATGTGAACTCTATTAAGAGTCTCATTCACAGGGATACATGCTGTTCCTTGAGTTTCTATTGACTCTGTTGCTGATAAAAACTAACTTTGCTCCATTTGGTGGTATTCAACCAGTGTTTCTGGCTTCATAATAATCTGAGAGGCAATGAACTGAATTTATAACCTGTAAGCTGGGCAGAGTGGTGCACACCTGTAATCTTATATCTCAGCAGGAGGATCTGGAGTTCAAATGTGAGTGTAGAAAGATTTGTAGTGGAATAAAACCTTTTCTGACCTCAAAGGGCAGTGAAGGTCTGTGATGGTGGGGGTGGGGAAGCTGGAGGGAGTGGAACTCAGATTTCACCACGCAGCATTTTAGTGAGATGTAGATTCTATATAGCTACATCTCTTGTAGGTTAAAATAGGATCACAGTCAACTTTAAGCTCAACTACTAGAAAAATGCTTTTGTTCTTTAAAAAAAAATATTTTGAGACAGGGTCTTCCTGTAGCCCCAACTGGCCTGGAACTGGCTATGTAGACCAGGCTCACCTTGAATTCATAGAGATCTGCCAGCCTCTGCCTTCAGATGCTGGGATTAAAGGTGTGCACCACCATGCCTAGCCCTGCTTTAGTTCTTAAACTCTCTTTTCCACTCTTAATGAGGTTGAACTCACTGGGCAGTAGTGAAAATTATAAGAGAATGTATGTGAAAGTATATGAATCTACAGCTCAGATATAAGCATGGACACCTGTTTTCCACAATGCTTTAGGGTATTTAGTAGTTTTGTTTAATTAAGTTATGTTTTAACTCCAAGTAATCACAATTCCTCAAACTATATACCTTAGATGCATTTGATGGCAGTGATTTGACTCATGCTTATTAAAATTATTGCATTTATGTGTTTATTGA
This sequence comes from Rhizomys pruinosus, assembly GCA_009823505.1. Lineage (NCBI taxonomy): Eukaryota > Metazoa > Chordata > Mammalia > Rodentia > Spalacidae > Rhizomys > Rhizomys pruinosus. Next base: position 887,052 of record VZQC01001531.1, on the reverse strand, counting down.
CAGGGCTGTGCCCTAGCATGCTTATGAAGGTCAAAGGACAACTTGCAGGTGTCAGTTCTCTCCTTCCACAGTGTGGTGTCCAGGGATCAAACTCAGGACATCAAGCTTGTGTCTTTACAAGGCAGCAAGTGTCTTTACCCAGTGAGCCATCTCTCTAGCATGTACTTTTCTTTCTGAAATGAACTTCAAAATAATTCAGTAAGAAATGCTCATTAAAACTGGGAATGGAGGCCAGGCATGGTGGCTCACGCCTTTAATCCCAGCACTTGGGAGGCAGAGGCAGGTGGATCTCTGTGAGTTCAAGCCCAGCCTGGTCTACATAGCAAGCTCCAGACCAGCTGGGACTAAAGGGAGACCCTATCTCAAAGGGGTCACAAGACCAAAAAATAATAATAATAAAACTGGGAATGGTGACACATGCTTATAATCCAAGCACTTGAGAGGCTGAGGCTGGAAGATCACAAATTTCATAGCCAGACTATGTCTAAAAAGAAATTGCTAATTAATGATGGAATGAAGGAGATACGTAATCTATTCAGCTTGATGCCTACAGAGGGTCATAAGTGATGCCAGACAATCCACCGGGAAATACTTAACCAGATACTCCCTTCCTAATGCAAGGACTTAATATGTAAATTTAGCATCACTAGCCAACCAGGAGGTGAAAGACACAATGAAATACAATATTTCTACCCAAAATGCAGTGACAAATGGTGCATAGCAACAGAAATGCACACTGGAAAACACTGACGAAGATGTGGAGAAACTGAGTCATTTGTACATTGCTGGTGGAATGTAAACCAAAATTATACCAACTCTTAGAAAAACTCTGCAGTTTCTAAGGAGAAAAATGAATCATGTCGTCCAGCAATTGTGCCCTGGGCATTTATCCCAGAGAAATGGAAACATGTTAACATAAAAGCCTCTACAAAAGTCTCCATAGTAACTCTATTTGTGAAAGCCCCAAAGTGGAAGCAGCACAGATGACCCTCAGGGACATGCAGCACAGATGACCCTCAGAGACATGTGCAAGCTCTGCAGCAGTGAAGGGCCGGAGAGCTGATGCACAGAACAGCATGGGCAGATCTGTAAGGAATTACACCCAATGAAAAGGGCAGTCTAGGTGCTGGAGAGATGGCTCAGCGGTTAAGAGCACCAACTGCTCTTGCAAAGGACCCGGGTTCGATTCCTAGCACCTCATGGCGTCTAAGGACTGTCTTAACTACAGTTCCAGGAGAATCCAATGCCCTCTTCTGACCTCCACGGCATTGCACGACATGGGTGCACCAACCTACATGCAGACAGTACACTCATACACATAAAAAATTTTTTAAATTTAAAAAATTTAAAAAAATTTTAAGAAGGGCAGTCTGGAAAGGCTGCATGCTGTAGATTGGGTTTATAAAATAACAAAATGTTATAAATGGAAAACAGACTGGCAGTTGTTACGGATTAAGAACAAGGTTGAGAAGTTGGATGGGGGTGTGGGTGAAAGGGTAGCACAAGCAGAGCATGAGATGATAGGAATATTATTTATATTGACTACAGTAGGGAGAACAAGAATCTACGCAAGTGATAACGTTGAATAGAACAAACCTAAACACAGACAAACACGAACAAACCTAAATACAGTTGCATGTGAATCTTGCTATTTTCTAAAAAAGTAAGGTAGAGTTAAGCTGTAGCCTAACAATCTTTTAGAAAGAAGGAGTTTCAACATGGACAGGGATATTTTATTTAGGATGCATTTTGACAGAGCACCTCGGCAACAACACAGATTGGATAGGGCTCAGGGAGCCAAAGAAAATGAGGAAGATGGAATGGGAAATTAGTTACTTTATCTGGAGCAGCTGTTGCCATTCGGCTGCTGGGCTCTGACGCAAATGAGCTGCAGAAGTGAGCAGGTGGTGATTAGTGATGAGGAGATCTCCACTGAGATAGCCCAGAGCACTGCAATGCAGCAAAAATGGAGACAGGAAAATTCCTCTGAGTGTCCTGCCAACACGCATTTCAGAAGGCCCCAAGCCCTGCCTGGCCTTTTAATTTTTTATTAATTTTATTTATTTCTGTATGTGTATGAATGTACTGTCTGCATGTAGATCTGTGCACCCATGTCGTGCAATGCCGCAGAGGTCAGAAGAGGGTGTCGGATTCCCCTGGAACTGGAGTTCTCCTGGAATTGGAGTTTCAGACGGGTTCTCGGCCGCCATGTGGGTGCTGGGGATCGAACCCGGGTCCTCTGTAAGAGCGGTCGGCGCTCTTAACCGCTAGGCCATCTCTCCAGCCCCCTGCCTGGCCTTTTAAAAAGACATACTGGCATATTACCTCCGATTGTATCTCCCATAGATTCAGAACTTTAAACGCTGGCCTGGGAACCTTGTTTTTATTGTTTATATGAAGTTGGATCATCTTGGCTGATTTGTCCTCTTCCTTCCCTTGAAACCTACCTTGCAGGCGCTGAATCTCACTTGCAACGTGTGGGGCGACCCAACCCCAGAGGTATCTTGGCTGAAGAACGAGAAGCCGCTGGCCTCTGATGATCACTGCAACCTCAGGTTCGAGGCCGGGAAGACGGCCTTCTTCACCATCCTAGGGGTGCGCACTGCAGACTCTGGCAAGTATGGGCTGGTAGTGAAGAACAAGTTTGGCTCGGAGATCAGCGACTTCACTGTCAGCGTGTTCATCCCGGAGGAGGCGGCCAGGAAGGGTCCCTCCGAACCCCAGAAAGCCAGCCAGAAGTCCAAGTGAGTGGAGACTGGGCAAAACACAAGGAGAGCCAGGTCCGGCTGACCAACCACGCTGCTTGTGTGAGAAGGGTTGCAGATGAGGAAGCCATCCAGGCTTCTCCTCCCTGTTTTGTGCTGGCCTAGAGGGGAGGGACTTAAATCTTTTATTCATATATGTGAAGTTCTGGCTCATGATGTCTTAGTGGTTACGGACTACAAGTTATATAGCACAAACTGTAGGAAATCGTTTCAAGAAGGCCGGAAAATATTGAAGGGATGGATGATAGTCAGAAAGCAGGATGAGTGATGTGGGGCAGAGGTTGGGGTAGATGAAGTTTTGCCAGTAAGTTCTTGACTCTCTAAAGCTGTTTAGAGCTCTGGGTGCGGTTGGTCATGGTTACAGTAGCAATGGCAAGTTTCTGTTGGCAGCCTTGTGATGTGGCCTCCTTGGTATGAATAAACAGTCTCCCACCTTTCCTCTTCCGCTCGGTGTCTGTCTCTCCGCACTCTGTTCCTGCCTCGCCACCATTTCCTGGTTCCTGCTGTACCTCACCTTCTGACTTACACCCTTTGGGCAAAAGCAGTTCCTCCAGACAAGCTGAGGTCAGGAGTCGGAAGTCACACTGACACTGCACATTGATCACCTGCCCCACATTCCCTCCTTACCATTTCCCTGGCCATTAATCAAAATGTGTTAATTATGACAAGATGATATAGGACACTGAGTAACAAAGTGGCAACTCAAGGGCCCTCGGTGAAGCATGAAAGAGATTAAAACACCTTCCCTTTAAGATCAGGGAGCTGACTGCCAGCTTTAGAGTGCAATGTTAGGCTTGCTGAGAGGCAACTTCCGGCAGCAGCCTCTGGGGAAATCTGGTCCCCACCCCAACATGACATGCAGACATGCAGACATGCATACACCCAGACCCACTGGAGGAAAACGGAAATGGAGAAGAGGTCTCTGCTTCTTTTTCCGGCCAAAGGTGGGTATCTTGGTGCATTGCATGCTGCTTTAATAGAACACCTGCAACTGAGTCATTTATAATAAGATCAAAGTGCTCATATCTGGCAAAGATTAGGAGACTAGAATCTGCTGCATTGTCAAATGCCAGAAGCCGCAGCAAGAGAGTGAAATCACAAAGGAGGGAGGTGGGGACTGAACCCACTCCCAAGGTAACCAAACCAACGTACCAGGCACGTTAACTGCATTAATCCCGTTTTCACAACTGAATTGCCTCTTAAAGGTCCCCTCCCTCCCTCCCTCCCTCCCTTCCTTTCTTCCTTCCTTCCTTCCTTACTTCTTTCTTTCCCTCCTTGCCTTCCCTCATTCTTTCTTTCCTTTTGAGACAAGGTCTCAGTCTGTAGTCCTGATTGGGCTACAATCCACCTGCCTCTGCCGCCTGCATGCTGGGATTAAAGATGTGCTCCTTCACACTGGGGAAGTTCCTCCTCCTTTACATTGTTGCTTTGGAGATTGGGTTTCTAGTACATGAACTTTAGGAGTGGGCACATTCAAACCATAGTAGTAAGAGATGGAGCAAGGGGCTGGAGAGATGGCCTAGTGGTTAAGAGCGCCGACCGCTCTTACAGAGGACCCGGGTTCGATCCCCAGCACCCACATGGCGGCCAAGAACCGTCTGAAACTCCAATTCCAGGAGAACTCCAGCTCCAGGGGAATCCGACACCCTCTTCTGACCTCCGCGGCATTGCATGACACGGGTGCACAAACTTGCATGCAGGCAGTACATTCATACACATAAAGAAATAAAAAAAAAAAAGAAAAAGAGATGGAGCAAAAGACTTCCTTATGTAGGGGGAATGGCTCCTAAGCTTCGTGGTCTTTTAACAGTTCAAGGCTCCAGTGGCTTCTTTTCTGCCTGTTGGCCCTCCACTTGTCCAGCTGGGTGGGTGCTGCAGCCCTGACCCCCAGGCAGGAGCAGAGAGCTGCTCTCGCTACTGGCCATAGCAAGTGCTGTGGTTTCAGTATAGCTTGAGTGAGTCCTGACTGCAGTGGGACCTTTACAAGGGGGAGCCTAAAGGGAGGTCCATAAATCACTGGGAGCACTCACCTCAGGAATTATTAAGATCGTTTCCATAAGCCCTAGAGTACTATAGCATTCATGAGAAGTTGTTGCTGGACTGACCCCTGAATCACCTTCTGGTTTCCTCTCTGGTGATATGATTCCTATTGCCCATGCATTCCCATTACCAAATCCAAGCCAATGGGTTTGCCTGATTTTAGACACTCAGCCTCTAACACTGTGAGCTAAGTAAACTCATTCAAGTACTTCATTATAGAAACACACACACACACACACACACAAAATAGACACCAGTATAGCTAATAAATGAGTTTGCTGGAAATCAAGTGGACCCTCGGGAAGATGGCTGTCCAGGAAGAGTCTAAAGTTCTTCCTTGGCTTTGAGCAAGTGGATCTAGAAGATGACCACCACCGGGTGGATAGCTGCCAAGGAGCCAGAGAAGGGAAAAGGCCCAGCAATGGCTGGTCAGAAAAGAGGCTCCTGAAACTCTCCACAGAAACCCCAATATATCACACATAAGAGCCAGCAGTGGAGTTCTCAGTGTAAGGAGAGACGGGTGTGTGGGAACAGAGCCTGCGACTCCACTCTGGAACCACGCAGCCTTGAGAAGAAGCAAGAGGATGTTGAATCACATGAAAAGAAAATTTGAGACAGTGTGTTCTGACATGTGAAATCCTGTGAGAACATGAAGCCAAAGTGTGCTCCCACTAAGAACCCCACCATATAGTAGAGGGACCTGACTGGACCCAGTAACACTGAGGAAGGAAAGGGACATTCAGTTCTATATGCTGAGTCTTCAAGAAAATAACCATTTTCTTAATTCTAAGAATTATTCCATCTGTTATAAATGCCAAATTTGATTAGTCATGAAATAATCTGGTAGCCTAGAAAGCTTTTTTTTTTTTTTTGTCTTTTTGAGACAGGGTATCCCTGTAGCCCCAGCTGTCCTGGAACTTGCTATATAGACCAGGATAGCCTTGAACTCACAAAGCTCCACCTGCCTCTGCCTCCTGAGTGCTGGGATTAAAAGCATGCACCACTGTGCCCAGCTGAAAGCTATTTCTAAATGGAACATTACAACTGAAACCATAGCTTTGTTGCTGAAACAATGCTGAAAAGACTACCATGTAATAATTTATTAAGAAACTATTATTAAGCTGGGCATGGTGGCCCACACCTTTAATCCCAGCACTCGGGAGGCAGAGGCAGGCAGATCTCTGTGAGTTCAAGGCCAGCCTGGTCTACATAGAGAGCTCCAGGCCAGCTGGGACTAAAGGGAGATCCTGTCTCAAAAGACCAAAAAAATAAATAAATAAAGTATTATTAAAAAGAATATGTGACCTGCCACAAGTGGGCTTTTGGTATAGTCAGTCATATCAGAATACAGAAAAGGTTGTTTTTATAAAATTAATACATAATATGGACAGCAAGTGACAAATTTTGAAACTTTTCTAAGCCCTTGAAGTTCATCCTTACAATTTTATTTCTTCCTATTTAAAAATGTAGTCATTGAAGGCTGGGTGTTTAATCCTAGCACTCGGGAGGCAGAGGCAGGTAGATCTTTGTGAGTTCAAAGCCAGCCTGGTCTACAGAGTGAGTTCCAGGACAGCTGGGGCTACAAGAAGACCCTGTCTCGAAAAGACCAAAAAAAAAAAAAAATGTAGTCATTGAGAAGCTGAAGGGATGGCTCAATGGCTAAGAGTATTGACTTCTCTGGCAGAGGACCCAGGTTTGATTCCCAGCACCCACATGGCAGCTAACAACAGTCTAACTCCAGTTTCAGGGGAATCCAATGTACTTTTCTGACCTGCACAGCATTGCAGGACATGGGTGCACTTACACGCCAATTTCATTTTTTTTTAATTATTGGTGTTGTCTGCCTTAAATCATTCCCAAGAATTTAACCTTAATTGCCTACTAAACAAAGTATATACGTATAGAAAATTTGAGTTCTGGGGCTGGAGAGATGGCCTAGCAGTTAAATTATCTAAAATATTCCAAGTACATAAAAATAAAATCTAAGAGCTAGAGAGATAGCTCAGTCAATAACATGCTTGTAACACAATTATGAAGACCTGAATGTGATCCCTAGCACCCTGTAAAGAGCTGGGCATAGTGGAATACTCATAATCCCAGCACTGAGAAGACAGAGACAAAAGGACCCCTGGGACCTGCTGCCCAGCAGCCTAGCCAAATCAAAACACAAAGTGGACAGTTGCCTGAAGAACATCACCTGAGGTTGACTTCTGACCTACACACACACACACACAGTCAAATATACAAAGACTCTGTAATGCAATAATACTAATACAGTCCCTCAGGCCAAGGACTGCAGCTTTAATACCCAGAACAAGAGGCATAGACTCAGATTGTTCAAGGTAAGTTGTACAAAGGTAGCTTAAACAAAACAAAAATGGTAGTAAAAATATCACCAGCTGACACAGAGAATATGGAGCTTGCCATCTGCCTGGAGGTGGTTCTGAGGAAGAAAAAAAAAAAATGAATTCCTAAAGTCGGAAATACTACATGTGGGGTCCACATTGACAGCACCACATGGTGTAGGAATCCCAAGCCAAGAACTCCCATGAAAATTGGTAATGTCTGGAGACCCAAAGAAGCAAATGTAAAACTATACTACAAGGGACTTCTGTGTCCACTCACAAAGGGTTACTGTTTGGGACCACTGTTCTCATCATGAACAACTAGAAAACCTGGCAAAATATATAGAAGAAAATGTCTGGGGCCTTGGCTAGCACACATGCAGGACTGTGATCCATAAGGGGGGTTGGGAATGAGTTAGAGACAGCTGTGACTTCCCCAGCTTCTTGCCTGGATGGAGTACCGAGGCTGCAGTACACTTGGTCTCAGCCAAAAGGTCAGGAAATGCTCAGGCTGCAGTCGAGTCTCAGTGAATTGAAACAGAGATTCAAGTTCAAGGAGGCCTAGCGTGATGGTAAAGACAGAGAAAGAGTTGCACAAAGGCTGGAGGGCTAGGGCTGGGCTTTGGCTGGGTCCTGGGAAAGAGCTGCACTGGCAAAGAATCCTCGAAGCCCACTTGTGCTGGAAATAGCTCCTGTTGACACCAGCCCAGAGGGAAAGGTGTTGCGATGCACCCGGCTTTGGGCGGATCCTTGGAGATTTCTCAGCATTTCACTGCTTAGCGCTAGACTGAATGCCGATCTGGATGGATCTCTAACAAAGCTTAAAAGCAGGCCTCAGAGCTGGAGAGATGGCCTAGCGGTTAAGAGCGCTGACTGCTCTTGCAGAGGACCCGGGTTCGATCCCCAGCACCCATGGCGGCTGAGAACCGTCTGTAACTCCAGTTCCAGGGGAATCCGACACCCTCTTCTGACCTCCGAGACATTGCACGACATGGGTGCACAAACCTACATGCAAATAGTACATTCATATGCATAAAAAATAAACTATTCCAAAAAAAAATGCATAAGGCTCTGAGTTTAAACCCCCAGTGCCCAGATAAAAAGCTGGAAGACGCTATACGCCCAACATGGAGAGGTAGAGACAGGCGGATTCCTAGAGCTCACTGGCCTGCCAGCCTGGCCAGAATGGTGTTGCTGATTCATGAGAAGGCAGAAATAAATTGAAGAAGACACCAGATGTCCTGCTCCGGCCTCCACATGTGCACACACATGCATGTACCACACATGCTACAAAAGTATGAAATTTCTGTAAGAGTTAAGCCGTCTCAGAATAATGTGCAACATACCTCAAAGGGACAGAGTATTGAACAGTATAACAATCTTGATAGCCAGTTTCCAATCAAAAGTTAGGAGGCATGGGGCTGGGAATGTGGCTTAGTGGTAGAGCATTTATTTATGGCAATGTTGTGGGTTCATCTCCCGGATTTCTCTCACTCTCTCTCTCTCTCACACACACACACACACACACACACACGCACGCACGCACGCACGCACACACACACACACACACACTTAGCATATATACAAAGAAGTAGGAAAGGTATGTGTCCTAGTTTCTTTTCAATTACTATGACAAAACACTCTGACCAATACCAACTTGAGGAGGAAAGGGTTTATTTGGCTCACATGTCTCAGGTCACAATTCATCACTTAGAGAGCCCAAGGTAGGAATTTAGGCCAGGAACCTAGAGGTAGGAGCTGAAGCACAGGCTGTGGAGGAACACTGCTTCCTGGCTTGCTCCCCTGGTCTATGCTCAGCCTGCTTTCTTGTACAATACAGAACAACATGCCCAGGGGTAGCACCACCCACAATGGGCTGGATCCTCCCACATCACTTAACAATCAAGAAGATGCCCCAGAGACATGGCCACAGGCCAGTCCAATGGAAGCAATTCTGCAATTGGGGCTCCCTCAACCCAGCTGTGTCCGGTTGACACTAAAGCTATCCAGCACACTTGACCCCTTGTCAACTTGACCTATAAAAACATCAATATTAAACCACAAGATTTCCATTTCTTATCCCCAAGGTTTGATGTTAATATCACAACTTAGAACAGCCTTAAAAGCCCTACAGTTCTTTAAAAAAAAAAATCCAACACTTAAAAGTTCACAGTTTCTTTTAAAAGTCTCTGAATTGTGGGCTCCTGTAAAATCCAAAACAAGTACTGTCTTATTTCACACGGAAGAATCAAGCACACCTAAATAAAACCTAAGTCCAGCAAAGTAGCTCCGGGGTGGACATCTGGGATTCACTCACGATCTTCTGGGCACCAAAGGGTTTCAGCAGCTCCCATTCTCTGGCTCTGCCATTCGCAGCACACACAGCTCATCTCGAAGGCTCAGGCCAGCTCCATTCCACATCTGCTGCTGCCCTGGGTGGTCCTCCATCCCATGGTCCTGGCATCTCCAAAAAGCTGGAGTCTTTACTGAAATTGAGGGTGCACCTTCACCAATAGGCTCTCCTAATTTCTCCTGGTGCGAAACTTTAGATTCTCTTCCTGACCCCTGCAATCCTGGGGTCTTCACTGCAACTGAGGCTGTGGTTTCCAGTGGTCTTTCCTGGCCTCACAATGCCAAGCCTCAGCTGCTCTCTGTGACCCCTTCATGCTTTCAACACCAGAACCATGCAGGAGACTCTCACACATTACCAAGTCCTGCTTCCAGCTTGAGATGGAGGCTCAGGTCCTCACAGCTTTTGTGTACTGACCCTGAGGAAATTCTTCGCATACTGATGCTGGTCTCTTGTTACTCACAGCTGATTTTTCAGCCCCAGCTAACCAGCATCAATTGCTCCAGTACAACCAAAATGTTTCACTTCAGGTTCTGGTCTCTTCTTAATCACAGCTGATTCTGCAGACCCAGGCAACCAGAACCCACAAACTCTCAATTCAAAATATCATACAAACAGCCTTGACAGGCCTGCTTCCCTTTGAAGTTTCACAAGCCAGGCCTTCATCGTCTACAACTCTTTTGCCATAACTTCCAAGCTCTACAGCAACAAACTCTAAGCACTAGATAGTTTTTATAGTCCAAAGTTCCAAACGCTTCCACAATCCTCTCCAAAACACCGAAGTCAGGCCTGTCACAGCAATAGCTCACTCTCTGATACCAATTTCTATTCTAGTTTCTCTTCAATTACTGTAGAAAAACACTCTGACCAAAACCAACTTGGGGAGGAAAGGGTTTATATGGCTCACATCTCCCAGGTCACAGTTCATCACTGAGGGAGCCCAAGGTAGGAACTCAGGGCAGGAACCTGGAAGCAGGAGCTGAAGCACCAGGCATGGAGGAACGCTGCTTACTGGCTTGCTCCCCTGACCTATGCTCACCCTGCTTTCTTATACAAAACAAAACAACATGACCACAGTGGGCTGGGCCTCCCACGTCATTCAACAGCCAAGAAGATGCCCCACGGACATGGCCACAGGCCAGTCCAATGGAGGCAGTTCCCTAATTCTCTCAACTCAGATGTGCTGAGTTGACACCTAAAGCTATCCAGCACAGTATGGCTTATAACCAGGAGAAAAAACAGTCCTAAAAAACAAGCTGAGAAATGACCCAAGGGTGTAGCTCTGTGATAGAGTTCATGTTAAATATACAAAGAAGTAACATCAAATACCCATTATGAATGCATTACACGCCAGGCCTGGTGGCACAAGCCTGTAATACCAGATACAGGGGAGGCTATAACAGGAAGGTTAGAAGTTCAAGGCCAGCCGAGGCAACTCTGTGAGGCACTGTCTCAAAATACAAAGTAAAAAGAGAGCTGGGAGTATAGCTCACTTATAGAGCACTCTCCTAGAGCATATTCTAGGTAATAAGTTCAATCCCCAGTGGGACAAGAAATAAATGCCTCCATATGTCCAAGGAGCCGGAGGAAGAATGAATACACTGAGCAGGACATGGAAGAATGCCAATCCGATCATAATGAATTTACAAAAACAGAAATTCGTAAGGAAAAAAATCTTCAAACCACTCAGAAAAAAAATAAACTACATTGCAAAGAAAACAAAACTGAGATTAACATCAGACTTTGCATGATAAACTATAGAAGCCAGGCCACAATGGGCCCATACTGTGAAATGTG
>VZQC01001531.1:853255-873255 GCA_009823505.1 Rhizomys pruinosus | reverse complement strand
CAGCTGCAGCCCTCCCCACTCCCTGCTGCTCTCCACAGCTTAGCATTTCCTGTTGGAAAGAGCTGGCCAGGCCTGGGAAGTTTCCACGCTCACCACCTGCCCATCCAGACGCTTTCAGTCCCTTCGCTTCCCACACAGTATAGTCCCATTCACCAGAAAGTCACACTTCTTGTGCCTTCCTCACACCCCCCAAACCAGGGACAGCATTGCCCAGAGTGCTTCATTGTTTTATTTCGTGGAAGAGAAATCTGCAAAGGGACAAGAGAAGCAACTGCTGGCTTCGTGGAGGTCAGGAAATCTGAAATCCTCTCAGGAGCATGTTAGAGTCTAATGCATTAAAATAAAGATGAGGAAATGGCGAAAGTGAAGACCAGCCCTTGCCTTCTTCTCCAAACTGAAGAAAACAATTACCCCTATGTTGTGTTATTAAAAATGTAACACAGGCTGGAGAGATGGCTCAGCGGTTAAGAGCACCGACTGCTCTTGCAGAGGACCCAGATTAGGTTCCCAGCACCCACATGGTGGCTGAGAACCCTCTTTAACTCCAGTTCCAGGAGAATCTGACTCCCTCTTCTGACCTCCGCGGCATTGCATGACACGGGTGCACAAACCTACAGACAGCACATTCGTACACATAAAAAATAATAAATTTTTGTAAATGTAAAACAGCATTTCCTCATTCATTAAGTAAATATTCAGCATCGGGTGTAGCTTAGCCCTTCACAGACCACTTGGCACAACAGGCTGAAAAAGCCTCAGTCCCTAAAATCCCTGACTTCTAGCAAGGTTTATATCCAGCATAAATGGAAAATTACTGACAGCCTTAACCTATGACAGGCATTTCTGGAAGCTAAGAAAGTTCCCTGGGGTGAAGAACAGGGTTTTCCTACTGTGGCAGGACGGAGGATTCCGTAGTCTCCGGCCGTAGTCTCCGGGCCAGGACAAGGGAGAACAGGCAGAACGCGGCCTGGTCTTCTCTCAGGAACTTCACACCTGGGAAGAATTAGACTGCTTCATTTAAACATTTTCCAACTAGAATATTTCTTTTTGTTTGTTTGCTTTTTGTTTTGTCTTTTTGAGACAGGGTCTTCCAGTAGCCCCAGCTGTCCCGGAACTCACTATGTATACCAGGCTGGACTTGAACTCACAGAGATCTGCCTGCCTCTGCTTCCTGAGTGCTGGGATTACAGGCCTGTGCCACCATGCCTGACTTCAACTTCAATATTTCTTTTTTTTTTTGGTATTTTTGAGAAAGGGTCTCCCTTTAGTCCCAGCTGGCCTGGAGCTCACTCTGTAGACCAGGCTGGCCTTGAACTCACAGAGATCTGCCTGCCTCTGCCTCCCCAGTGCTGGGATTAAAAGCATGAGCCACCACACCTGGCTGAATATTTCTTAATGTTATATTTCTTGAAGCCCTTCATATTTAACATAGTTTCTTATCTAGGTCACATTATGATCATTAGCATTTCAAAGAACTGTTGAACACATCTAAGGCTATATTTTAATAAAGGTTATGTCTTTAAATATAAGTCGCTGGAAACACAAAAACTCTAAGTGAAAATATAATAATAAGGGACTGGAGAGATGGATCAGCGGTTAAGATCACTGACTGCTCTTGCAGAGGATCCGGGTTCAATTCCCAGCACCCACATATCAGCCAACGACTGTCAGTATCTCTAGTTCCAGGGGATCTGACACCCTCTTCTCATATTGTACAACTTGAGTACACTTACATACATATAGACAATATACTCATATATAAAATAAAAAGCATTTTTCTTTTTTTTAGTTTTTAAAAAATATTTTATTATTTTTATTTTATGTGTATGAATGTAATGCCTATGTGTATAAGTGCACCCACATGGTGCAGTGCCCACAGAGTCAGAAGAAGGTGTCAGATTCTCCTGGAACTGGAGTTACAGACAGTTGTTAGCTGCCATGTGGGTGCTAAGAATCGAACCTTGGTCCTCTGCAAGAGCCATCTCTCCTGTGTCCTTCTTTCTTTTTTTAATGATTCAAATGATTTATTTGCATAATTAATAATCACATTTCCAACAGCGTATCACGCATCTGAGAACAACATAATTTGAATAAAAACCGAATTATTCTGAAGAGAAAAACACTTCTCATGTCAGGCTGCTCAAATGTCCACCATGTCCAACAGTGCAGAAAGATGGAGCTCAGAGGCAGCTTCTTCTTCCCTTCAACTCCAGAGCAGTCTTTCTAGGTGCTCCAGCCTTTCAGTTAGAGACATGTCTGATACCTTTGAGAGCTGCAATATATAATAAGACATTTCATCTGGAGTACTAGAAGCATTTTATATTTTAAAATACAGTCAGCTGGGTGTGATGGTGCATGCCTTTAATCCCAGCACAAGCAGAGGCAGGCGGATCTCTGTGAATTCAAGGCCAGCCTGGTCTACATAGCGAGCTCCAGGCCAGCTGGGGTTACAGGGAGACTGTCTCAAAAAAAAAAAAAAAAAAAAAAAAACAAGGCAAAAGAAAAAAAAATTTAAAATACTTAGTCTTCAGGGTCTGGGAAATATTCCTTACTGGTGAAAATACTTCTCTGACAGAGGACCTGAGATGTTTTAGTCTCCCAACACCTCCACTGCACTAACTTCAGCTAAGGGATCCATACCCTCTCTGGCTTCTGGGCACTCACACACCACACACACACACACACACAACACACACACACACAAACACAAAACAGGGGCAAGAAAGAATAAAATCTTTTAAAAAAATATAGTCATGCAAAAGTCACTTTAGCCTACAAAATAGAGATTGTGATACGTCTAGCTCTGCCAGAATCTGAGTGGGTAACGTGTCGGCAGCATTTGTAAAGCAGAAGCTGATTGATCTCCAGCTCAGCAGTGGCGAAGAACCACTTTCTGCCCTTTCCACTTTCTGCTGTCAATAGAGAAAACTAAAATGGGAAACGGTGTTGCCCTAAGGCTGGACCAATCTAGTACATGTTCGGACCTCTGCTAAGGAATAATTTCAAGCAAAGTGAGACCGGATAGAAAAGTTAAATATAAGCAACACAAATATTCTCACTTAGGTGACGCATTAATTCACCAACGGTATGCTTGTAGACTGGGGTAGTAGTGGTGCATCGCCTTTAATCCTGGCACTGGGAGGTCAGAGGGAGTCGAGAATTTTGTTGAGTTCATAGCCGGAGCTTGGGCTACAGAGGATCCAGGCAGCTGGGGCTTTACAGGGAGACCCTGTCTGGAGAAGACCAAAAAAAAAAAAAAACCCACAAAGGTATGCTGTAGAGATACAATTATAAGTTATTATTTTGTATTTATTATGGAGATACTATGAAGATACAATTGTATGTTGTTGTGTTATAATATATTATAGTTACATAGTATATAACTATAAATAAGAATAAAAATTAGAGGTCTTGCCGGGCATGGTGGTGCACACCTTTAATCCTAGCACTTGGGAGGCAGAGGCAGGTGGATCTCTGTGAGTTCAAGGCCTGCCTGGTCTACAAAGTAAGCTCCAGGCCAGCTGGGACTAAAGGGAGACCCCGTCTCAAAAAAAAAGACAAAAAAAAATTAGGGGTCTTAAACTCTAAAAGATTATAGAAGGACCTTAAATGAGACATCCAAGACTGTACCTCACTGTAGCCACAGTTGCAGAAAGGGAACGTGTCCCTTGTCAACACAGGAAGTTGGTTACAAAGACATCATTCAGAATAAGGGTCAAACTCTGGGAACTCCCTTTGAATTAAATAGAAAATAAATGATCAGAACATGTTTACTGGGATTAAAGGTGGCACATGCCTTTAATCCCAGCACTTGGGGAAAAAAAAAAAAAACTCTATGAAGGGGCCGGGGAGATGGCTCAGTGAGCAAAAGTCCTTGCTCTGAGAGACAGATGACAGGAGTTTGTTCCCAACCACCTGAATCAGAACCTCAGAAGCCATGTAAAGGGGGAAGGAGAGAAATGAGTCCACAATATTGTCCTCTGATCTCCACACACCCATCATGGTGCACACACTCACACGTTAATAATAATAAAGCTAAAAATACTTTATGTAATGTTTACACAAATAATTAGAATAAAGCAAACTTCTAACCCATTTCTTGTATGAAGCCTTGAGAGTTCCACTCTATTAAAAACACCACTCACTTTCTTCCTGAAGGTATCCTGTGCCTGTATAAATTAAGTGCTTCCTCTGCCCCCAGAGCACACTTTCCAAGCATTTATGGTTATACTAAGTACCTAATGTCTTTAAATTAGTCAATTACCAATCAGAGATTTTTGGATCACATCAATATTAAACTTCAGTGATAACAGAAAGTCACCAGTTTTGCTGTTTGTCGTATTGCTTATTTAATCAAAAATATTTTCTGAGCCAAGGCTATGTGGATACAAGATGAACCACATGGAGACTTGCCTTTGGGATGCTGACTAAACACTCGATGATGACCAGAATTTGAACCATGATTAGAGCAACACATGCATAAGGCAGGCAGACGCTATGAGTTTTTATGGGGGTTTCTTATGAGTTCTTATGGGGAGCATTTGTTCTTTGCTGAAGTGAGGCTATAGGAAATTGGGGAATCCAGGATTGTGACAGGCCCTATGGAAGTAGGTGCATTCTCTGCAAGCTTTCATGTACAGGTGAGTTAGCCATTTTGAGACTAGGAGGGTGGGAATTGCCAGTAGAAATTACTCATCACCATGAGGATACTGTCAGAGTAGACAAGTAGACATAGGAATGAGCTACAATAAATGCTTCCAGAAAAAGGTGTCCAACCAAATTCATTCTGTCCTTATTATAGGATGAGTTGTATGCCTCAAAATTCATACTGAAGCGCAGACTCCTAGTACTTCAGAATTTGGAGATTTTGTTCCTTAAATTTTGAGATTTTTTTTTTCCTTAAAGAAAAAAGTAAAAAGACCACTGTGGGCTGGAGTGATCGTTCAGTGACTTAGAACTCATACTGTTCTTGCCAAGGCCCCAAGTTCAGTTCCCAGCATCCATGTCAGGCAGTTCACAGATGCCTATAACTCCAGCTCTAGAAGATCCAATGCCTCTATGGGCAACCACATACAGGTGGCATACACTGACAGAAACATACACACACAAAAACACAAACACACAAATTCAAATTAAGTGAAATTAAATTTAAAACAAAAATTAAAATTAAAAGGAGAGAGACCACTGGTCTAATCTAATATGACTGGTAGTCTTATAAGAGAAAAAGATTAGGATACAGACACACATAAGGAAGACCACGTGAGGTCCCTGGTAGAAGGCTTTCTTTCTTTTTTTCTTTTTTTTGGTATTTTTTGAGACAGGGTTTCCCTTTAGTCCCAGCTGGCCTGGAGCTCACTTTGTAGACCAGGATGGGCTTTAACTCAGAGTTTCACCTGCCTCTGCCTCCTGAGTGCTGGGATTAAAGGTGTGCACCACCACGCCTGGCTATAGAAGGCTTTTTTTTGTTTGTTTGTTTGGTCTTTTCGAGACAGGGTCTCCCTGTAGTCCCAGCTGTCCTGGAACTCACTCTGTAGACCAGGCTGGCCTTACACTCACAAAGATCCGCCTGCCTCTGCCTCCCGAGTGCTAGGATTAAAGGCGTGCGCCACCACACCCGGCTATAGAAGGCTTTCTAATAGCCAACAAGAGAGGTTTCCAGAGAAACTCAATCCATCCCCACTTGGTCTTGAATTTCCAGCTTCCAGAATCACAAGCCAGTAGCTTTCCACTGAATGAACATCTCTCTGTGGCCCTGTGTCACTACAGTCGGAGCAGACTACACAGTCCCCGTGGGCTTCAGACATTCCCCTTGCCTCCCTTTCCGTGTTCCCATCTTATTCTTGCCAACAACTCAGCCCAGTAATCCTGTCAGACAACCATGATGGACCATCTCACCAGTGTGCCTGTCCCAGGAGGCCTGCAGATGGAAGAGGGCAGATGTATTAGTCAGGGTTCTCTAAAGAAACAGAAGCAACAGGACGAATATATAGCTATATACAATTTATTGATTTGCTCACATGACAGAGTTCAAGGAGTCTAACAGTAGCTGCACCACACTGGAGAGGCTGAGAATCCAGGAAACTGCTCAGTCCGCAAGGCTGGATGTCTCAGTAGTCCCAATCTGGTGCTGAAGGCCCGATGGATTCCAGGAGATCTGCCAGTCTCAGTACACACTGGGATCTGAAGGGTTGATCACAGCAGCAAGACAAACTCACCAGATGAGAGAGGCAAGCCGCAGGAGAGAAAAAAGGACCAGCTCCCTCTGCCATGGCCTTAAATACTGCCTGCCAGCAGAAGGTAACGCCCACATTTGGGGTGGGCCATCTGGGTTGAGGTGGTCCAATCCGAAGATCCTTTTTTCTCTTATTTGTTCCTTAGTCCAGTCAAGTTGACACCAGGATTAACCATCACAGCACAAAATAACAATATGCATATCTCAAAGACCTACCAATCAGAAAGGCACCTTGCCTAGCCCTAGGCCATGATGCGTAAGTGCTGCTCCTAATAAGCATGGGCAGCATGCCAGCTGCCGATCCAGGCTGGGCTCCATGGATCTGCTCTGTGACCCTGTAAGGAAGATACTGTTGCAGGACTGCTTTCCAGATTCGGATTCAGAAGCACTCAGAGGAATTTCTCCCCAAGGTCGTGTAAGCCAGTGGCTGATCTGGGTACTGAGCTGAAGCATTTAGTTTCCAAATACCACACTGTTAACAGATAATTTAACTGCTAGCTCTGAGCTTAAAGAGGAAGAGAGGAGCTGGGGAGATGGTTCAGCAGTTAAAGCATTGGCTGTGCTTACAGAGGACCCAGGTTCAGTTCCCAGCACCCACAGGGCAGCTAACAACCATTCCTATTTCTGGGGGATCTGATGCCCTTCTGACAGCTATAGTCCTTGCATACATAACTGTACTTGCATACATGTGGCAAAATACTCATACACATGAAAGTAAATAAGTCAAAAAATTTAAAAGAGGAATAGGAAAATTTTCAGTCTTCAAGGCATGCCATCCTCATAACTTTGCACATGTGGGAAGAGGAGGTCAATCTAGATTGCAGCAAGAAGACGACATCCCGAAGGACATTCACAGACACAGACTCAAACACATAGACTTGCATAACTGTCATCAATACATTTAGACCATGGAAGAAGAAAGAGAAACCTTGAATGTAAAATCCTTTAGGACAAAGAAATCATTTCCCTTATTATCCATTCTCTAGAGCTTAGAATCATGTCTGGTGCTGCAGGAGGAATTCAGTAGCTATCTGTGGAATTTAAAAATTTAGGGACTAAAAAAAAAAAAAATTTAGGGACTAGAAATGAAGATTAAACTCAAGGCCAAAGTAGTACACAAGAGTAAAACTGAATGCTGTGTACAGCAGCAGCACACCCTGGAATCCTAGCACTCATAGAGAGCTGCCTCTGCCTCTGCCTCTGCCTCCCCAGTGCTGGGATTAAAGGTATGTGCCACTACATCTGGCCCCAAACATTTTAAATTTTTATTTATTTATTTATTTATTTATTTATTTTTATTATATGTGTATGTAAGTGTATCATGTACAAACAATGCCTGTGGATGTCAGAAGAGGTTATCAGATTTCCCTGGAACAGGAGTTATGGATAGTTGTCAGCCAGTATGTGGGTGCTGGGAACCAAACCCAGGTCCTCTGGAAGAGCAGCCAGTGCTCTTAACTGCTGAGCCAGCTCTCTGGTCCCACATTATTGGTTTTAATACCACCATGGAATGTGTTGCATATCATTATGACTTTTTTTGTCTTTTTGAGAAAGGGTTTCCCTGTAGCCCCGGCTGGCCTGGAACTCACTACATAGACCAGGCTGGCCTTGAACTCATAGAGGTCTGCCTGCCTATGCCTCCTGAGAGCTGGGATTAAAGCTGTGTGACACCATGCCTGCTCAATTATGACATTTTTTAACGAAGCGTTTTTTTATGGTTCTCCCCCCACTCCCGCTCTTCCTTTCGGCTCCCCCTCAGGCTCTCTCTCTTCCCCTCTCATGTCCCTTGTGCCCTATCCTGACCCTCCATCCTTCATTATCACTTAATATCACTTTCTTGGTCTACTTTCTACATTTTTAGACTTTATATATATATATATATATATATATATCCCTCAGTGTGGGTCCATACACTGGAGGGAGCCGCCTGGTCAACCTCTACCAAGACTCCCATCCTCGAAAAAGACCGTCTCTCCCCTTCTGGCAGCCATCAGTTTAGATTGGGTTGGGATTTCTTACCCACTTCTTCATGTCTCTGCTGGGATTTTGTCCGCTTTGAGCTTACATGGGACTTATGCATGCTGTCACCATTGCTATGAAACCACCAGGCATCTTCTTAAGGAATCATGATGTTAAACTATCAGCATAAAGTAAGGGATTAAGGAGAAGGGAGGGAGCTTGGTTCTAGATAATGAAGAGAGAAAATGGCCTGGCACGAAGGTCTTGGAGAGCAGGAGACTGGCAGGGTTTCTAGGCAGTGTAGGGACCCAGGTAAAATCTGTGTGGCATGGGTTTTAGGTGAGACAGCACAGTTAGGCAATGTTCTCCACAACTACAGAATATTGACTGAGTTGCCCAAAGTGTCACTATGATGAAGACGGGCTTTTCCAAGTGAGTCCACAGAGAAAGAATGGAGAAACTGAGTTAAAGGAGCTTTACAAGGAAACGATCAGGCTGTTGAACTTCAGAGTCTCAGGCTGGGTGCGTTAGTTACTCGGCCCATGATTGCATAATCACAAAAAGGAAGGGTTGGTTTGGCTTGCAGCTCAGGGGATATACCCATCATTGCAGGGAGGCATGGCGGCAGGGGCAGGAGCTGGCTGGTCACCCTGCATCGGGTCAGGGATGTTGGCATTCAGCTTACCCTCTGTTTTGTCTGAGGACAGCCTAGGTCACAAACTGAATTCAAGGTTAGCCTGAATTTGCTGTCTGAGTCTGCATAGCCAATTTAATTTTATTTCCTAGCTGTGCTAAATGTGTTCATCAGTCAGTCTCAAAATTCTACCCTGTCTTTACTAATTATGCCTGGATAGATGGCTCTGTAGGTAAAATGCTTCCTGTGCAAGCCTAAGACCTTTGATCCTCAGAAGCCATATAAAATCTTTATACAATGACATCTTTAACTTTTTTCCGTAGGGACATATGGATAGTTTTTCCTCTTTAAATTCCTATTTATAATGAGCAATATATTTACATATTAAAATGAAATTAGACTGTGTTGTTTTGTTTTTTTGAGACAGGGTCTCCCTGTAGTCTCAGTTGGCCCAGAACTCAGTATATAGACCAGGCTGGCTTTGATCTCACAGAGATCTGTATCTGCCTGCCTTTGCCTCCCAAGCACTGGGATTAAAGGCATGTTCCACCAGCAAATTATTCTTTTTTATTTTTTTTTTTTATTTTTTTTATTTATTTTTTTTTTATTTTTTATTTCGGTATGTGTATCAATGTACTGTCTGCATGCAGGTTTGTGCACCCGTGTCGTGCAATGCCGCGGAGGTCAGAAGAGGGTCTCAGATTCCCCTGGAACTGGAGTTCTCCTGGAATTGGAGTTTCAGACGGCTCTCGGCCGCCAAGTGGGTGCTGGGGATCGAACCCGGGTCCTCTGTAAGAGCGGTCGGCACTCTTAACCGCTAGGCCATCTCTCCAGCCCCGCAAATTATTCTTTTTTTTGCAATTGGTTTTTACTCAGTTTGTACAATGTGTCTTGAAACTGACAGTAAATACAGACTGATGTGACTAAGAAGTGACCCAAAATAGAAGACCACCAACTGGTTATAGCAAAAATTCCCAGGAGCATATTGATTTAACCCACATTCATTCAATGTTTACTTATTAGAGAGTCAATCATTACGAAGATACATTCTCACACTTGGTGATTGTTTTGAGAGTAACCAAAAAGAGAGAGGTAAAATTCCAACTGGAGCAGAAAAAGATCAAGAAAGCAACAAAGTATTTTTGATATTTGAGAACTAAAGCTGATGGTTGTCAGGATCATCAACATATCAATATCAGCAACTGCGAACATCCACCTTCATCTCTCTGAACTATAATGAACTACACTACATATAGACCTGTGAGTCAAGTATACCCTGCCCATAAGAAGCCTGACTGTCTCAATGGAATGAGACAAGATCGTCACTGTGAGTTAGTTGCCTGGCAGTGTCTGGAGGGCTGTATAGCTACCATCCCTTATGTGAGGGAACACAGTCTAAGCAGGAACTCAGCTTGAACACACCCTGGTCTCAAGAAAATACAAATGAGTCTTGATTTCCTGTCCAGTCACTCTGCATCTCACACAGTCCGGAGTCTGTTCCAATTAGATGTTTCCCACAGCTCCCTCCAGTTCCTTTCGTTTCCAGTCTCCTTCTAGCAGCTCTTCACCTTGATGAATCCAGGGACTGTTCTTCCCCCTCTGCCCTCTTCCCACAGGCTCTGCCCCAGGCTCCCCTGTGTCCTGGTGGCTGTAGGCCTCTGCTGGCCCTAGGTCACTCATGTTCTTCAGACAGGACAGTCTACACAGCCAACAAGCATTTCTCTGACTTGTATCGTCACAATGTCTGCAACCTGTGAGCGAAATAGAACAGGAAAGCCAGGAACTAGCCTATGTCATATTTACATTTAAACACAATTCAAAGAAGAAATGCTATTATGAAAGGGAGTCTTTATTTAAAAATATTGGGGCTCTGCTTTAGCTTTATTCTGTTGCTGTGATAAATTATTCTGACAAAAAGCAACTTACATGAGCAAGGTTTAACTTTAGCTCACAGGTACAGATCCCAGTCCATCACTACAGAGAAGTCACTGTGGCAGGTGCTTGAAGCAGCGCTCAAATCAAATCACATCACGGTCAAGAGCAGAGACAAATGAATGCGGGCATGATCACTTACTTGATCTCTCCACTCCTACACAGACCCCTTGCCTAGAGAATGATGTCCTCCACTGTGGGCCTGGTCTGGCCACTTCACATCAATACCTTACTTAAGATAATCCCCCACAGGCCAACCCAGTGTAGATAATCTTTCATTGAGACTTTCATCCCAGGTAATTCCAGGTTGTGCTCAGCTAACAATTACGCTAACTATCGCAGGATCTAAAAATTAAAATTCCCAAATAACAGCAGCCTAAACGATCTAGAGGCAGAGTTTTCCTCTTATGTCAAATTCCACAAGTGGATGTCTGGCTAGCCCAGGCCTGAACAGTGACACTACTCTACAAACCTCCCAGGGACCCAGCTCTTGCCAGCTTGCTGGCCTGTCATCTATCTCTAGGACATGGCCTGCCTCAGAAAGTCTGGCATGTGTATGAGCTTAACTGAAAAGAACAACAGAAGGCTTCAGACCTCAGAGCCAGAAAGGGAAGAGATCCTGAAGTACAGCCAAGCTCTTGACAACAGACCCAGCATCTCATGCTTCATTACACCTCCCAAACCGCTGGTTCCTGGAAGCTTCATTTTATTACGAGGAATGGACAGAGTATACTAGCCCCCTCTTATCTTCAAGAAAGACCCTCTAGAAGCCTCAGTTAGTATAGACCCTTATGAAAACTATCTAGATACATATATATATATATATATATTATGTTCTCTTGTTTTTATTTTACTTTATGTGTATGAGTGTATTGTGTGCATGTATGTAAGTGTCATGCAATGCCTGCAGAGATCAGAAGAGGCCATTGGGTCCCCTGAAACTGGAGTTACAGATGGTTGATAGCTGCCATGTGGGTACTGGGAACTGAACCTTGGTCCTCTGCATGAGCAGCCAGTGCTCTTAATTGCTGAGCCATCTTTTCAGTCCTTCCTGTGTTCTTCTTATGGTAAAAATCAATTTACCTAGTGGTGCACGCCTTTAATATTAGTACTCAGGAGGCAGAGGCAGGTGGATCTCTGTGAGTTCAAGGCTAGCCTGGTCTATATAGTGAGTCCCAGGACAGCTACAGGAAGACCCTGTCTCAAAAAAAGAGCAAAAAAAAATCAATTTATAATTTAGGTATAGTAACATAGTCACAACAATAACTAATAATATATATATATAACATACTAGGATACAAATTTATTTGAATCATTCGTCTCTGGGACTTTCCATCTGATACTTTTGGATCTCAGCTGACCATAAATGACTGAAACCTCAGAAAGTAAAACCTGGGTAAAGGGGAGACTATGCATAAGATAGAAAATACCTATACCATGCCTTCTGCAAGGGGCAGAACACAGAGCTGGGTCAGCTGAGGAGATGCCATGCAGACACTTACCCTTGGTTTATTTCCCCGCTAGATGCTGTTCACCTTTCTGACCTTTCTCTGCTTGCTTTCCTAATTTATGTAACCCTCCTCTTTGTGTCTAGCAGAGAGTGGATTTTCAGCGCGTCTGCAGAGCTTAATGCAAGCCGTACGGTGACTGGCGTTATGCCTGGCTTTTTGTTAAGTTGTTCATATATCTGTAACATTAAGTCTTCTGCATATAGCAATTTCGGCTTCCACTTCCCGCTTCAACATATAATCTGTTTTGTTCATTTTCCAGTGTCCTGGGCAGCCTCTGTGTACCTCCTGTTAGCCTGTCTCCTTCTGACCTCTCTGGGCACCCCTAAGAGCATGCCAATATGGGAGCAGGGCAGTCCCATCCTTCCTGGCATTTTCCTGCCCATTTGTTCATAGGTCAGGCCAAGGCTTGGTCCTCCTCAGACGCCTTCCTAGGGTGCTTAATGCAGCCTGGGTAGGTCTTGGCTAACTTCCACCAGGACAGGATCCTTTTAGACAGATGACCTTGAATAAATACTTCTCCCTGCTGAATCCAACCTCAGGCAGTCTGTGGGTGGCCCATCTGCACAGTTTACCCATTCAGCAAACAGAAACTAGACCAGACCTGCTGCTAATCCTTAAACCTCTGAAATCAGTTATTCTGGAATTCACTGACTACTGTTCCACAACGGAGGCCTTGTTAAGGGGCTAGTTTGGGGGCTGTGAGCAACTCCAGGCAAATTTATTAGCTCTGCAAAAGCAGACACTGTGCTATATGGATATTGCAAAAACTCGTCTTTTTCTTTTTTTTTTTTTCTTTTTGAAACAGGGTCTCCCTGTAGCCCCAGCTGGCCTGGAACTCACTCTGTAGACCATGCTGACCTTGAACTCACAGAGATCTGCCTGCCTCTGCCTCCCTAGAGCTAGGATTAAAGGCGTGCGCCACCACTCCCAGCTTAAAGACAGTTCTTTTTTTTTTTTTCTGTATGTGTATGAATGTACTGTCTGCATGCAAGTCTGTGCACCCGTGTCGTGCAATGCCGCGGAGGTCAGAAGAGGGTGTCGGACTCCCCTGGAACTGGAGTTCTCCTGGAATTGGAGTTTCAGACGGTTCTCGGCCGCCATGTGGGTGCTGGGGATCGAACCCGGGTCCTCTGTAAGAGCGACCGGCGCTCTTAACCACTAGGCCATCTCTCCAGCCCCTTAAAGACAGCTCTTAGCCACCAAGTGGGTGCTGGGAATCCAACTCCAGTCCTCTGCAAGAGCAGTTGGTGCTCTTAACCGCTGAGCCATCTCTCCAGCCCTCAAAAACTTTTCAACAGGAATGAACAGCACCATGATTTCCCTTCTTTCCTAGACAGGAATCCCAGTAAGCAAATGAGCAAGTTAGCACAGCCAATAGTATACACCAGGCTGGACTAAAGGTCCAGACCCACTGCCCCTGGCTATGACAGAAGGTAGGACTTCCTACATCGAGCTATTTGCCTTATTAAATGTTGCAATGAAGATGGAAACTTATAGTCACATCATTGAACTGAACCCGTTCATAATAAGTCTTGCTACACACAACCAAATATTCTCTATCTTCTACTAAAAGCATGACTTGGGACAAAAAGAAGTCCTTTATGAGTGTCAGCTTTGCTTCCCCTCCTGACTCTGTTATCCATGTTCCCTGTGGGTCAGAGAGCAAGTTAGACATTGTGCCATAGCAGAATCACAGAGCTAGCCAAATGGGCTTCAAATCCCCCACTCTCTGACTCTAAATCATCTGTAAATGGAAATCAGGACACTGCCCTGTGTCTCAGATGGAGAATGAACAAGGATTAAATGAGATCATTCTTTTTTTAGAAACATCCTTGGAAGAGAGAAGGATAGAGAAAGCTTGAGAATCATCTACTATGTAATGGACAGAAGTACAAAGTTTGGAGACTACAGGAGGCTCAGCAGGGAACAGCGCTAGCCGGCAGCCTGACTATCCCAGTTTGATCCCTGGTACACACATGGTAGAAGCAGAGAACCAAATAACTCAAATTGTTTTCTGAATTACATGTACACACACACACACACACACACACCATACAGTAAGTCAACGTAATTTTTTTTTAAAGGGAAGTTTTGCTGTGGTATTGCAGAGCAAGATGACTATACATGACCTCAAAATGCTATATAATTATATAATTCAGACAGAAGAAAAGCTTTTGAATGTTTTCACTATAAAAAATGACATGTAGGAAATATGTGTGTTTAACCTGACTTGAACATTATATAATACATACATGTATTAAAATATCACATGAGGGGGCTGGAGAGATGGCCTAGCAGTTAGAGCGCTGACTGCTCTTGCATAGGACCAAGGTTCAATCCCCAGCACCCACACAGCAGCTAAGAACCGTCTTTAATTCCACTTCCAGGGGAATCTGACACCCTCTTCTGACCTCTGTGGCATTGCACTACACGGGTGCACAAACCTACCTGTAGACAGTACATTCATACACATAAAAAATAATAAAATAAAATTGAAAAAAAGAAATAAAATAAAATACCACATGATAGGCCATAAATATGTACAGTCTTTATGCTTTTATAGGTCATGTAAAAATAAATGTACTTGCCGCGCGTGGTGGCACACGCCTTTAATCCTAGCACTCGGGAGACAGAGGCAGGCAGATCTCTGTGAGTTCAAGGCCAGCCTGGTCTACAGAGTGAGTTTAAGGACAGCCAGAGATACAGGGAGATCCTGTCTCAAAAAGGCCAAAATAAATAAATAAATAAATAAATAAATGTACTCACCTAAGCATGATGGTTCATATCTATAATCTCAGCACTCAGGAAGCAGAGATAGAAGGATATTTGCAAGTTCAAGTCCAGCTTAGTTTGCATAGTGAGACCCTGTCTCAAAAATAGATAAATTAATGAGTGAATAAATAAATAAATAAATAAATAAATAAATGTAAGTAAAAAGAAAAATAGTGCTTCTAGAGTTCCTCATAGATCTTAGATTAACAGTATAGGGTTTTTTTGTTTGTTTTTGGTGGTTTGGTGGTTTGGTGGTTTGGTGGTTTGGTGGTTTGATGGTTTGGTGGTTTGGTGGTTTGGTGGTTTGGTGGTTTGGGTTGGTTTTGTCCCATTTTCCTGCCCTTTCTGCTTCATTTTCTTTCTTTTTTTTTTTTTTTTAGATGGTTCTTAGCTGCCATGTGGATTCTGGGAATTGAACCCAGTTCCTCTGCAAGAGCAGTACGGCGCTCTTAAAACCACTGAGCCAGCTCGCCAGTCCCATCTGCTTCATTTTTCTATTTTTATTATTTATTCTTTATGTGTTGAATGTATCACCGTGCATGTGTGTACGTGCATCTGTGTCGTGCAGTGCCCACAGAAGACAAAAGAGGGTGGGGATCACCTGAGTACTGGAAATACAGACAGTGTGTTCTGGGTGCCAATGTAGGTGCTGGGATTTGAAATTCGCAGGACCCGTCGTTCAAGGTATGATAAAGCCAGAGTGCTCTTAACCATGGAGACATCTCCCAGTACCCCTGCACTCATTTTCTTGAGCATCCTTTTATTATATTTTTATTTATTATTTTATGTGTATGAGTGTACTGTCTGCATGTAGGTTGGTGCACCTTGTTTATACAATGCCGAGGAGGTCAAAGAGGAATCAGATTCCCCTGGAACTGGAGTTAAAGATGGTTCTTAGACGCCATGTGGGTGCTGGGGTCAAACCGGGGTCCTTGCAAGAGCACTCGGTGCCTTAACTGCTGAGCCTCTCTCCAGCCCCAAGTTCCTTTTTAAAAAGACAAGAAAAACATAGTAGAGACATGGGAGGGCCTCTGCCTACCTTGCCTCCACAAGAGTAGGGAATTTGTGAAATAGTCTCACGTACATTGCTCCAACATTTTATTTATTGCAACTATTTTATTATTGTTGAATGATGCGTGTCTTAATGCTTTCTAGTAAGAACAGTACTTCTTGTCCATGAGGTATTAGGGAGAGTGTGGATGAACAAAGGAGCAGTCAAGATCATGTGGTAAATAAGGCAGAGAAGTTGGAAGCCCTCTCTCCACTCCTCCACCAGAGCTGATTTCCCTCCCAGCTGCACTAAGGATGGACCTTTTAAACCAAAGGCTGGAAGGTGTGAACCTGGTTATGTTAGATGGCTTCCTGACTCTGTGGAGTATCAAGGGAGACAATGAGGGTAGGGACGTAGCTCAGTGGTCAAATGCAGGAGGTCCTATGTTGGATCTCTGAGAGAGAGAGAGAGAGAGAGAGAGAGAGAGAGAGAGAGAGAGAGAGAGAAATATGAACATATGTTCTTTAATGTTGAGTAGAGGAAATGACAGTTCTCACCAGCACCTAAGAAGTTCCTCTTCTGCTACCTAGGAAACCCTCAGATTCCCATGATCCTCCCCTCACTTTCAATGGGCACCGTCCTCTGCCAAAAGAGAAGGCATCACCTCTGGGGGACATGTGAAAGTGAAAAGGCACAAAGCAGAAGACAAGACTTGGGACAGTCTGTTCTTGAGCAGGCTTTCATGGTTGCATGAGACAGATGGCAGCTATCTATAAAATATGTTTTCAAGTCCTATATTTTTCTTCATTTTGATTTGTTGTCACAGCTAGATTTACTTAGGCAAATAAATATATAGAATCCTATTTTTACACTTGAGTATTGGGATAATTAAAGCAATGAACTGTTTCTCTATTCATTTTACATAAGAAACCTCTCTCTGTAAATGAGTTTTACTCAGCCTTTTTGGTTTGGGTTTTTTTGTTTTTGTTTTTGTTTTTGTTTTGGTAGAGAGAGTTGTTCTTTTTGAGACAGGATCTCTCACTAATAGTACTATGTGGCCTGGAACTTGCTATGCAGACCAGGCTGGCCTTGAACTCACAGAGCTCTGCCTCTGCTTCCTGAGTATTAGGATTAAAGGCATGCACTACCAGCCAGGTGTGGTGGTGCACACCTTTAGTCCCAGGGCTTACATAGTGAGTTCCAGAACAGCTGGGGCTACAGGGAATACCTGTCTCAAACTCAAAAAGACAAAAGGGGGTGAAACACCCAGCCTTCTGTGTTTCTTTCCTTTTTTTTTGGTCTTTTTGAGACAGGGTCTCTCTGTAGCCCCAGCTGTCCTGGAACTCACTCTGTAGACCAGGCTGGCCTTGAACTCATAGAGATCCACCTGCCTCTGCCTCCCAAGTGCTAGGATTAAAGGCATGCACCACCATGCCCGGCGGAAACAAAAGATTTTTAACAACAGTTAAGCACTGACTAGATTATTTCTAAGCATGGATATTCCTGCCCTATGTAAATGAGAAATGCCAAAGAGGATAATCAGGTCAAAGTGCCCTGATAGTAGCATAGAGTACTGTGCTGAAACAATAATTTTCTTTCCTTCTTGCTCCCAATATTCCCCTAACACCTCCCCAAACCTCTTGCAGTGAACTCTATTTCTGTACATTTCCATGTAACCTACTTTGTCACTTGTTCTTAAACATCTTATCTTTTTCTTAATCTTCCACTGAATTTCCATCACCCATTGTTCCTTGCTTCACTGAGCTCCAGCCATTTGTGATATGTACTACAACTATGCCTCCTCGCGGCTGTGGCCTAAGATGCGGAAAGATGATCTTTCTTGATAACTGGCAGTGAGGTGACATCTATCAGATTAGTGAGTGTTGTGCGTAGGCAATTATCAGTTGGCTCTTTCATGTCAGCAAGACTAGAATTCTGAAATATCTGGTTCCTCTAAAATGTAGTTCCTTTTTGGGACTCTGGATTTGAGCTTTGGGGTCTTTGCTAAAATAAAATGTGTATTTTTATGGTGTTAGGGAGATGGTTCACTTGTTCAAGTACTTGCTCAAGGATGAGATCTCTTCATAGCACCCATGTAAAAAGTAGGGTGTGACAATACGGGTGGATAATCTCAGTGCTCAGGAGCAAGAAACAAGAAGATCCCTGGGGACTGCTAGCTAGCCTGCCTCGATTAACTAGCAAGCTCCAGTTTTAGTGAGAAAAACAACCTCAAAAAAATAACTAAGGAGGCTAGACAGATGACTCAGTGGTTAAGAGCACTGGCTGTTCTTGCAGAGGACCTGAGTTCTATTCCCAGAATCCACAGGAGAGAAAAACACCCATTGTCAACCTCCGGCCTGTTCTCATACACACGGACACGTGTACATATACAGATGCACACACAGACAAAAAATAAAAAAATAAAGGATTTTTAAAAAGGATTATTACTTTCTACTTGCAATCCTCCACTCAGCTTTGAGGACATTGAGGGAATGGAGTGTGGACGGGGAGGACAGTTGTGGCAGCCTGAAGTGTATTTAAAGTCTATCAAAGACCACAGGTCCAGAGGTTTGATTATCCAGACACCTGCACCAGGCTGTTGGGCCCCAGGTGGACCTCCCAAAAGGAAGGTGTAGAATGTACAGTGGGAGAAGAATGAAAATAATTCCCGGCTTATGAGCTGCTCTGCGGACAAATCTGATTTTTCCTTTAGTAGCAGCTAGCTGTTAGTGTTGGAGAAGTTAATGTTAGCATTCTCCTCCTGCTCTGCCATCAAAGCCCAGATGCACTTTGGAGGCAAGGGCTTGTACCCTGATAGGATCATTATACCCTGTATAAGGGTACTCAGTTATCATAAGATATACAAATAAAATCTCTCAATTTAAAAAGAAACATAGGCCAGGTGTGGTGGCGCATGCCTTTAATCCTAGCACTTGGGAGGACTACAGGGAGACCTTGTCTTGAAAAGACCAAAAAAAAAAAAAAAAAACAAAAAAAACACTTTTGTTTCCTTTGGTCTTATTTTAAATTCAGAAGCTCCTTTGAGTTCTTTTTATTGTATTAGTTTATTTTTCTTCTCTTTCTTTTTCTTTTCCCTGAGACAAGTTCTCACTCATAGCTCAGGCTGGCCTAGAACTTGCATTGATTCTTCTGCCTCAGCCTCCCAAATGCTGAGATTACAGGTCTGAGCCACCACACTGAGCTAGTTTGCTTCTTTCAGATCTGTATTGTGAGATGTTATATATAGACAAGAAATTTGTCTTCAATAAAAAGCTTTTTAAAAAGGAAAAAAAAAAGATAGAGTGGGGCTAATGCAGACTGCAGACACGCTGCTGCCCCCCCCAGCTAAAAAAATTAAATTTTAGCCAGGCGTGGTGGCGCACGCCTTTGATCCTAGCACTTGGGAGGCAGAGGTAGGCAGATCTTTGTGAGTTCAAGGCCAGCCTGGTCTACAGAGTGAGTTCCAGGATAGCTGGGGCTGCAGGGAGACCCTGTCTCAAAAAGACCAAAAATTAAATAAATAAATAAATAAATAAATAAATAAATAAATAAAATAAAATTTTAAACAAAGAGAAAACTGTTGTCTATCAACATATTAGTTGCTTTTCTTGTGGCTGGGACAAAATGCCTGATAAAAACAAACTGAAGGAAGATAGGGGTTTTGGGGGTCACAGTCCAGGATGGCATGGAGAGCACAGTGTGAAAAGGACCTCTAGCTGTGGCAGCAGCATCTGTAATCAGGAGGCAGACAGAGATGAAGGCTGGTGTCCAGCTGGCTTTCTAGGTCTTTCTTTTCTTCAGCCCATGGGATGGATGGTGTGGTGGTTTGAATGAGTGTCCCCCATAGGCTTTAAGTATTCAGACATTTGTCTCCAGTTGGTGGCACTGTTCTTGGAGGTCTTAGAAGGTGTGGCCATGCTAGAGGAAGTACGTTATTGGGGGCAGGCTTAGTGAGTTTAACAAGCCTTG
>VZQC01001531.1:636309-851528 GCA_009823505.1 Rhizomys pruinosus | reverse complement strand
GCTTGCTGCTCCAGCTCCAGCCGCCATGCCTCCCGCCACAATGGACTCTAATTCCCTGGAACCGTCAATCATAAACTCAAATAAACTCTTCCTTTTATAAGTTCCTTTGGTCATGGTGTTTTATCACAGCAACAGAAAAGTGACTAATACAGATGTTGAGACCCACATTCAAGACAGGTCTTCCTTTATTAGTTAATGTAGGAAGATGGAGTTTGAATTGGGGGCTAGTTCTCAGCTAGCTCCCCTCAGGGCACACATGGATGGGAGTCAGGAGATTTCTCTGACCCCACCCCAAGGAGGAGCAGATAATGTGGCCCAAGTGCATGATGCTGGGTGGGGCAGCAGTGTGCAGTGGCCTGGAATTGGGGGTCTGTGATTGGCTCTGGGAACTGAGGTCATTTTGCTTATAAAAGCAGGCTGTAGCAGGCAATAAATGGAATTCTCCATTACCATCATTACAGAATTCCCAGTCTTCATTTTTTGCATGCACACAGGCCAAAGCAGGCCTGCATTTCATTCGGGTGACCAGTGAGCTGGACAGCGGTCCTTAGACCACCAACCTGGAGAGCTGGTGTGGTGAAATAAATTGTGAGTAGACATAGGCTGAAGATAGGCCATCAGCCATCAGCCTGAAATTCCTGTCCAGGGGCCAGCAGTCTCTGGGCAGGTGGGAAATCACGACCAAGTGAGAAATGTTCCATTGTCCCAAGCTAAGGACCTGAGGTGGAGGTGCTTCTCAGGCCGGGTTACCAAAGTAACCCGCTGACCCCTGTGACAAGATGTCAGTTCCCTACAGTGGCTGCAGGCAGGTACTGTGCTACCCTTTCCCTTAGCAGGACCGGGTTGTGACTGCTCATTACAAACGAAGCTTCGTACAAGTTAAACCTCTCTGAAAACACACTCACTGACATAACCAGAGGTATGTCTCCTAGGTGATTCCAAATCCAGTCAGCTTGACAACAAGGATTAGCCATCCCAATTGAGAAATTAATTAATCTTTATAGCTGAAAGTTGAAGGATATTGGCTAACTTAGTAATGTTGGTGTTAGGCTGGAGGTTCAGGACAAAAGCCAAAATGTTGTGGACCAGAGGGTCCCAGCTCTTCTCTTCCAGCCAGGAGCCCATGTTTGCAAAAGTGTGCAAAGAAAGCCCAGTAAATCACTAGATGAAGCCAATACCCAGTTCTGGATTCCAAAAAGAACACCAAATCTAAGACCCACTTTTTAAAGTGCTTTTTAAAAATGATTTCTTCTGTTCGTATTGACTAATACAAATATTAAAGATATTGTTTCCTGATTTTATACTGTGTTAATATTACTGTATTAATGCCCAAGATGTCATTGGTTCCTGGCTTATAACATTTCAATGGGTCAGGCAGAAAACAATGTAAGGAGGAAAATTTGCAAAGATGTTACATAAAGATGAATACAATGGCCCATTTTCAGAAGTATCATTTAGACTTTTATATAATATGGTGACTGGTAATACTGATACAGGCTGTGGAGTTTACTGAGGTCAACTGTCTCTTGTAAGCCGTGATGCCTTTAGTAAACTGCTTGAGCTCTTGAGCATCAGAGATCATGTCTAATAATGATGCTTAACTCCTGAAGTTGTTGTGAGAATTGAACTATTATCCATGTCAAGCACTTTTTAGGACTGTGTGTTTGCTGTTATTATCCAATCAAAAATAGTCATCCTCAGAAAAGAAGGTTAGAGTTCATGTTTATTTGAATACTTAGGAGAAATAATAGATAAAAATGTGATATGGAAGGCATCTAGATGATATATATATATATATATATATATATATATAGCTTTTTGTGTATGTGGGAATAAAACCAGAGTCTTGTGCATACTAGACAAGATCTACATCATGGTCCTATACCCTCAGTCCCACATTAATGCATATATTTCAATATAAAAAGGATTTGTAGGGGGGCTGGAGAGATGGCCTAGCGGTTAAGAGCGCCGACCGCTCTTACAGAGGACCCGGGTTCGATCCCCAGCACCCACATGGCGGCTGAGAACCGTCTGAAGCTCCAATTCCAGGAGAACTCCAGTTCCAGGGGAATCCGAGACCCTCTTCTGACCTCCGCGGCATTGCACGACACGGGTGCACAGACTTGCATGCAGACAGTACATTCATACACATACAAAAATAAATAAAAAATTAATAAAAAATTAAAAAAAAAAAGGATTTGTAGGACTTGAGAAGTGACTCAGCAGGTAAAGTACTTGCCACACAAGTATGAAGACTAGAGTTCAGATGTGGCAGCCCACTCTAATCCAAGTGCTCAGGAGGTAGAGGAAGAGGACCCCCAGAACAAGCTGGCTAGCCAGACTGGCTGCTCTAGGTTCAAATGAGAGGCCCTGGCTCAGAATGCACAATGGGGATCTGTCGAGGAAGGTGCCTGGCACCAACCTATTTCCTCTGAAGGCACGCACATAGACACAAACCCAAACAGACACATATCCACCCCAAAATATGCAAAACACATATACACATGCATACCATAACACATTACAAAAGAAAATTTTCTTTTGCAAATTATGTTTATATATCTACTGCTAATAAATAGCAACTTTCAAGAAGCAAAGAATGTTTTCTTTCTCTTTACAACCTCTGCTCCAAGTTCCAGTTCTGCAGCATACATTCATCTTTAGGTGAGAGTCCAATTTTCTTGTGTTCAGAGAAGATTTACTTTATGAGTTTCATAAGGGAAGGACATCAGGAGGCCATGTTGTATTTCTCTCTGCCAAGTGCCATATTTAGCACACTGCTAGATATACACTATATGTTGGCAAACCATAAACGTCAACAGGAAGAAGAAAGATTTCACAACCAGGAAAAGCAACAGAGTGAGTCAGGGCTTTCTGTACAATTCCCACCCGCTCCATGAGGTTAGCTGCCTAAGTTTGAGCAAGTCACACCACACACCCAATTAGTTTCTATTTTTGGTATCAGAAAATATCAAAAAGAAATGAACCCGATGACTTAACTGGAGCAAATATAAATATTAATCAATGGATCAAAATATCCATATAAATTATATTTTAATTATAGGCTAAAAATTTAAGAGATGTTTAAATCACACATTAGTATTTTCAGATTGATGTATTGCATTCCTAGAAATGTCTATGTTTTATATTGCTATAACTATTAGTTTTATCCTTAGCACAATTATAAAAGTAAAATAAAATTTCGTCATATGTCCAAATTCCAAAATTGTAGTTGCTTGACATTTAGGACATTTTCAAGTTTCTCTTTTATTTAACTGGGAATTTATGGAATAAATACAACTATTTTAATTTAATTATATTTTATAGTTCTAGGCTACAGAGATGGCTGAGTGGTTAAGAACATGTATTGCTCTTGCAGTGGTCCCAAGTTAAGTTCTTAGCACCAACAACTGACAGCTCATAGTCACTGTAAGTCAATTCCAGGAGATTTGATGCCTCTGGCTTCCACAGGCAGCTGGGCACACACACACACACACACACACACACACACACACTTGCATGTGCATAATTTAAATAATAAAAATGAATTATATTTTAAATCCCATTCACTATAGGTCCTTCTAACTCAACATCTTTAACTGCAACTATTAGAATAAAGTGGAATTTAAAATAAAGTTGTTGACTGAAAAAAAAATAAAAATGAATCTTTAAAAAATAAATTGCATACCCTCAAGACTCACCCCACCACAGAGATACATGCACGGCCATGTTTATTTCAGCTTTCTTCACAATAGCAAGGAGCTGGAACCAACCCAAATGCCCCTCAACTGATGAGTGGATAGAGAAAATGTGGTACATCTACACAATGGAGTTCTATGCAGCAATAAAGAAAGACGACATTGCCGGGTGTGGTGGTGCACGCCTTTAATCCTAGCACTTGGGAGGCAGAGGCAGGTGGATCTTTGTGAGTTCAAGGCCAGCCTGGTCATCTTTAGGTGGGCCTGGTGGTGCACACCTTTAATCCCAGCACTCAGGAGGCAATGGCAGGCAGATCTCTGTGGGTTCAAGGCCAGTCTGATCTACACAGTGAGTTCCAGGCCAGCTGGGACTATAGGGAGAGCTGGGACTATAGGGAGACCCTGTCTCAAAAATACCAAAAAAAAAAAGTCTTTAAAAATGATACTTAATTCTTTTGAAATGTGCCTTGAATCTTTTTTATAAATCAAAGAGGTTTCTGCCATGAAGTAACAAGTCACTGATTTATTCTATTTAATTAGCATATATTTTAGTCCAAAAGTGAATGTGCGCTGAGGTTATTATTGGTTATTGTGCTAACAAATGTGGATTGAGGGCCTAGTAAATGTCAGGCAGTGTGCCGTATACTAGAGTACCGTGGTGAACAAAGAGAGAAGATCCTGTTTTAAAGAAGTATGAAGATTTGGGGGTAAAACAAATAAGCAAACAAGCAGAAAGGATGAAAATAATCAAGCTGGTGACCTTGAAACAATGTTAGGAAGGGTGGTGAAGGACCAGCTCTCTGAATGGGAGATATCTGAGGCCACAGATGAACCCGGGTATGCATTGCTTGGAAGAACATTCAGGTCTGAGGAGGACCCTCTGTCAGCCCTAGGTTTCTCCAGTGGTACATTCTCTCTCTCTCTCTCTCTCTCTCTCTCTCTCTCTCTCTCTCTGTGTGTGTGTGTGTGTGTGTGTGTGTGTGATATCTTGGCCGTGTATTCTCAGCCTCTTTTTCTTTTTCTTTTGTGACAGGATCTCCCTATAGCCCCAACTGGCCTGAAACTCCATGTAGACCAGGATGGTCTTGAGCTCACAGAGATTCACCTGCCTCTGCCTCCCAAATCATGGGATCAAAGGCATGCACCACCACACCCGACCTCTCAGTCTCTTAAGATATTGTTGGGGCTGGAAAGATGGCTCAGTGGTTAAGAGCGCCAACTGCTCTTGCAGAAGACTAGGGTTCTATTCCCAGCATCCACATGGAGGCTAAGAACCATCTTTAACTCCAGTTCCAGGGGAATACGATGCTCTCTTCTGACCTCCGAGGCATTGCATGACACGCGTACACCAACCTTCATGTAGACAGTACACTCATACACATAAAAATAATAAATAAAAAAAGTCAAAGATTAAAAAAAAAAAGATAAGATTGTCTATGGTGGTATCTTTAAAATATGATCCTATTTCCTCAGGAATGCATAGGTTGAGGGACAATAACAACAACAAAAAGATGATTAGTACCTGTGTTTCCTCTCTTTTTTTTTTTTTTTTTTTTTTTTTTTTTTTTTGGTTCTTTTTCGAGACAGGGTCTCCCTGTAGTCCCAGCTGTCCTGGAACTCACTCTGTAGACCAGGCTGGCCTTGAACTCACAAAGATCCGCCTGCCTCTGCCTCCCAAGTGCTAGGATTAAAGGCGTGCGCCACCACACCCGGCTGTTTCCTCTCTTATGAAGCTCAAATCCCATTACATCAAAGAGGCTGGGGGAAGGGAGATGATAATGTGCAGGAGTAGTTTAAAATACCAGGAATCAACCCAGCAGCCGCTGCTGTGGAGGGCTCACAGAGGAACATTGTCATCTCATTTACCGGTACATTGAACCTGTGAAATGAACCTGTTAGAGAGGCACTCAGCTGCAAGTGACAGAAGACCTCAGTGACAATAGCTTGAATAGAAGGAGAACAGCAGTATTTTTTTTTTTCATGAAACAAGAAGTCCCAAGGTACATTGTGATAGTTAAACTGCATGGTCAACTTGACTGGATTTTGAAATAATCTAGGAGACAGATCTCTGGGTGTGTCTTTGAGGAAGTAAGAAGAGAGATTTAATTAAACTAAGGAGTGAATAAAAGGACGAAAGGGGAAAAGCCACAAGAGACCACCATTCTCCTTTCCAGCCTTCCTAGACATGTGGAGTTTTCGCTACATGCTCCTATCACCGTGAATTCTACCATGCCTTCCCCAACAAAATTCACTCAACCCTCCACAACCTTGAGTCAAAGCAAATATCTTTCCTCCAATAAGTTGCTTTCTGTTCGATATTTGATTACAGTGGATGAGAAAAGAAATTAATACTTAAATAGTCCAGGGCTCAGAGAGCTGTTTGGTGATGTAAGCAAGGCTTAGGATCCTTCACAGTCAGAAAATAGCTGCTAGATCTCTAACTGCTGAATATGCTTTACTCATTCTATTTTACAAATAGGATAAAGAGGGGCTGGTTGATGGAGGCAAATGCCAAGGGCTCTTGCTGGCTCCCGTCCCAAACAGATATAGCTTTTATCTATATCTAATGTTTCTATATCTAATGTTTATCTATATCTATGTTATCTATATCTAATAACCATCAAACTTTATGTGTCTTCTATTTTTTTTTAATTTGCTGGAATTTTTATGTGGTCTTGTGCCAGAAAACACAGCTCCGTTTATCAACAGTACAGGAACAGACATGGCCTGGGAGGACTTCCTCTCCAATGATCTTTTATAAGAGACTCAGACGGGAATGTGGAATTTTTGCAGAGGAAGCAAAAAAAAAAGTTTGATGGTTATTAGATATAGATAACAGTCCTGTCCACCCACTGAGTAGATCTAGCTTTGCTCTTACTTTAAGATCACATTCATCAAATACTTGTGCATCAAGTACTTGTCGAGTTTCTACATTATGTTAGATATGGATTTTGATACCTACCCTTGAAGAAACTAACATATCAGCCATGTGTCAAGCAGTCAAGTGTTTAATAATTTTAAAGGGAGATTGCACGTACATCTAAAAAAATCTCATTGAAGAGCCTTACATAAAGTACAAATAGATTCCTTTGCCTTTCAATAAAAGGATAAGGAAAATTAAGTCTAGTTGATAAGAATACAGGAGACTGTAGGAAAAGCAGCACTTGCTTAGAATCTGGAAGACTAAGAAGAATTGAGAGAGCATGAGAACATTCTAGAAGGAGGCAGCAATAGAGCAAAGTAGGGTGAGAGGACAGGGATGTGTCTTGTTAACAGATAGGAACAGGGAATTGATGAAAAAAAAGTATTGGGACTCAGAGGGAGTGGTGACTTTCCAAACCAATTCTTCACAGTCCACTGGTCTAGCTGAGGAGGTCCACAGGTAATGGTGCTACTGTGAGTATCTCCAGGTTCTTATAAAACTAGCCCCCTGGGAGATACAGGCCTGTGATCCCAGCTGCTCAGGCTAAAGTTTAAGTCCAGCCTGTGCTACATAGCAAAACTTGATCTCTTAGAAAGCTAACAATAGCGCTAATAAACAAATGGAAACTAGCCCAGGCAATCAAAAGTTAAGAGTGCTAATATCAGTTGAGACTTGAAGTTTGGCAGTATCTGAGTCTTAACACTAAATCATTTATTCCAAATGTCTTGAGTCTATTATATAATATGGCATGAAAATGAGTTTGTTTGGCTTTTTTTTTTTTTTTTTTTTGAGACAGGGTCTCCCTATAGCCCCAGCTGGCCTGGAACTCACTCTGTAGACCAGGCTGGCCTTGAACTCACAGAAACCCATCTGCCTCTGCCTCCCAAGTGCTAGGATTAAAGGAGTGTGCCACCATGCCCAGCAGCCATGTGGATGCTGGGAATTGAACCTGAGTTCTTTGCAAGAGCAGTCAGTGGTCTTAACCGCTGAGTCATCTCTCCAGCCCAAAAAGGAGTTTTAGCCAACATTGAGTTTTTACCAAGTCCAACTCAGAGCCTGTAAAGCCAGGGGCTGTCTTTTAAGGAGACTTCTTATCTCCAAACCCAAAACAAGAGCAACATCAAATTTCCTCTAGTAGGCTAAAAATGGAAAAGTTAAAGAGACATTGGCCCAGGGGAGGAGCTTTCAGGCCTGTGCACACTCTTTTATACCGGGACCTAAATTTAGACTCAAATCTGAAAACAAAACTGCAGAGCGCTTCCTCTGCAAATTCCACATTCCCCTCTGAGTCTCTTGTAAGATCACTGGAGAGGCAGTCCTCCCAGGCCATGTCTGTTCCTGTACTGTTGATACGCGGAGCTGTGTTTTCTGGCACAAGACCAAAGAAAAATTCCAGCAAATTAAAAAAAAAAAAAAATAGAAGACACATAAAGTTTGATGGTTATTAGATATAGGTAACATCAACCTTGGGGAAGATTCTCTCTCTCTCTCTCATACACACACACACACACACACACACACACACACACACACACACGCACGCCCAAAATGATGTTCTTTTTGGGGTCTGACCTTTCTTATCTAGGCTCCCCATCCCTCCTCCCCTACTTTCCCTTCATCATTTCCTTTCTGGGTTAAAACAAAGTCTGAGGATCTTGTTGTTTCTTATAGGGGAAGATGTCGTGGGAGTGGGTCATGTTGTCTACTAGTGAAGACTT
Source organism: Rhizomys pruinosus (assembly GCA_009823505.1). Lineage (NCBI taxonomy): Eukaryota > Metazoa > Chordata > Mammalia > Rodentia > Spalacidae > Rhizomys > Rhizomys pruinosus. Next base: position 843,189 of record VZQC01001531.1, on the reverse strand, counting down.
GAGGACAGCAGAGGTTCCCACAGGACACACTTGAGAATCCCTGACCCTTCTGTCCATCTTCTCTACACAGAAGTTAAGGCCAACAAAGTGCCCATCCCCTACTTCCTGTCTCGAAAAGACCAAAAAAGAAAAGAAAAGAAAAACGAAAAGAAAAGAAGAAAAGAAAAGAAAAGAAAAAAGAAAAAGTAGTCTCTTTTCTCATTGAAGTTTGTGGAGAGTGTACAGTTAACTAATCAGAGCTAGGGGATGCCTGATAGACTCACTAATCTATTAACACCTACATGGTGTTGTAAAATGGCTACACATTTATTAATAAACTCTGGAGAATATTACTTAGCAACAGAAGAATCCCTCAGTAAGAAAGGTAAAAGTCTACAGAGGAAAAAATAATCTATAGAGCCATTCACCCATCCCCAGTCTTTCTAACAGTGGAAGACATTTGTCCGATATTAATAAGCCAGGGCATGGTGGTGCATGCCTTTAATCCTAGCACTTGGGAGGCAGAGGCAGGCGGATCTTTGTGAGTTCAAGGCCAGCCTGGTCTATAGAGTGAGTTCCAGGACAGCTGGGGCGACAGGGAGACCCTGTCTCAAAAAGACCAAGAAAAAAAAAAAAATAGGCCATTTAGAGAAACATAAAGGAGAAAGATTAAAATGGGTGAGAAAATTAATGTAGTTAGAAGCACTTTCATGAGAGAAAACGGGTAGCAGTGGGAGGAGGAGAAAGGTAGGACAAATACTGTACCACTGTAGCGGAACTGCTTTCCTAAGACAGCAACGTGGCTTCTTTCCTTGGTCAGAGTGCAAACCTCAGCTCCGAGGAGGAAGAAAAGAAGGTTCTGGAAGTTTCTTTTGAAGATTTTAAAGAGACCAGATGTTCTCTAACAATATGTTCCTAAAAACATTTTGCAACTGTCCAGACATTCCATTCAAATTAGGAGCTGCTCTAAAAAGAAATTAAGACTTTAGCTGCTGAGAGAGGCAATCTGGAAGTACAGGAAAGTTAATATTCACATAATTTCCAAGCCGGCCTAAGACTCAGGCTACAGGAAGGCTGGGTCCCAAAGGTCTCCAAGCATTCTGTGCACAGATTCCTTCTGAGGTGAGTGCCTTTCAAAATTCCCATCCCCTCTTGCTGATAAAATGATTATTATCATTAATCATTTGGTAAAGTAAATACTTGCAGTTGAAGAGTTGTTACTACAAAGGAGCAGAAAATCTCATGAAGCAAGCTTTAGTTTCTATTCATGAGGACTAAATTTTATCTGTATCAAGTGACTTAATTTGTTTGAAAAAAATACATATTTCCAATTATTTTACCAGTGGCCAATATGTTAACCTCTCTCTCTCTCTCTCTCTCTCTCTCTCTCTCTCTCTCTCTCCAGCTTTGGACTGAAATCGGGTCCTTGCATATATTAGCCAAGCACTCTACCCCTGAGCTATATCCCTAACCTGGGATCCATTCTTTAATGAGTGGAATCCTGCTGATTTTGTTAATTGATATGAGTGAGCTATGCAGAAATAGAGATGGATACATTTGTGTCTTTTCACAATGTCATAATTTATTGAGTAAATAAATTCACAAGCTGGGTGGTTTTTCCTTTGTTTGTTGTTTGTTTGTTTTGTCCTAATTTCACTAAGCACTCCAGATTTCGCTTGGTATTCATGGCTATTGGCAAAATGCAGGTTCCTTTTTTTTTAGGTTGATTAATTACATCTTAGAAAGTTTTTTTTTAATATTTTTGTTATTAAACTTTTTTGTACATCGTACATCATTTCTCAATCCAATTTAGACCCATTTCCCCCTCCACGCCCCCGCCCCACCCGAGTCTACATGTAGGTTCTTTTATTTCAAGCTTAACTACAACAATATATCAGAATATACAGTTACAGAATAGCCCCAAACATTCTCTTTTTGTCTTGCTCACAAGGCAGTGGGCCTGAGCTGCTTTCTGAGCTTGTTCCTCCTCCTTGTCCTGTTTATCTTTTCTTTTCTAGGCTAAAGGAAAGTCTGGGCATCATATGATTTGTACCTTGGAGGGGAGAGCATGTGCATGTACAGGCAAACACCCCACACACACCCGTGCGCGCGCGAGCACGCGCGCGCACACACACACACACACACACACACACACACACATACACATACACGCATAGTTACAGAGGCTGCTGCTAGCACAGAGCTGATACAGGCAAGGAAAAGCCTCTTCTGAGGACCAGCCAGCTAAAAGTTTAGGAGCACACAACTGTTGAGGTTGTGGAATGCAGGTCCGGGGGCAGGCAGTTTGAAGTAGGTCAAGTGTCTTGGGTAGAAGAAATAGCATTTGAGCCCAGGGACAGAGGCAGAATCCTTCATTGTGACAATTTTCCTGGGTAAAACTGATGACAAGTGACTGGGTGATGGCTGTGACTGGTAACAGTGTGCTGACTGATTGATAAGCTCATGGATGGGCCTAGCTTCTCTGATAAGGTTTTGATATGCCCAGTATCTACATATTCCTGATTTAATTTCATAAGTTCTGAGGCAATAATATTTCATTTACATCTGTAAGTTATCAGTCTGCATCTCATGCTCTGTTCTAGACAGATGGTGGCTGTTTGCCTGTACAGGGAAGATGCAGAGTCATGCTGCCTCAGCATTTGCACTCTGAATGAGCCAACTGCTGTTTTGTAAAATGGAGTCGCTGAGGGCAAGTCACAGCCCAAAAGACACCACTCCATGTAAGACAAAGTAACCTAGAGCAGGCCCACTTTGACCTCCACCGTGCTGACGGCCTAATCCTCCTTACACAGAACTGACAGCACACATTTTCTCTAAGCCAGTAGACACTGCAAATAGATAGATAATGGTGCTTGGAGATATTTCAGCTTGGCCTCCTACAGATAGATAGGTCTATCTATTGGATAGGGCAGCAGTCATCACTGCTGAGAATAGCTTGAATTTCCCTAGGTGGGCCCCAGAGTCAAGCCAGGATGGCCGTCCAGAAGGGATTTCGACTCCAGCAGCAGTTTAGACACATTGATCTCTGAAGGCTCTGTGGACTATGTCAATGAAAATAAGAGAGCTCATGGAACAACTGAAAGGACATTTGTTCTCAGGACAAAGAATTATAACCTCCATTCTCAAAGAAAGCAAACAAGCCATGGTGTGATCCCAGCACTCTGAGGCCAAGGCTGCAGGATCACGAGTTCTAGCCCTTCCTTGAATACCGTGATTTCAAGGATAGTCTGGGCTACATAGTGAACCTACCTCGAAAGTAAGGAAATGAAAAGGAAGGAAAACTAATGGCGCTCACTGGTAATGCACTTGCTGAGCATACGTGAGACTGTGGCAAAGCAAAATCAGAAACCTACATGGAAAGAACTGGAAATTCACAATGCCAACTATGGGTGATTTATTAGAAGGGTTTTCATGCGTCAGCTATTTTGTTCTTGCTTGTGTGGCCCATTTTACGTACCTTTATCACTTAGAAGGATTTCTTACAAAATAAATTGTATAATGCCCCATTGAAAAAACTCCACTTTTGGCAACAGGTTAGGGAACATCTCAAAACACTGAATGTGTCTTGTAAGGGATACTTACAAAGCTTATAGTTATACGATGACATTAAAAAACAAACCACAGCAATGTATTCATTTCCCTGTTTTTCATTTATCTTAAATTTTATTGTGAAATAAAGATGCAACATGAGGCAATACAAGCGATAGCATAGGACCTGTCCCAAAATACTCTGTGTGCCCATCTCAGATTGCACCAATCTCCCCATTGCTCAAGCAATCCTTTCTTTTTGGCTGTGAGGGGAGGGGAAGGTGTTCTTTTTGAGAATAGGTCTCCTTGTGGACCCAGCTAGCCTGGAACTTTCTATGGAGATCAGCCTGGCCTCAATCTTACAGAGATCCACCTGCTTCTGCTTCTGCCTCTGCCTCCTGAAGGCTGGGATTAAAGACCTGTGCCACCATACCTGGCTCTGGAATTTTATTTATTTATTTATTTATTTATTTATTTATTTATTTATTCCTTCTCCTTTTTCTTGTTTGTTTGCTTTTTGAGACAGTGTCTCATGTAGCCCAGGATGACCTCAGACTCACTGTATGGCAGAGGCTGGCCTCCTCTACCTCCCAAGTGCTTCGATTACAGGCTCCTTTCCTGAAATTTCTGTTAACCATTTCCTTGTTCTTCTTTTTAGTTTTTATCACCTTTGCTTTTATACTTTAGCAATATATCACTTGTGGAATAGAATTGGTAGATTATAACTTTAATCTTTCAATGTTTGTTTGCTTAAAATTTTATTTTCCAGATTCATCCATGCTGACATAATCAGGTAGAGCTTAATTGCATCATAACACCACAATTTAATTCTCTACTGTAACTGTGATGGACATGTGGACTGTTTCTTGTTCTTTGCAGTTATGAGTAATGCTGTTAGGTTTGTGTGTCTCTGAGTGCTCTTGTGTAAACGTTTCCTGAGGGCTGGAATCTAACTCTGGAATTGTTTATGTATCTGTACCTTCAAACTGGTTATTTTTTCCTCATTCTTTCATTTCGTTGCTGGGGTTCCACCTTTATAAGGTCTTATATTAAGATACAGTATCTTTTACTCCTACCCTATAAGACACCCAAAGCTGCAGGAACCAATATTTATGTTCACTAGGTTTAGCAAATACTTTTGAGGCAAATGCAGACTTGGGGTTCCCACTGGTTCCTGGCCTTCATCCTGTCCTGGTTCTGCTTCTTATTTTCTTGTCAATCCCTATATTCCTCCAGAATATATTTTAAACATTTCACCTGGCATTTTTGTTTTCAGTGGGAGAGGAGGTCTAGACACCCCGACACATATTTTCCCAGAAAGATAAGTAACTTGTTTTTCATCAAGTGTTTATTGAGCACCTTCTGTGCGTTCAGTAAGAGCAATAACTGTGATCTGTTGCATGGTCAGCTAGGAGCATGAGAAAGAGGCACTGAATGAAATAAAATGCCAGAAGCCTCTGGGAGAGGGTGACGGAACTGGGGGCTGAAACACAGGTTTGGCCATTCTTGATCACATGTAAAAGCCAAAATATTGACCTCTTAAGAGTGGAGAGTTATATAGACTCCTGGCTCCCAGACCTGTGAGGGATGTGTGGGAGGGAAGGATAGATAGAGGAGGGTTTACAGGGATAGGGGTGTAACTGGCTAAGAGAATGAACTTCTCCTGTTCTAAGGTACAGGATAATTATGGTTGACATCAATTAACCGCACAGTTCAAAATTACTAGTAAAGAGGATTTCAAATGTTCCCAAGACCAAAAAAAAATAAATAAAAAACAAAAAACCTGTAAATGTCTCAGTGACAGATAAGCCAGTTTCTCTGATCAAATCATTATACCTTTTACAAATGTATTGAAATCTGACAGTATACCCATAAAAAATTATACTAATTGTGAGTCAATTAAAAATAAAGCATCTCTTGGGGGCTCCAAGGGATCTGACACCCTCTTCTGTCCTCTGCAGGCACTGCATAACATAGGTGCACTTACATACATGCAGGCAACATTCATAGACATAAAATAAAAATAATAAATAAAATAAAAAATAAAGTGAAGCCCAGGGACAAATTTGGGATTTAGCAGTTCCAAGTTGTAAGATCTGACATGAGTTACTCCTTCTGTGCCTCAGTTTCTTTAAGTGGGCACTAAAGAGAGAACCTCTAAAAGATCTGGGCACACAGTGATTGCACAAGAAACATGGGCTGTCCTTTGACCTCCAAGAACACATGCCAGTCAGGAACAACAAAGCTGTTTCTTGAAAGTTTAGTCCCCTCCCCTGGGAGCTGCCAGGCAGGAGGGCCCAAGATCACCCCCCTTCCAACTCTAGAGAAAAGCCTTCTCCTCTTTCAGGTTTTCCTGAAAGATATTTTCTGTCCTAACTTGGGTTCCTTGGTGAGTTTAGAGTTCAGGAAATTAAAAGCAAGAAGGAAATGTCTCACAGACAACTTCTGCTTTGTATCCCACCAATAAACTTTGCTGAGCCAAGTGGCAAACCTGGTGCATTCTCGTAAAGAAGAAAATGCACAGAGAAATAGAAGAATTAATATTTAAAACGTTACTGCATTGCAGAAGAACTGGCTGAAGCATACAGACTAGAAGCATGCTGACAGGACAGGAGAGAAAAATCAGAGCAAAAAGGAGCAATGTGGATGTGCTCCTAGAGAATCTGAAATTTTCCTGTAGTCAATGGATTACCAATTACCTGTTCTATGGACAGATCTGCAGTTCCAGGGTAGAAGGTGGTTAGGATTAAGGACTGGAGGGATGGAAAGAGCTCCTTTGACCTCGTTGGACTGTCAGAGTGAAAGAAGGACTGAGTGCAAGCGGGGGGGGGGGGGGGGGGGGGCACACGGGGCAACTGAAGAGGGCGTGGCAGGTGGCCGAAGGGGCTGTTCTCCAGAGAACTTTAGAAAGTAGAAATAGGGAGCCGGGCGTTTAACCTAGCACTTGGGAGCCAGAGGCAGGCGGATCTTTGTGAGTTCAAGGCCAGCCTGGTCTACAGAGCGAGTTCCAGGACAGCTGGGGCTACAGGGAAACCCTGTCTCAAAAAGACCAAAAAAAAAAAAAAAAAAAAAAAGTAGAAATAGAGGCTGGAGAGATGGCTCAGCGGTTAAGAGCGCTGACTGTTCTTGCAGAGGACCTGGGTTGGATTCCCAGCACCCACATGGTGGCTAAGAACTGTCTTTAACTCCCGTTCCAGGGGAATCTGATGCCCTCTTCTGACTTCTGTGGCATTGCACGACACGGGTGCACCAACCTACATGCAGACAGTACATTCATACATATAAAAAATAATAAAAGAAAGTAGAAATGACAGATCAGATGGACATGCAATGGAAGTAGGGGCAACTGAGACTCCCCTAGGTTTTGGAGAAAGATCACTAAATGGGTGGCAGTGCCATCAGCCGAGACAGGAAATTTGTTAGAAACAGGTTGGAAGCTGCACAAATGAACTAGGACCACACATCACTATGGGCTTTTTTTTTTTTTTTTTGAGACAGGGTCTCCCTGTAGCCCCAGCTGTCCTGGAACTCACTTTGTAGACCAGGCTGGCCTTGAACTCACAAAGATCCGCCTGCCTCTGCCTCCCAAGTGCTAGGATTAAAGGGGTGCACCACCACGCCCGGCTCCCTATGGGCTTTTGCATGAGCATGTAGACGTCAGAGGCATTCCAGCCAATGGGAATAGGAAGGAGTTTCAAGAAGGAAAGAGTGGTCAATGACATCTTGCTCTGCAAAGATCACCATCTTCGGCAGCCAGGAGGGCCTCGATGACGTCAACCTGAGCAGTTTCGTGGGTGGAGGAGAAGCAGGACTGTGGAGAAGGAGAAGCTTCCTTCTCTTCCAGGTAGCTTGGCTGGGTACCACAGCTTCAGAGAGACAAGCAGACAGCTGGAGGGAGCATTACTGAAACTGGAAATGAGATGATGTCCTTGGTTTTCACAGATCACATGGTTTACTCAAAGGACAGAGAGAATGACATAAATTAACCTCACATGGAAGATAGCTGAGGTACAGAGTGAGCTCCAAGTGTTCAATTAGAATGAAACAGTCCTCCATGGAAATGAAGCCTAATTAAAATCTGAGGCAGCCTTCTATAAGTAGTGCTTGATGGAAATTGGCTGGACCAACACAGTCTACAAGGTAGTAACATTTGTGCCTCATGTGCTGATGTTGGGGATAAGGCTTCAAATCTCCAAGGCCAATAGGGTAACGGGATGTCACCCTGTCTTTTGAAAATGTTAGCGAACTCTTGAGTTTACCTGTATTTTGAAGTTTGGTATTTGAGTCCAGTAGTTCACATAAGGAACATAGTTTGGGAGCACAAAAGATTCTCACCTCTGGGACTGGAGAACATGTCTACTCTTTTTTTTAACATTTGTTTTTATTTTGTGTATGAATGTTATATCTGGATGTGTGTAAGTCCATCCACGTCGTGCAGTGCCAGTGGAGGACAGAAGAGTATGTCGCATCCCCTGGAACTGGAGTTATGGAGGGTTGTTGGCCGCCATGTGAGTGCTGGGATTTGAACCAGGATCTTCTACAAGAACAGCCAGTGTTCTTAACTGCTGAGCCATCTCTTCAGCCCTGTAAATGTCTACTCTTAAACCTCAGTACAGAACAAAGTACAAGCTCCAAAGTCAAAATATCTCATAGCAAAATATGTAACAATTCAGAATTGGTTAAAGCTACCTAACAGGAAATGAAAAGACAACAATGCTTTCTTCAGTTGAAACGGTAAAGAAGCCAGAGATACTAAAACTGGGGGACAATGGAGGCCAGAAGAAGCCAGACGTTGGTGGGAAAAGGTTCCTGGCCATGCAGCTGGGAGGTGCCACATCAGAGTATGGGTGAATGGAGGCCTTTCCAAGACATGCAGCAAGTGGGAGCTGGGTGACACTGCCCGGCCATACACATGATTCATGGCCACCAAGTGCAGGAAGCAGAGTGACAGCATGCAACAAATATTTGGTCTCTGCTTTGCCTAAGCCATAGTGTAAATTAAGCAGACATCAGAGAACTCAGAAGGTATTGGAAAGGTGAACCAATCCTTCACAGCCAGGTGTCAAATCCCTGGAAGGGAGGGAGGGGTTGTCCAGGGTTAAATGATGAAGGAAGAAATGGGGAGGGGGGCACGTCCCTGCCAATTGAGGAGGTCATGGGACCAGCCCGAGAGACAGGAGAAGTCAAAGTTGGGAAAATGAGACAGCAGAGAACAAACAGCAAGAGTGTTCTACAGCACCGACAGGAAGCTGAACTAGGCTCTCTATGGGAACCCTGAGTAAGGTTCAAATCACTTGTAGAAAGGTGTTACTCTAGGGCTGGAGAGATGGCCTAGCGGTTAAGAGCGCCGACCGCTCTTGCAGAGGACCCCGGTTCGATGGCGGCCGAGAACCGTCTGAAACTCCAATTCCAGGAGAATTCCAGGAGAACTCCAGTTCCAGGGGAATCCGACACCCTCTTCTGACCTCCGCGGCGTTGCACGACACGGGTGCACAGACTTGCATGCAGACAGTACATTCATACACATACAGAAATAAAAATTAATAAAAAAAGAGAAAGGTGTTACTCTTTCCATTTTATTGACTTGGAAATTGAAGACAGACTTTCTTTTTCTGGTTTTAATTCTATTTCTCCACAGTATATATAGGGGGAAATTCCAATCTTCTTTTAAATTTCCTTCGACCCGGTGAATCCAGATGAAAGGGCTCAGTGAAATGCAAATTCCTTGTAGGATTGGCCAGAGATAACACCAGCATCTCAGCCAGGGCCTTCGTTATTATTGTGGCAACCTGGTGGAATTCCACGTCAAGGTTGAAGGAACCTGGAGGAGGAAATAAAAGCCTGTGAGAAGGGCCAGTTTCCTGGGTCCCGAGCCCAGCAGGCTTCATTGGCTGGAAGACATTGTGCTGTATCCGGGCCCAAGGCGGAGAGTTTGTACAAATTGCTGTTTCAGTTGCCCCAAGGCTGTGTTAAGTATTCAGGTTTGTGGTGCCCTCTTAAGAAATTAACAGTCATTTAGAAGTAAAGTATATGTTTCCATTCATAAACTCCAACGGAAGAACAAGCTGCAGGAAAAAAAGGGTAAAGCAAAAGGATTAGTAGATTGTCACTAGTATGCAATACCAGCAATTCAGTATTTCAGTGTATTTTTCGAAAGATGTAATGGAGTTTGGAGGGGAAGCAAGGAAAGAGGTAGAAGTGATGTCAATGACCAATTAAAGGGGATTTAATGTTTCATGTACCCGTGCTATATGATCTTATAACATTTTCATAGCATTCATTCAGTACCCCGTTTGCACTTCGGTGTTTCTTGCCAACCCGGCTCTAGGTCCCCGGTGAGTCGCCGCGGGGTTGCCATGGGAACCAGAAGAAACTTTTTAAAGTCCTCTACCATGGCCGGAAGCAGACGGGCTCCCGGCCTGCCCTGCAGGGCCAGGACGCGGGGACGAGCCGCACACGTCTCCCGCCGGCGGGGGCCTTGGGCCGCAGCGCGCGTGGCCGGGAGCTGGCGGCGGAGCGCGCGTCACGTGTCCGGGGCGGGGCCTGTGCCAGGTCCGCCGCCCGCTCGGCCGCCGCGTCCCATTCATGAGGGCCGGCGGGCTCGGCTGCGGCCCAGGCGGCTCCCCAGGCGGCTGCGGCCCGGCCCCGCCCCCTGCTCGCCGGCGTCCCGCCGCAGCCTCGCCTCGGCCGCGCGTCCCTCCGCCCGCCAGAGCCGGCGCGGGCCTCGGGTAAGCGGGTGCGGGTGTGCGGAGGCCGCGGGCCGGGCGGTGCGTGGGGCCCACGGGGGCCGCTTCCGCGCGCGGGGCCTCGAGCCGGGCGCCGCGCCCCGGCTGCTTGCGTCCCGCCACCGCGCCACGTAGATGCGGCCCCCGCGGGAGGGACGCGCGGGCGGCTGAGGGGCTGAGCGGCCGAGGAGCACCCGTGTCCCCGGACCCCGCCGGGCTGGCGCGCAGAGTCGCGGCCGGGGGATGGCCACGGAGGCCGCGTCTGCGGGTGGCGCGGGCCAGGGGGAGGGCGCGCGCGGTCCCGGCCATCCCCCCCCCCGGCCGGGGTCGCAAGTTGCTGTTATTTTCCGCGGGCGGTTGGCTTGGCCGCCGCCGCCTCCTGCTGGCGGTGGACCCGGTTCCCGAGTGAGTTCTTTGCTCTTCCGACCCTCAGGCCCTGGGGCTGGTGTTCATTAGGGATGTACTGTCAGAGGTGCGTTGATCCCGAGGGCTCCTTGGCCCCTTTTTGAATGCTGCACATCACCAGAATCTAGGAAGATTATTTTCATTCAAATCTGGGGTGGCATTTCGAATAATTATGCAAAACAAGACCAAGACGGTTGCCTTTCCTATCGGAAAGTACTGGAACTCTGAATACTTGGAAAGGCTCTGAGGGATCACTGAACAAGCTGGCGACTTATTTTTAATGCACATTTGAGACTTTTTTTTTTAAAACTGAATTGAAAACGAGTCTCTTGCCTCCCTGGGAAGCCAGGCCCTGCTGATAATGTTTTGCCCAACAGCAGTGACGCTGGTTGTTACTATTTATTAAAATTTGGCCTCGCTAATGTATAATGTTTTGGCAATACAAAGTCAAATTTGAAATCCGGTTTTGGAATATTTGCCAGTTATTTGGTGGCCCCTGATGGTTTCTGTGTTGATTGTTTTCATTGGCTTAAGAATGAAAACTTAACAGGTGACACTGAACCAGCTTTAGTCCTATAACCTGCCAGCAGGTGCAGAGGCGGAGACAGGTGTTTTGCCTTTGTTGAGCCGCCCTCCCCATTGAGCATCCTCACTTTGCCTGTGTAAGGGCCACCACTTCGGAGCCAGACCCTGCCAGATTATAAAAAGAACAAAGCCACCCGTCACTGTTGGACAGTGTGGGTGGCTTTCCTCCTATTAAAGCTGTACTTGATCGTGGTGTATCGTGCATACCCAAGCCTAAATGTTAGAAATGAAAGGACACATTCTATTTTAATATTTGGCACAGTTGAGAGTCAACGAGAAGCATTATGCCTAGGATCTGGGAATAGGAACATTTGAAGACGCTTGAACACTATAGTGAAGCACTGTTAAAAAGCAAATAATCAGGCCGGGCATGGTGGCACACGCCTTTAATCCCAGTAGTGGGGAAGCAGAGGCAGGCAGATCTCTGTGAGTTCAAGGCCAGCCTGGTCTATATAGTGAGCTCCAGGACAGCTGGGACTAAAGAGGGACCCTGTCTCAAAAAGAAAGAAGAAAAGCAAATCATCAGGCAGCTGGGGCTTTTTTTCTTTTATTGCTGTATGCTTGTTCTTATCACTTAGCATTGATGTTTTTGGTTTACCAACGGGATCATTCCCCTGCACTGGGCCAGATTTCCTCTGCAAGCAAGACTAGTAGCTACTCACTACCAAGCACTAACCTGGCTTTTAGAAGTATATCGATGGAGTCTAGTTGGATATGCGAAGCAGCAAGCAGTTTGTCTTTCCAGGTCACTAGGAGTCAGTGGATCTTCGTAAATGAGTTCGCTGAATTTTCCTGAATGATGAGCTTTGGATGGAGAATCTTGGTTCTGCCACACATTGGAGGTGGTCAAAGGTTAAATTAGGCCAGTGAACATTATAGTAGACATTTTACAATATTTAAATACTATTATTCAGTTTAAATATGGCCTGAGGATCTGTGAACAGTCACTCTCTGCTGTAATGTACATGTCATATACATCAGAACAGTAATTCTTAGCAGGAATCGCTGTTGCTGGGAAGTAGTTTGGACTGCCTCTCTTAGGTAGCTGGTAGCCTCTGTCAGAAAGTTTTTAAGTCTAAGATAAGTCTGTTCATCTTTTTTAAAAGAAAGATTTTTTTATATGTATGAGTTTTTCTCTACATGTTAAGTGCACGCATGCGTGCAGTACCTGCAGAGGACAGAAGAAGGCTTGGATCCCCGGGAACTGGAGGTAAACTATCATGTGGGTCCTGGGAACTAAACCTTCATCCTTTAGAAGGGCAACCAGTGTTCTTAACCGCTGAGACATCTCTCCAACCCCAAGTCTGTCCATTTTTTAGTTCAAATCCTTCCATTTATTCTGACTCTGGGGCATGTCACTCTGTGTATGTACCTGCCCTGTCAGTTGGTAGGCAGTGTTTTGAAATTTTATTTTGAAATTCATTTTTACCTTTCTTAATTTGCTTCATTGCTAAGTAACTCATGACTTCTGGGCAAGGTCCATTGCCTCCCTGGTGAAACAGCTCACAGGTGGGTAGGCAGACCTGACAGAATTCTGTATTAACCAAGTCATGAATCTTTAGAAGAGCTTGAAGATGCTTATGGTCTGGAATGGTAATGTTTTGATGGTATTTTGGTAATAAGTTTTTGTTCTTTTTGAGACAGGGTATCTTAGAGTCCAAGCTGGCCATTAACTCAACTGCTTCTGCTTCCACCCCCTGAGTGCTGTATTGCAGTTTTCTACCACCACTACTGGTTTATGAAGTGCTAGGACTCAAACTAAGGGCTTTGTGCCTGCTTACCAACTGAGCCCAGACCTCTTGGAATAAAATATTTGATTAAGTTGACTTGGTGGCTTTGCTTGCAGTATACCAATTTCTGGATCCTTTTCCCCCACCTTTATTCTTTATGCTAGCAATGTACTCAGTTTATGGTATGTGCCCACATGTGCGTGCATGTCTGTTCCTATCTATGTCTGCAGGAAGACCAGAGAAGAGAGTCAGATGTGCCCGTCTGTCATGTTCCACCATATTCTTTTGAAACAGGGTCTCTCTCTGAACCTGGAGCTCATGTTTCTTACCTGTGCTGGTGGCGCTAAGCTGGTCTCCACGCCCAGCACCACTGGGATTACAGGCTTGTGAGAGATCAGTGGTGCTGGAATCTGAGCTCAAGTCCTCATGGTTGTGCTAGAACTGTTTTTTGCCACTAAGCCACTCCCCAGCAGTGTACTCTAATAACAGACATTTTCCGTGTTTGAAGTCCTGTGCTTTTCAAGATGAACAGATACGGGCAGTCTTTCATTCCCAGGGCTATGTGAAATAGAGAGGGGTTGCTAGATGTGTGGTGGGCTGGCGGGAATGCTGCTGGGCTGCCCTAGTCCGTTCTTGATTTCCTTGAGTAGATGGTCTGCCGCTACTCCAGTTCCCAGTCTGGAAGGAGGGAAGAGAAGGCACCCTCCCCCAAAAGAAAAGTTAGTCTTTTTTTAGATGGCTCACAGCAGCACTGGCTGCTCTTGCAGAGGACCTAGTTTCCATTCTAGACGCCCACATCGATGCTAACAACCTCCTGTAACTCCAGTTCCAGGAGATCCGACCTCCTCTTCTGACATCCAAGGCACCTGTACGCCTGTGGTGTACATACAGACAAGAAGACACACATACGTACATATAAATAATAGTCTTTTTAAGAAAGTTAACCAGTACGGGTTGGCACAATTGTAATCCCAGCACTCCCCTAGCACTTGAGATACTGAGGCCGGAGGATCACCAGTTCCAAGCTATTCTAGGCTATCCTGGATTACATAGTAAGACCCTGTCTCAAACGAAAGAATATGTTAGATGATCTGTGTTGCATTCTAAGATAACTCCTTTATAATGTGACATAAAACTAAAAGGATGGACTTTTCTAATTTGAGCCATTCACTACAGTTTATAGCTTTGCTTAAAACTTTATCTTAAAGTTTCCTTAAAAACTCATGTTTTTTACATTTATTTATTTGTGTGTGTACATACATCCAAATGGTGGTCTGAGGGCAGCTTGTTGGAGTCAGTTCTCTCCTTCCATGTGAGTCCTGGGTATCAAACACAGGTAGTCAGGCTTGGTGGCAAGTGCCTTTACTTGCTGAGGCATGTCACAGGCCCTTAGAATCTTCTTCCTCTAAACCTTTGGCTGCTAAATTTCAGTGATCCTACTTGATGGTTTAGATTGGCTTAGATGTTGTTACTCAGAAATGAGGAAAGAGCCACCTAACATCATTTTACCTTTATACAAAGCCATGGTAGGATATGGCTGTTTAAAGTGGGATCTTAGGGGCTGGAGAAATGGCTCAGCAGTTAAGAGCGCCGACTGCTCTTCCAGAGGATCCAGGTTCAATTCCCAGCACCCATATGGCAGCTAATACACCTTTAAGCCTGGCGTGGTGATGCACACCTTTAATCCTAGCACTTGGGAGGCAAGAGGCAGGTGGATCTCTGTGAGTTCAAGGCCAGCCTGGTCTATAGAAGTTTCAGGCCAGCTGGGGCTATAGGGAGACCCTGTCTCAAAAAGACAAAAAGAAAGTAGGATCTTTTCGAATTCTTTTCAGATTTAGGTTGTAATGCAGAAAGGTGGTGTGGGAGGGGGAGCAGCTCCCAGAACATGGTCTTAAAATTCCATTTAGAATGTCAGTACATTTTTTGATAATCTTTGGACTTAGAACTGGATTGTTTATTTAGTGCTTACACTTACCTATAGTGGCACATTCTTTTCAGTATGCTGTCTAAATTAGATATTCTGTCTTTGCTGGGTAAACATCAGCTCCCAGAAGAGCAGAGTTTGTGTGTGGACCTTTGCAGACAATGGCTTGCCTTCCTCATTTAACCTTATCCAGCTCCTTAGAAAGCCTTTACTTTTTTTTTACTTATTTTTACTTTATGTGCGAGTTTATTGCCTACATGTAGGTAGGCAACACACATTATGCAGCAGGTACAGAGGTCAGCAGAGGGCATCGGAACCTCAGAAACTGGAGTTGCCAGCAGTTGTTAGCTGCCATGTGGGTGCTGAGAATTGAACCCACGTCCTCTGTAAGAGCAGCCAGTGCTCTTAACTGCTGACTCTCCAGCCCCAGAGAGCCCTTCTAGCATTAATTTTATGAGAACATTAAGTTAAATGTAACTTGATTTTATCTCATTTCCTGTCTTTGCTCTTTGTACCAATTCTCCTATCTTAATTTTGTTTAGTAATATCTGTATTGATCTCAACTGCTTCATTTTTTAACCAGAAGTATAGATAAAATGTAAGCAGTGGCTTATAAATTCAAAGCTGTTTTCAACTTTTAGCATCTTTTTTATCTTGTTCAGAGATCTGCAGCGATTCAGCCTTAGCTTTCATCTTAGTTCTCTCTGTTGGTTTCAGTTTCTTCTCTCCAAGTATTTAACAATTTTTTTCCAATACTTTCCTTGACTAACTTCTGCTTTAGGCACCAACACTTTTATATGGTCAGATATGTGCTCTTTTATACTGCATTCTGGAGATTTTTCTGGGGTCTGAGGCTTTTTTGTTAATCATGATTAGGATGAATAATACGTGTTCTTGCTTCCTGTAGATGTTGAACTAAGGGGAAGAGTAGACTACAGTCCTGAGGGGATGGCAAGGTCCAGTGAAGAAAGTAGGATTTGAGGACTAGGGACAGGATGACAGTTTGGACTGACATCGTGGAGTTAGGTCTGAAAACACAGGATCTGTTGATTATAAATGCTTCTAAATGGGAAAGAGGAGACTTGAGAGATGGACGGACAGGGAGCTCCGGCAGGGAGCAGAGGTGCTGTAGAGATATGCGCTTTCACTGCACCGAGAATTTTTTTAAGGTTTGGAGGTCATACTCTTCCATTATTTTTGGAATAATAGTTAATTTAGTTGATTTTTTTTTTCTTTTTTGGAGACAAGTTCTTAACTGTGTAGTCCTTTCTGGCCTTGACCTCACAAAGATCATCTGACTCTGCCTGCTAGTATTGGGGTTAAAAGCATGCACCACTATGTCTGGCTTAATTTGGTTGAAATTTAAGCAGGATTAATGGAGGGCTAAAGGAACATAAGAGATAGAAAATTTAAGGGGAAGCTGGGTATAGTGGTGCACTCCTTTAATTGGGAGGCAGAGGTGGCGGATCTCTGTGAGTTCAAGGCCAGCCTGTTCCAGGACAGCTGGGTCTACAGGGAGACCTTGTCTCAATAAATAAATAAACAAACAAATAAATAAATAAATAAATAAATAAATAAATAAATAAAAAAGAAGGGCAGCTGAAGATGGGGGAAAGGTCCTTCTGAAATGCCAACTAGTCCTGCAAAAAGATGTGTGGTCACCAAGTAGTTTCTTCAGTGACTGCACTTTTGCTTTTACCTATTTTTGAAATGTAATGGAAGGAATAGTTGACTCAAGGATATTTATTTAAATACCCGCTTTTAAATCCATAATAAAATGCTTTCTCTTTTTGTAACTGGGTCATATGTAGCCCAGACCAGCCTTGACTTCCTGTTCCTCCTACCTCTGCCTCTCAAGTGTTGGGAGGTGTGCACCACCATGTCTGGGGGAGTTTTTTTTTCTTTTAAAATAGAAGGGTACCAGAATTTTATTTTTTATTTTTTTAAGTTTTTTTTTTTTTTGGTATGTGTATGAATGTACTGTCTGCATGTAGGTTTGTGCACCCGTGTCGTGCAATGCCGCAGAGGTCAGAAGAGGGTGTCGGATTCCCCTGGAACTGGACTTAAAGACAGTTTTCAGCTGCCATGTGGGTGCTGGGGATCAAACCTGGGTCCTCTGCAAGAGCAGTCAGCGCTCTTTAGAATTTTAAATAAAAGTTTAAAAATTCTGGGGCTGGAGAGATGGCCTAGCGGTTAAGAGCGCCAACCGCTCTTGCAGAGGACCCGGGTTCGATCCCCAGCACCCATATGGCAGCCGAGAACCGTCTGAAACTCCAATTCCAGGAGAACTCCAGTTCCAGGGGAATCCGAGACCCTCTTCTGACCTCCGCGGCATTACACGACACGGTGCACAAACTTGCATGCAGACAGTACATTCATACACATATGGAAATAAATAAAATTAAAAAAAATTAAAGTTTAAAAATTCTTTGATCTGGGATTGAAGTGAACACAGAGTCCATTGGTAATTTGATTATGATTTTTGATTATGTTAGTAGTTAATCTGATTTGGAAGTTTAGATTGGTACTCTGAATTGTGGCATGATATTGAGTCTGGCCACTTGTGGTCTTCTACATAAAAATGCACTTTTCTTATGAGTCACCATCAGGTGAGATTGTCTGGCCTGAAGCGTCTTTGGAAGTATACTTTTATTTACTGTGTTACTCTGTTTTTCTTTTCAAACATTCCAAAACATCTTTCAACATGTTAAACTTCTTTAAAATCTCTTCCCCTTGTTTTGGATGAATGTGAGGTAACTGTTTGGCATTATCACCATAATATCTAATTATATATGAAGGATGACGTGAGAAAGTTCTCTGTGTTCTAAGTTAAAAGGTGTATTGAATAAATGTTTTATGAGAAAGGACCGATCTTCAGCTGTAGGATATTCTAATAGCTCATGGCTTACCTGGTTCAAAGTAACCTACCTGACTAGCATTATTTGGCCAGTAGAAACTGGGAATTGGGGATTTATATCTTCTGTCCACTGAGATCCATCAAAGGTGCAGATGTCTACTGCTTAGGAACATAGACTCTGGCAGAGATGTGTCTAGTGTTTGGAAAACTTGTCATTATTGAGAACCTTCTCTGGGCGAGGCAATATGCTAAGAGCTTTACTCTAATTGTTTTAAGGGTCACAACAGCTGTGCCAGGCAGAGATCATAGGCCCATGATCTGCATGAAAATTCTGAAAAGCCAGGCAACCATGGAGCAATAACCTTCCTCCACTGCCTTTGTTTCCCTGGTACCACTGCCTAAGGACTGTAATTCGTAGCATTTGACATCCCTACATTTTGGGAATTTATCTGTATTTGCTAGAACTAGAGAAACTATTCATGTCAGCACATGTAAAGTGATACTAAAGAGAGAGCACCTGCTTTGGAGTCTTGGGTTTCTCTGAAGCATATATGTGTGCAAAGCCACTTGAGCCACAGAGAGACACAGAGGTCTCACATATCTGCCAGGTACCTGCTCCGGAATGAGTTAGACATTGTTCAGCTGATGTTCTCTGCCTGCCTTTCACGGTATGAGCCTGTCACTAGGCTGGGTCAGAGGAAATGTCAAAAAGCTATTTTTCCAGCAACATGACCTCTAAACTCAAACATGGAGGAAGGTGGTTCTGTTTTACTGTTAGGGAAGGAGGAAATGAATTGTACTGTTTGAAACATGATCTGTCAGTAGCCACTGTGCTGCCTTCTTGAAGGATTTCCCATGGTAATTTTGATTGTCCTGATTTGAGTAGGTATACACTGTACCTCCTCCTTACAAGAGACTGGACAGTACAGAGGAGCATTAAATTAAACAGTGTCCATGGTAGATGGCATGCCCAGCCTTTTCTCTGCTTAGAACTTTGTTCTATCACATTGGATACCCAGTTGAAACCATAGTACAGTCCAGTTGAGTATATAAGTTCTTTTTAGACAGATTTATCTTTTTATTATATCATTTGACTCACTTGATGACCACATGCAGATAAGTTCACTTGTGATTGTATTTCACCCTATACAATTCAATAAATGAATGACCTAATAACTTTTCATTAAACAGAAATATATTGAGACCTATCAGAATTTCTAAATTCATGGATGTAGTTAAAATTTTATTAGCTTATGTTCATTTTACAAAATAACTGGTTTCATTGTGACTTTTTTTGTGAATTTTTTTTTTCTTTTTTGAGACAGGGTGTAGCCCCAGTTGGCCTAGAGCTCATTATGTAGACCAGGCTGGCCTTGAACTCTCAGAGATCCCCCTGTCTGCCTCCCCAGTGCTGGGACTAAAGGCATACACCACCACACCCCCAGCTGTGAATATACTTCTGATACATAGTTGACTCAGGTGTGTTTTGGAAGCCTGCCTCCCTTCTTGGCTGGTTGGTCCAAACCACCACTTTCCACTCCTTGGCCCCCATAGGCTCATGACTGTATAAAATGCAAAATGTATTTAGTCCATCTTTAAAAGTCCCCATAGTTTTGATCAGTATCAATACTATTCAAAAGTCCATAGTTTAGTTTCTCCTGAGACAAGGCAATCTCTTAACTATCAAAAGATAAATCACATCCTTCCCATATACAATGGAACTGAATATACATTCTCATTCCAAAAGGGAGGAATGGGGGCATAGTGAGGAAATACTGAACAAAAACAAACACCAATTCTAGTAGCTCCATGTCCAGTTTCTGGGACTTTACTTCTCGAGGGTTTAAATGGCTCAGCCCCTCCAGCTTTGATGTGTACAACATACATCTCAAACTCTTATAAGTTCCCTTGGTCTTGGTGTTTTATCACAGGAACAGAAAAGTAACTAGAGTTTTTCTTTCCCCTAGTTTTCATTCCTATGAATTATGTGTTTGAGTATTTTGCCTGCATTTAGGTAAGTGCACCAAAGGCATGCAGTACTTGCAAAGGCCAGAAGGGGCATCAGATCCCCTGGAACTAGAGTTATGGACAATTGTTAGCCACCATGTGGGTGCTGAGAATTGAACTTGGGCCCTCTACAAGAGAAGCCAGGGCTCTTAACCACTGAGCCATCTCTCCAGCACCCTGCGAATGATTCTTATACAAAAGGGTATATTATATAATAGCTCTATTCAAAGTATGTTATTTTTCCGTGGAGTTAGAACCTTCAAATAATACAGCATTTACAGTGAATAAACACAGTTGTCTTTTGTACTGCTGATTACTGCTTCTTGGGGAAAAGAAACCTTTCAGTACTTTTTTGTTTCTTGAGAGATTTAACTTCCAGGTCTGTGCTTACACTGGATAGTTTGATTTTTCCATTTTAGACATTGTCTTCTGATCTAGAATACAAGGTGAGAACTCATCTCCTACATAATCACATAATCCTCTCAAGTTTCCTTGTGAAACCTCTCATTGCTATATATATTCTCCCTTTCCTCCTGCTTATAATTAAGCATGTACAGTGACTTTTTTGTTGTTTTTGTCTTTTTTTGAGACAGGGTCTCCCTATAGCTCCAGCTGTTCTGGAAGTGACTATGTAGACCAGGCTGGCCTTAAAATCATGGAAATCTGCCTGCCTCTGCCTCCCGAGTGCTAGGATTAAAAAGGCATGTGCCACCCACCATGCCCCGTATGACTTTTCTTTTACTACAGTTTTTTTTCCCCCCTCTAGAGTCAATTGCTTTGTTGGCTTTGTTTTTGTTTGTATTTTGACACTAGTCATGAATCTAGGTTCACCAAGTCTGATTGTCAGGAGCATCTCTCTTGTCCTGTAGGTCAGACATTTCCCTGAGTTGGGTCCTTTGTCCTTCATCTGTGGTCATCTTCCCTCTACTGTTTCAAATTATTTTTGAGAACTTATTTTTTTAAAAGTGCCAGGCCTTTTTGTGTTTTTCCTTCCCCCTTCTGATTCTTTCTCCCTTCTCCCACCTTTTTGTAAGTGCCTCTACTTCATCTCTTTTAAAAGTATATCTTCAGCTGGGCGTGGTGGTGCACGCCTTTAATCCTAGCACTCGGGAGGCAGAGGCAGGCGGATCTCTGTGAGTTCAAGGCCAGCCTGCTCTACAGAGTGAGTTCCAGGACAGCCTGAGGGTCCAGGGAGACCCTGTCTCAAAAAGACAAAAAAAATAAAAATAAATAAATAAATAAAATAAAAGCATATCTTCAGGCCAGGTGTATTGGTGCATACCTTTTAATCTTGGAGGCAGAGGAAAGTGAATCTCTGAGACAGAGGCCAGCCTGATATACATAGTGAGTTGCAAGCCAGCTGGGACTACAGGGAGACCGTGTCTCAAACAACAAAACCAAATAAAAGCATATTGTAACTTTATCTTTTCCTGTTAAAGTGCGTTGGTGTGTGATTTGGTGTCTGAGTCTTCAGACCAGACAGAACACCCTGGAAATCCCTGCCTCACTCCTGGCTTTATATTGTTCCTCACAAGTGGCTAGCTGGCAGATGTGTCACCAGTCCCTGCAGGCCAGAGGGTATGACAACACCAGAGAACCGGGTGTTTCTTAAGCTCAAGGAAGCTTCTCTTCACAGTTAGAACTACTGTGACTGAATGTCCCCATGAAGTGGAGGTGCTGATGCTGGGTTCTCTTCTTCAGTTGGGACATGGAATACATCCTGGTTGGTATAGCCATGTCTACATAGCATCCCCAAGGCCTGTTGGCCTTTTTCTGTTGCTTGCCTTTGGTGGAATATCAACGGTACAGGTAATCTCGTCATCCTCTGAGCTCTGTGCTTTGTTGGGCAGGACTTCCAGTTTGGAAATAGTATCTCTCTCACTCTGAAATACATATATATTTTTTTCCCAAATATATACACAAGGTCTCAGCCTAGAACTTGCTGTGTAGACCAGGCTGGCCTCGAACTCATAGAGATCCACCTACTTCTCAATACTTTTAATCTGTATTCTTTAGAAGTTATTCTTCCACCATACACATAAAGAGTTAGGAATTTACAAATTCTGTAAATTAGAGATTGTGTATTTGAAATTCTGCATTTGTGTTTGGATTAGACTCGTGGGTATTCATGAATTCTTTAGGTTATAACCCAATTCCACTTTAGTGTGCTGACCGGATTATTCTAGCTTTGCTTATTGGGAACTCTTATTTAGCCCTTCTGCCCCTTTGACATTATCACCTCCAATGTATGGTTAGATATTTTTGTTTTGACATGACTCTCACCATCTTTCCCAGGAGTCTCAAATTTCTTTTTTTTTTTTACTGTTTTTTTTTCTTTCATATATATGTGTGTATATATATATATATATATATATATATATATTTTTTTTTTTTTTTTTTTTTTTTTTTTTTTTTCCATCTCTAAAAAAAAAAAAAAAATACTATTCCTGGGCTGGAGAGATTGCTATCGTTAATAGCGCCAACCGCTCTTGCGAAGACCCGGGGTCGATCCCCAGCACCCGTATGGCAGCCGTAGAACCGCGTGAAACTCCAATTCCAGGAGAACTCCAGTTCCGGGAATCCGAGACCCCTTCTGACCTCCGCGGCATTAGCACGACACGGGGGTGAATCAAACCTGCATGCAGACATGACATGCATACACATATGGAAATAATAAATTTAAAAATAAAGTTTAAAAATGATTTGATCTGGGATTTGAAAAAGTGAAGCCCAGCACAGAGTCCATTGGTAATTTGATTATGATTTTTGATTATGTTAGTAGTTAATCTGATTTGGAAGTTTAGATTGGTACTCTGAATTGTGGCATGATATTGAGTCTGGCCACTTGTGGTCTTCTACATAAAAATGCACTTTTCTTATGAGTCACCATCAGGTGAGATTGTCTGGCCTAAGCGTCTTTGGAAGTTACTATTTTATTTTACTGTGGTTACTCTGTTTTTCTTTTCAAACATTCCAAAACATCTTACAACCTGTTTAACTTCTTTAAAATCTCTCCCCTTGTTTGGATGAATGTGAGGTAACTGTTTGGCATTATCACCATAATATCTAATTATATATGAAGGATGACGTGAGAAAGTTCTCTGTGTTCTAAGTTAAAAGGTGTATTGAGTAAATGTTTTATGAGAAAGGACCGATCTTCAGCTGTAGGATATTCTAATAGCTCATGGCTTACCTGGTTCAAAGTAACCTACCTGACTAGCATTATTTGGCCAGTAGAAACTGGGAATTGGGGATTTATATCTTCTGTCCACTGAGATCCATCAAAGGTGCAGATGTCTACTGCTTAGGAACATAGACTCTGGCAGAGATGTGTCTAGTGGTTTGGAAAACTTGTTCATTATTGTGATAACCTTCTCTGGCGAGGCAATAATGCTAAGAGCTTTACTCTAATTGTTTTAAGGGTCACAACAGCTGTGCCAGGCAGAGATCATAGGCCCATGATCTGCATGAAAATTCTGAAAAGCCAGGCAACCATGGAGCAATAACCTTCCTCCACTGCCTTTGTTTCCCTGGTACCACTGCCTAAGGACTGTAATTCGTAGCATTTGACATCCCTACATTTTGGGAATTTATCTGTATTTGCTAGAACTAGAGAAACTATTCATGTCAGCACATGTAAAGTGATACTAAAGAGAGAGCACCTGCTTTGGAGTCTTGGGTTTCTCTGAAGCTATATGTGTGCAAAGCCTGAGCACGAGAGACACAGAGGTCTCACTATCTGCCAGGTACCCATGGCTTCCGGAATATGTTAGACAATTGGTTCAGCTGATGTTCTCTGCCTGCCTTTCACGGTATGAGCCTGTCACTAGGCTGGGTCAGAGGAAATGTCAAAAAGCTATTTTTCCAGCAACATGACCTCTAAACTCAAACATGGAGGAAGGTGGTTCTGTTTTACTGTTAGGGAAGGAGGAAATGAATTGTACTGTTTGAAACATGATCTGTCAGTAGCCACTGTGCTGCCTTCTTGAAGGATTTCCCATGGTAATTTTGATTGTCCTGATTTGAGTAGGTATACACTGTACCTCCTCCTTACAAGAGACTGGACAGTACAGAGGAGCATTAAATTAAACAGTGTCCATGGTAAATGGCATGCCCCGCCTCCTTTTCTTGCTTAGAACCTTGTTCTATCACCTTGGATACACAGGTGAAACCATAGTACGGTCGCAGTTGAGATATAAGTTTTCTTTGAGACAGATTTATCTTTTGATTATATTCACTTGAAGCACTGGGACCACCAGGCAAATAAGTTCACTTGTGATTAGGTGTGTTCACCCTATACAATTCAATAAATGAATGACCTAATAACTTTTCATTAAACAGAAATATATTGAGACCTATCAGAATTTCTAAATTCATGGATGTAGTTAAAATTTTATTAGCTTATGTTCATTTTACAAATAACTGTTTCTATTTAAACATTTTTTTGGTTGTAATTGTTTTGTTTCTTTTTTGGACAGGTGTTAGCCCAGTTGGCCGAGAGCTCATTATTTAGACCAGGCTGGCCGTACTCTCAGAGATCCCCCTGTCCGGCTCCCCAGTGCTGGGGACTAAATGCGTACACCAACACACCCCCAGCTGTGAAAATACTTACTTATACATATTGACTCATGTGTGTTGGGAACTAGCCTCCATTCTTGGCTGGATATTGGTCCAAACACACTTTCCACTCTTGGCCCCCATAGGCTCATGACTGTAGTACAATGCAAAATGTATTTAGTCCATCTTTAAATCCCCATAGTTTGGGATCAGTAGCATACATTCAAAAGTCCATATTTAGTTCTCCTGAGACAAGGCAGCGCCTTACTATCAAAGATAATCCACATCCTTTCCATATACAATGGAACTGAAATACATTCTCGATTCCAAGGGAGGATGGGGGCATATGGGAAATACTAACAAAACAACCCATTCTAGTAGCTCCATGTCCAGTTTCTGGGACTTTACTTCTCGAGGGTTTAAATGGCTCAGCCCCTCCAGCTTTGATGTGTACAACATACATCTCAACTCTTATAAGTTCCCTTGGTCCTGGTGTTTTAATCACAGCAACATTTTTTTATTTATTTTCGTATGTGTATGAATGTACTGTCTGCATGCAGGTTTGTGCACCCGTGTAGTGCAATGCCTCGGAGGTCAGAAGAGGGTGTCGGATTCCCCTGGAACTGGAGTTACAGACAGTTCTCAGCCGCCATGTGGGTGCTGGGGATCGAACCCGGGTCCTCTGCAAGAGCAGTCGGCACTCTTAACCACTAGGTCATCATTCCAGCCCCGAGATTTTTTTTTTTGTATGTGTATGAATGTACCAAAGGTTTGTGCACCCATGTTGTGCAATGCCACAGAGGTCAGAAGAGGGTGTCGGATTCCCCTGGAACTGGAGTTAAAAATGGTTCTCAGTTGCCATGTGGGTGCTGGGGATTGAACCCAGGTCCTCTGCAAGAATGGTTGGCGCTCTTAACTGCTAGGCCATCTCTCCAGCCCAGCACTATACATTTTACTCTACCTCAGCAATTCAATTATTTTTTCCCTACAGAAAAAATAAGCACCAAGAGATTCTGAGAAAATTCTGATTCAGGTTCTACCTTTTTTTCTGAGGTCTCACTATGCAGCCCTTGCTAACCTGGAACTTGCTCTGTATAACAGGCTGGCCTTGAACTCGCAGAGATCCACCTGCCTCTACCTCCCAAGTGCTAGGATTACATTTGGCACCTAATATAATTTTTAAAATTTTGTAACAAACTATCACTTTTCTCTGCTCTTTCTCAGCATTTACTGAAAAGACTGTAAAATATATTTAATAAAAAGTTTGTCCTCAAAAAGCTTTATTAGATAAAGACTCCCCAACAACAAATAAAAGTGGACAGAAATCCTAAAAACATTACCCTGAAACAAATGAAGCTTTTGCTTTCTACCGTGATTTCTCTTTTCATGACCACAATACCCTACCTTGATCCAGCAGCGATCTTAGTACCATCCCCATTAAAGACCACATGGTTTACATTGGTAGTGAAGCGTGTCAATATACCATCTGGAACCCCTTCAGGAAATGTGTGGACTTGAACAGTATTGTTAGAAACAGCAGTGACCAATTTCCCATTCTAAAAGGAAAAGAAAAGGTAAGATGCATTGACATAATAAATCTAAAGCAGTTGATCATACCTCCGTAATGAAAAAGCCTTATAAATGTAGTTCATGTCAAGAGAAGACTTACCAGTTTATAAGTTTCTTAGAGTAAATATTAGTAAGAAATTTTTCCTAGCTTTAGAAAACTTAATTCTACCTCTCTACCAGCCAGTTTTTTTTTTTGTTTTTTTTTGGGGGGTCTTTTCGAGACAGGGTCTTCCTGCAGCCCCAGCTGTCCCAGAACTTCCCCAGCTGTCCTGGAACTCCCTATGTAGACCAGGCTGGCCTTGAACTCACAAAGATCCACCTGCCTCTGCCACCCAAGTGCTAGGATTAAAGGGGTGCGCCACCACGCCCTGGTCTACCAGCCAATTTTAGCCTGTAATTTTTATATAATTTTTAGACTGTAATTTTTAATTAAGTTATATACATAAAATTAAGATGTGTGTGTTTTGGTCTTTTAGAAACAGGGTCTCTCTGTAGCCCCAGCTAGCCTGGAGCTCACTCTGAGGACCAGGCTGGCCTTGAACTCAGAAAGATCTGCCTGCCTCTGCCTCCCAAGTGCTAGGATTAAAGGTGTGTGCCACCATGCCCAGCTTAGTTAAGTAATAATTTTAAAGGTACTTTTAGTTACTGTCTTCAATCTTTATTGAAAATCAGAAGGAAATCCCCTGGGAAATTAGATTCTAACTGTATATTTTTTAAATTTTTAAAAATTTATTTTTATTATATGTGTATCAGTTTATTGCCTACATGCGGGTAAGTGTACCCATGTCATACAATGCCTGTGAAGTCAGAAGGTATCAGATTCCCCTAGAACTGGTTACAGCCAGGTATGGTGGGGTACACCTTTAATCCCAATACTTGGGAGGCAGAAGCAGGTGGATCTTTGTGAGTTCAAAGCCAGCCTGGTCTACATAGTCACTTCCAGGACTAGGTCTCAAAAAGACCCAAAAAAGACCCCAAAACAAACAAAAAAACCTGAAGTTACAGATGGTTGTTAGCTGCCATGTGGGTGCTGGGAATCAAAGCCAGGTCCTCTGCTAGAGTAGCTAGTGCTCTTAAGCAGTGAGCATGTCTCCAGTGAGCATCTCCTAACTGTATATTTTTGTTCAGACTTGTGTAAATGCTAAAATTTCTGCTGATGCTCAGGTGTTTAGTAACTGAACATCTTATTTACCTCATGCTTTATTTATAAAATAATTCAAAGATTTGCAAAATGAATAAAGAATTATAGTGAATGGTGCAAGAGTAATCTTGTCTTCCTCATAGCATAGTCATGTAACCATAACTAGCCAGGTTCTGGGGACACACACACACACACACACACACACACACACACACACAGAGACAGACACAGTTTTCAGGTGGGTGCCTTCCTGGGCTTCTGTTGCTTTTTCAAAGTACTCCACCACACATGTTCTTATTTCTGTCTTTCCAGTGCCTTTACCTAAAGTAGCCTGATTCCTTTCTCTCCCTCCCTCTCTTACTTCTTCCCGCCCTTCCTTCCTCTTTCTCCCTCCTTTCCTCTTTTCCTCCCTCCCTTCCTCTTTTCCTCCCTTCCTCCCTCTTTCTCCCTCCCTTCCTCTTTTCCTCCCTTTCTCCTTCCCTCCCTCCCTTCCCTTCCTTCCTCTTCCCTCCTCCTTCCCCTTTCTCTCCTTCCCTTTTTCTCTCCCTTCCTCATTTCCTCCCTTTATTCCTCCTTCCTCTCTCCTTCCTTCCCTCCCTCTTCCCTCCTTTCCCTTTTCCCTTCCTTTTTCTCTTTCCCTTTCTCCTTCCCTTTTTCTTCCCCACTTCCTCTCTTCCCTTCCTCCTCTTCCTTCTTCTCTCTTCCTCTTTCTTTCCCTTCCCTCCCTCTTCCTTCTTCCCCTTCCCTTCATTTCCTTTCTCCTTCTCTCCCTCCCTCCCTTCTTCTCTCCTTCCCTCCCTTCCCCCCTTCCTGATAACACAGCCTTGCTATTTCCCTTATCTAGCTAGCCCAGTCTAAGTTTTGTTGTTCTGTCTTCCTTTTCATTAGCATAAAAGCTGCTTGAAGGCAGGTGCCTTGTCTTTTGTTCATTGCTGTGGACCTGGTCAGTGAGGGAAAAACCTTTATGCCTTCACATCCCTGGTGCTGCTGCTCTTGGAAGTGCTGCACCCTTGTTGAAGTAGCTCAGTGTGAAATTTGCTTCTAACAGCCCAGTGCTGCATCCTGTGTTCTCTGAAGCCCTGTCATACTGGCCTGCAGCCTCACGTGGGTGAGAGGCAGTAGGCTTTCCTCGTGGAAAGTGGGGCCATGTTCTGAGAGCTAAGGTAGAAGAAACTCAGGATGCTTGAAAAATAAGGGGACAAGGAGTTCTGCTTGTCTCTGTGCTATCAGCTAAGTAAAGCGATGCCTATTTGTTCCTTTAAAAAAAAAATTATGCTTCTGTCAATCACAGAAGATCCTCCCCTGCCTGCAGGAGTCCTCACAAGATCTTTGACTCAGTGTTTGAAGCTGCATGGCATGCTTTCAGCACAGCACTGCAGGTGTCCGGGCACAGGCCAGGCAGTCAGATGATACCATCTCTCAGGAGACCCCAGCTTTGTTCTCACTCTGCTGTTCCTTTTCCTTTTTTAGTTAGGTTTGGAAAAATACAAGCCTCCAAAAGTGAAGTGCACGTATTTATGAGGTGTTACCTCTGACACCTGTTAACAAAACTTTGCCATTAGCTTTGGAGTTTCTAGCAAGTAAGGGATTTGAGTGGCTGAGAGGAGGTCTTTAGAGAACCAAATAATGCTTGGCAGGAGGCATAATTTTGTTTAGGGATGTTGGTACGTACAGTTATAGGAGTGCTATCCTGAGATGGGAGAACATGGTCCATTCTTTCTGCACTTCACTATGCCTGTTGAAATGGTGATGTTGGGGCTGGAGAGATGGCTCAGCGGTTAAGAGCGCCGACTGCTCTTTCAGAGGACCTGGGTTCAATTCTAAGCACCCACATGGCGGCTAGGGACTGTCTTTAAGCTGGGCATGGTGGTGCACACCTCTAATCCTAGCACTCGGGAGGCAGATGCAGGTGGATCTCTGTGATATCAAGGCCAGCCTGGTCTATAGAGTTAGCTCCAGCCCAGCTGGGGCTATAGGGAGACCCTGTCTCAAAAATACAATAAAATATAAAATTAAATTAAAATATAAAAATAAAATAAATAAAAATTATATAAAAAATAAAATAAAATGATGTTGATGACCTTTACAGATATCCAACACTGTTAATAAGCTTAAATTTACCCATAGTACAAATTACCTCAAGCTTTTCAGTACTACCCTCTGTTACATGTGTACTATAAGGAAACTCTTGGCACTACTAGTAAATGTCACTGTAAAAAAGGATGATTAAGAACATAACCAGGGGCCCTGGAGAGATGTTTCAGCAGTTAAGAGTACTGTCTGCTCTTGCAGAGGACCTGGATTAGCACCTACATGATGGCTAACAACTGTCTGTAACTCCAGTTCCAGGCTGTGGGCATTGCACGACATGGGTGCATTTACACATATGCAAGCAATACACTCATACACATAAAAAGAAAGTGTTTAAAATGAAGAAACATGACCCTTTTTGTTTTGTGCTTGATATCAAGCCTTGGGCATGCTAGGTAAGGTCTGTACGTCTGAGAGACATACCCAGCCCCTATTTTGATGACTTTGTCAGCAATAGAAGCATTTCAGTGATGCTGTCATTCTGGAAAACACCTCACCATTACATTGTTTTCAAAGTCAGTTAAACTTTTATATCAGTAGTGAAAATCTTTATCCTTCAAGGTTGATTAAGTACTTAGAAATAGCTAAAAGCCATTCGCTGCAATAGCTGGTGAATAATAAATCCTAGATAACCGAGTAATGTTTATGGTTGGATTATAAGTGTTGCAATTTTGTAATAAGGATACTGACTTATCTTGTACAGCACCAAAAATTAGAGTTCTTGGGGGCTGGAGAGATGGCTCAGTGGTTAGGAGCTTTCGCTACTTTTGCAGAAGACCCGAGTTTGGTTTCTAACACTGGTGTTAATCTGCTCACAATCACTTTTAACTTCAGCTCTAGGGGATCCAATGCCCTTGGCCTCCATGAACACCTGTGGTCATATGCACATACATGTATGCACATACTTTAAAATGCTTTTAATAAAAAATTCTTTCATTAGGAAAGAAGACTTATGCTAGACATGGCATCGTGATGGTGTTGATTGGTTATAACCTTCAGAGGTGACTAAAACATCATTCATGCCAAATAGACTTTGATGGGATGTAAATTGAATAACAATTTTGCAGAAGTTGGAAGAAAGGAATACTGTGCGGGGAGGGTCCTTGCCTGTCTAAAGGCAGTTGAGGAGAGGAGAGGCTGTGGGCAAGCATGGGAGAGCACAGTCTGTTGGTGCTTAGGACCGTTTCATACAGCCCTCGTTTCTTCTGACTCACTCCAGTCTTCCTCTGCCTGTTTGTGTCTGGGATGTGAAGTAGACCTGTAGTAGTGTACAGAGCTGGAGTGGGATTAGGTTGGTTGGGTTCTTTAGAGTGGGGAAATGATCTATAAAACTAAAACAGTCAAAAAAAAACTGTTGATGGGAGCGAGAATTTAGACATACAAAGTTATTTGTGTGCTTTCCTGTGTCCCTCACTCCTGATGGCAGATATCCTACCCTGAGTTATGCTTTAAACACTGACTGCGTATTGGTCTTGGAGCTATTTAGCTGCTAGTTTTCATGTCCTTCTAGTAGTTTCTGAGTGCTACCTTGTGGAATCCTGACTGCAGTTCTACCTGTTAGTAGGTATTCCTGCCCCTAGCTTCTAGAGTAGTCTTCACGATGCTCAGGTCAAGCTGAAGTTGAGAATGGTTGCGTGCTGAAGGTCGATGGTGGTGGGAAAGCTGTGTTGTGAAGCTCATCTTGTGAAGCCCAGCCTCTGTAGAGCCCTGTTGACTCACTGCTAACGTTTGCAAAGACCTAGCCAGAACATGCATAAGTGCTACCTGTCTCTTTGGCATGACAACATAGACCTGTAATCCCAGCACTGGGGAGGCTAAGACAGGAGCTTCGTGAGTTGGGGGCTAGCCTAGGCTGAATTCATAGTTAATTCAGCCAGAGTTATGTTCTGGGAGTCTGTTTCAAAGTTAAACAACCAACAGAAAAGGACTAATTAAATAAATAGATCAATAAATGCTGGTTATTCTCACCTATGAGCAATTTTGCCCCAGAAGACATTTTCAGTTGCAACAACTTAGCATAGGCACTGCTGACACCTGGTGGTTAGAGGCCAGGGATGCTGCATATCTTCTCGTTCCCAAACAGTGATCTGACCCTACATGCAGAATCCTAAGGCTGGAAAACCCAGGCTTAAACTATTAAAGCTACAAATCCAGTGACCGCTCCGGTGGCCTCGTTCCCATTGATGCCTGCAGTTCTATTCTCCTGCTCTTCTCCAGCTGTCTGCAGTGTGGGTAAACTGTGTGAGTCAGCTACATGGATTGGCTGGGGAGGCGCAGGACATGGGTATCTGGCATCTTTGTCAGAAAACAATTGGCCTGGCAGGCTGGGCTGTATAGCAAGATGAGACCTAAACTCAAACAAAAGTCAGTTGGTCCTAGATGTTTGGATTTCTTTCTGAACTCTCAATTCTAATCCATTGATTGATCTGTTTTGTTCTTTGTCCCAGTATCACGTTGTTTGGATCGCTGTAGCTTTGCAATAAGTTTTGAAATCGGGAAACTTTCTTTTGCTGTTTGTCTGGTCACCCTTTGTAACTTCATTTGAATTTGATGCTGTTGGCATTTTGCTAGGGGCCTATGGCATTGACTCTACAGATGCCTGTTGGTAGTATT
Organism: Rhizomys pruinosus; assembly: GCA_009823505.1. Classification (NCBI taxonomy): domain Eukaryota; kingdom Metazoa; phylum Chordata; class Mammalia; order Rodentia; family Spalacidae; genus Rhizomys; species Rhizomys pruinosus. Next base: position 811,457 of record VZQC01001531.1, on the reverse strand, counting down.
GCCATCTTTAACAGGACAAAATTTTCCTGTTCATAAACATGAATGTTTATGGTCACCTTTGCTGCCCCTTATTTCCTGGACAACAAATGAAGGAGAATATGAAATACTTCTGGAAGGTAGTAGTGGCGGGGTGCAATTGGAGGTTTGGGATCTTGGAAGCTTGTAAAAGGAATTGGGAGAAAGGGCTAATCACAGAAATAGATTTGGGTTGCCAGGTCATACACATTGCTGTAAAGAGACAGTACTTCCTTGCAGCATTCCTGATCCTTTATTGAAACAACTGTCTCAGCTGCTTCGGTGTTGCTTTTCAAAGCAACTACTAATACATGGAGAGCAAACTGTTGATTAAACATCAAAATTGACAGAAAGTAGAGGCTGTGGTGGCTGGAGAGATGCCTAGCAGTTAAGAGCGCTGACTGCTCTTGCAGAGGACCCGGGTTTGATTCCCAGCACCCACATGGCGGCTAAGAACCGTCTTTAACTTCAGTTCCAGGGGAATCCGACGCCCTCTTCTGACCTCCTCGGCATTGCATGACATGGGTGCACAAACCTACATGCAGACAGTACACTCATAGACATAAAAAAATAAAGTAGAGGCTATGGAGTCAGAGGCTGAGACCTGACTTCTGTGCATACCAACTGTAATCAGCAGCTTCTCATCTGCAGTTCCAGGTTTAGGCTGTCAGTTGTTTATAGTCCTTCTCATGCATCTCTTGCATTGCGAGTGTGTTTATTACTTAGGAAGGATTATTAGATTTTCTCCCAAGAAACCACCCACCTGGAAGATTATTATGGGATTTCTGGCTTTTAAGTCAATAGTACAGCAGCATCCATTTCTGTAAATGGCAGAAAGGCATCAGGCAGAATACCAGCTAACAAGTAAAAAATGTGAGGCCGAGGCTGGAGAGATGGCCTAGTGGTTAAGAGCGCCTACTGCTCTTGCAGAGGACCTGGGTTCAATCCCCAGCACCCACATGGCGGCTGAGAACCGTCTGTAGCTCCAATTCCAGGAGAACAAGTTCCAGGGGAATCTGACCTCCTCGGCATTGCACAACACGGGTGCGCAGACCTACATGTAGACAGTACATTCATACACATAAAAAATAAATAAAATTAAAAAAAAAATGAGGCCAACCAGGCATGGTGGATCTCTTTGAATGGCTGTGAAACGATGGAAAATAAGTACAGTAGAGATTATGGAATTTTTGTTTTTTTGAACAGTCTTTGTCAGGTTATGGGTGTACTACTGTGGTCATCTTAGGACTATGGAATTCTTTGTAATTGTGATTTTAAAAATACTTTCATTGTGATTTTTTTTTTAATAATCCTCACATTCATCACTAATTCAAAAGAACACTGTTGAATATATTCCAGTGTGAACACTGGGGAATACAATTCATTTTTGTTTTGTGATGCAGGAATAGCTTGTAGCTTGAAAGTGTTTCCATTGAACCAATTTAGTATAAATTCCTTATCTGAAATTTGACTTCCTAAAGTTTTAAATAAATCCTTAGGTTTTCTTAAGCCCTTCACACCCAGTCTCATGTACTTAAGGGGCTAATAATGAGGAATCAGAAGCAAAAAGGAGGTCTGTATTTTACATCATTATCACTGGTTGAATCTCATTTTGATGCTCCTGCATTTTAACTTTGTTTCTCTAAGCTAGATTCACTTTTTTTCTTTTTTAATTTTTTTAACATTTTTTAAAATTTTATTTATTTTATGTGTATGAATGTACTGTCTGCATGTAGGTTTGTGCACCCGTGTCATGCAATGCCACGGAGGTCAGAAGAGGGTGTTGGATTCCCCTGGAACTGGAGTTCTCCTGGAATTGGAGTTACGGACGGTTCTCAGCCGCCATGTGGGTGCTGGGGATCGAACCCACATGGTCCTCTGCAAGAGCAGTCGGCGCTCTTAACCGCTAGGCCATCTCTCCAGCCTGCTAGATTCACTTTTGAAAAATTAAATCTTCAAAAAAGACTTCCTTTCCTGTTCCCCCCTTTCTCCCCTCTCTCCCTCTGTCCTTCATTATATAACACAGGCAGGCCTTGAACTTGCTGTGTAGTCCAAGCTGACTTTCCTCCTGAATCAGCTTCTTGATTGCTTGAATTACAGGCAGGTGCCACCCTGCCCCCCCACCCCCATTTAAAAAAAAAACATAAAAGAGCCAGCATGGTGCCATTTGTTTGTAATCCTGGCATTTGGGAAACTAGGGTAGGAGTATCACTAGGGTAGGAGCCCAGTGAAAAGGTTTTCTCAGGATTTGGCCATTTACATTTTTGAGGTTTTTTTGAGGCATGGTTTCATTTAACCCAGGCTGTCCTCTAACTCCTTATGCAATTTAGGATGACTTTGACCTTCCTGATCCTGCCTTCACCTCCTGAGTGTTGTTGGCATGTACTTCATACCTGCCTTTGTGTGATTGCTTCCTAGGGAGTGAACCTGGGGCTTCCTGAGGGCCAGGCAAGCATGAAACTACCTCCCAGCCATCAGAATTTATTTATTTATTTATTTATTTATTTATTTATTTATTTATTTATTTATTTATTTATTTATTTTTTCACAGGGTCTTCATCTCCATAGTCCCAGCCAACCAACTTGGCCTCCAACTCACAGAGATCCACCTGCCTCTGCCGCCTGGGGGCTGAGGTTAAAAGGCATGCACCACAGGTAGAATTTACTTTTATGTTAACCTGTATGGAAGAGCGTGATGCATTTTGAAATACTTTTTTTTTGAAATACTTTTTCTTTGAAAATCATAGGGATGATTAAGAATCATTGTCCATGCTCTTAGTGTTTATTGAACAGGCTGGAAAGTTCTACCATATAGATGGGAGGCTGGAACCAAAACTGAAGGCCTCAGCCTGGGAGGTCAGGTCCAGGTCAGCCTAGCGGATATAGTTGTAGGCATGTTGCTGGTGGGCAGGGGACACAGGTGTGTTCAGAAGATGACCTCATATATTGGATGAGTCCATGGTACACCTTCTTTGCCGAAAGGACATTCTGTGAGTTATTCATCAAAACAGTGCTGCAATACCAAGGTGGACAGGAGCTGCTTGGTGGCTGGCCTTGTGTAAGGGCCCTTTGAAGTGAACATTGCCTCCAGAGAGTTCACGCCCACTGCCCTCTGCCCTCTGCCCTGCTGAGTCTCCACCACTCCACATTTGTTGGCCTGTCCTATTTGTTTGCTGCCTTCCTTGCCCCAGCACGTGCTCTCTGGGTCTTGGCTTGGCAGAATTCAAACAAACAGAAACACAAACCTGAGAGACTGGAGGGCTTCTTGCTTGGTACCTTTGCAAGCCTGAGTGCGTTGGCACTAGCTGACTGCCTGACCTCCCTCTGGTCTCAGCTTTCTCATCTGTAAAGCTAAGGATATCTTTCATTTTCTTCTCCATCTCCCTCCTTGCTAGTTCCCCCCTTTCCCAGCTTTCTCTTGACGCCTTTCCTTACCCCATTTTCTTTTCTCTGCCTCTCTGACTTCCATTTTCTTGGATTATTTCTTCCTGCTCTCCCTGTTGGTTTTCCCCATTCTTCTCCTTCCGTCTTCTCACTCACCTGACAGCACCTCCCTATGAACTTTGGTTGCTGCCTCTGTTGCCAGGGATCTGGAACTGCTGCAGGTTGTTGAGGAAGAAATTCAAGTTTCTACATGTATAGTATTTAGAACGTACAAACTCCTGTCACTTTTGTTTTGAAAGGGGGATTTGTATATGTGAGGTGTAATTGATTAAACAACAACTGAATGTGGATTATTCATTACATGTGTTCATCTAGACAAGCAAGTGGAAAAGAAGACAGGTTTTCCTATTTATAATTTTGGTGAAGTTGATTTTTAATTCTTCAGCTTAGCTTTTTTTCTTTTTAACTTCTTTTGGCGGGCAGTCTGCCACAGCACTTGTGTGGAGGTCAGAGGACTTACTGGAGTTAGTTCTTTCCTTCTCCCAAGCGGATCCCAAGGATTGAATGAACTCAGGTCATCAGGTTTAGTGAAAGTGTTCTTATCTGCTAAGCCATCTCCCCAGCCCATCACTAAACATTTTGATTATGAGAATCTTGGTGGAGTTTTGTTGTGAAATTTTTTTGTAAAGGTCTAAGGTAAAGAAAAGGTTTAATAATGTGAAGACTGCTAAATTTGGATCAGCTAGTGATTGATTTAACTAATTAATCAGCTAGTAGATTGCTGATTAATTAGTTAAATACTTAGGTAGAATGATTAAAAGTCCTGTCACCTTCAGTTCCTCCTAGGAACGTTACCTATATGTCCTACCTCTTGAGATTGTCTTGGGCCTAAACCGCACTTTCTGTAGAACCTAATGTGTAATTTCAAATTTCCTACAAGCTACATTATAAAAAGAAGAGGGGCTAGAGAGAGGCCTCAGTGGGTGAGGATACCTGCTGTGCTCACAAGGACTGGAGCTTGCATCCCAACACTTCCATAAAAAGCTGAACATCATCCTGTGCATACCTGTGGGATTAGTGCTGTGAGGGGCCAAAACAAGATGGTCATCAGGGCTTGTTAACCCACCAGCCCATCTTTACATTCTCAGAGGAACAAGGCAGAGGGCAGTGATGGAGCAGAAACCTGACTTCCTCTGGCTTCCACATGTACATACAGGTGTGCACACCCAAACACATACCTATACCACATAGATACACCCCACATGTAGGAAAAATCCACAAATTTAATCAAAATATTCTATGTAATTCAGTATATAGATTATCATTTCTGCCTATAATTATATGAAATTATGAACTTTTTCACATTCTTTTTTCATTCTAAATCTCCCAAATCCAGTGTGTACGTGTACTCATGGCTTATTGCATTTGCTAGCCTGCTTGCACATGCTCAGTAGGTATATTCAGCTTGCTATTTTAATAAACAGCATAGTCTTTAGAAAATGGTTTTAATAAAATGTTTCAACTTAAAAATCAGATGTTTTGTCTATGTATGTTACATGTTTTAAGTTTTGTGTTGACTTACTGAGCAAGCTCCCAAAGAAATACTAGGGATTAATTAAATGTTGCATTTTCATATTCTTGAATACTAGTTCTGTAGAGTACTAGGCAGGATACCTTCCAGATTTGTGAAAAATACTGGGTCATACCAGTATGATGAAGTAAAAAAAAACATTTAGGAGTTGGACTGTACAAATAAGGCTGACTTTGGGAAATTCCCTGATGCCCCCAAATATATTGAAATCATTTCCCCTGACTAGTTTACATGAGTTCCCCCCCCCATGTAAATAGTTGTTTTCATTCTACAAATGGGGATGTTGTTGGCTTCAGGAGTCATTAACTCAATCCCTGTTCTGTGTGATGGAAGCTGCAGTGACAGTCATGTGATTGGGTAGGACTTGGTACCTATCAGCATAAACACATGGCACAGCCTGTCCCATGTCTCTGCTTATCACCTTTGGTGAGAGGGGTTGAGGCATTTTGAGCAAATCTCATTGGTAAATGAGTGTATGCATTGCTTTTTTTTTTTTTAAAGACTCATTTCCTTTCGGTTTTAACCATATCCCTGTCTCTGCAGACAGCAGAGCAGCTTTCTCTTTGAGGGTGCCTTCTCCTCTGTACAAAAACATGCTTGATATGCATCTTCAGTTTGAAGATGTTTTACTTAGAAGATAACAGTGAAGATGAGGAGAAAGTTCAGGAAAGCTCATTTAGTAAAACTGCAGGTGTTTACCGAGGCAAGGCTCCTCCTGGTATTCTGGTGAGTTCCATCCACCCATACCCTGTTCCCTTGCTTGAGGCTCAGTCTGTGTAGTACTGAGAAGGGACAGCACCCACCAGATGGAAGTGCTTAGTGGCCCTTCTTTCGAAAATGTGATTGTGGTCAGTTTTATTAACCTTCAGATGTTGTGTTAAACAGAGATCTTTGGCTCCCTGCCCTCCCTCCTTACCTTAATACTGCCTTTTTACTCTTTCTGATGGTTGTTATTTTAATAAGTATTTGCCTAGAAAAAAAAATGAAGTTGCTTTAAATATGTTTTTAAATGTACTAATAATTCTCTCATCTCAGTCTACTAGTTCAGGGATTAGAAGTCATTTAAAGGTCTTGTGTTTTTTTTATTGCCCAAATCTTTTGTAAAGCTAATAGTCCCAAACTGGCAATTTATTTGATCATGTCACAAAAGAGTGACTAAACAACAACAAAAAAAGTGCTTAAAATGTATGTTAAAATCTAGTTTTCTCTTTTGCTACAAATTATAAACCAGAACATGTCAAATGGTTCTACCTCTAGAATCCTTTTTAATAAAAATAATGGAAAGTAAATACTTATTTTTAACTATTTTTATTTTTTCTGGTATGAGTATAATGCCTACATGTATTTCAGTGCCCCTATGTTGTGCATGCCTGTGGAGGTAAGAAGAGGGCATCTGGAAGTGCAGTTACAGTTGTTAGACACCATGGGGGTGCTGGGAACCAAACCCAGGTCCTCTCCCAGAACATACCGTGCTATTAACCACTGAGCTCCAGCCTTTTTTTTCCCCCTCCTTTGAGACAGAGTCTTGCCGTGCAGCTCAGGCTGACCAGGAGCTCACTATCACTCTCTAGGTTAGCCTTTAACTCAAGATCCTCCTGCTTCAGCCCTCCCAAGTGTTAGGATTATCAGCATGTACCCCAAGCCCAATTTAACCGCTTATTTTATAGGTAAGGCAGAGACTAAACAATTTCATATTTCAAATACCCTGAAATTCCAATATAATGTATTGATATCGTTTCTTACTTATTTTAAATTATCCTAATTACTTTTTTGAAAGAAAATTAAAGATGAATGTTTTATGATAATAAGCATAAAGTCAACAAAACAAAAACTAGAATATTTCTAAAATCTGTTGACCTAGTTGATTTAGCTTTAAAGGCGTAAAGATGCTTATTGTCACCTTCGAGGTTCACCGTGTTCTGTGTGCTTTTTGCTTCTGGATCTGTAGTTATACTTGTATTGGTCCAAACTTTTCAAGTACTAGTGAAAAAAACATATTTAAATATGAATAGGTAGGTGCTACAGAGGTGGTTTTTTAAATATATAGTTTGTATGTGTGTATGTACGTATGTGCACATTTGTTGTAAAGGCCAGAGAGAATGAGAGCATTTTTAAAGCCCCCATTGCAAGTAGTCAACACACATTGTCCACCACATAACAAGTTTCTAGACTGTTCACTGCTGCTGGTGTGTTCCAAAGGGAAGTCAAGGGTCTTTGCCTAGACTACATTTTGTTAACAGCTCTCATGTATGTCATGATGTTCCTTGAGACACCTCCCCACCCCATGAATAGCTAATGGCTGGAATACTAAATTTGATCTCTGCTTAGTAAGCTATAATGGTTATCTAGGAGTTTGACTTTAGAACGTGGTGGGTAGGTGTGGTAAACAATCCTGGTTTCTAGAGGTGAGACCTTTGATAACCTCAACTTAGTATAAGTCACCTTTTAGTAGGTCAGAAATTTCCTTTCTTTGTTGTTGTTTGCTTGGTTATTTTTTTTTTTAATGTTTGCTTCTTTTTAAGACAGGGTCTCAGTGTGTTGCCCCCGCTGGTCTAGAATTTCCTATGTAGACCAGGCTGGCCTTGAACTCATGGAGATCTGCATGTCTCTGCCTCCCAAGTGCTGGGTTAAAGGTGCCTCACTAATAGTAAGAAATTTGAAGGAGCCTTCAAACAATTCCTTAAGGAAAACATAACATCTTTCAGCCTAATAAAGAAAAAAAAGAAATTTTAAAAAAGAAATCATAAGCTGAAGATGCTAAAACTTTTGACATCATAATCTTGATATGTGTGTGGTATGCATATTTTGAAGTGATGCAAATTGGAAGGAACAACAACAAAAAGACTGGGTCACAGAACTGACTGAAACGGTGAACTTCTGCCCAAAACAGTAAACTTCTGAGTCAAAAATTTTAAAAGAGACTGAGAAAAAGATGAAAAACATGTTTGGCAGAATGAGCTCTGGTGGGGTGGGGTGGGGTGGGGGGCAAGGAAGGGGAATGGGTCTAGATCTGATTGGGAAATGTATGAATTGCACAAAGCTTCAATAAAAAATTGGCTTTGAGGGGCTGGAGAGATGGTTCAGCGGTTAAGGGCACTGACTGCTCTTGCAGAGAACCCAGGTTCGATTCCCAGCCAGCACCTGGATGGCAGCTAAGAACCATCTTTAGTGCCAGGCAGAGGCAGGTGGATCTCTGTGAGCTCAAGGCTAGCCTGGTCTACATAGCAAGTTCCAGGCCAACTGGGGCTACAGGGAGACCCTGTCTGTCTGAAAAATACCAAAAAAAAAAAAAAAAAATTGGCTTTGAAAAAAAGAAGAAATTTGAAGGACACCTTCATGGCTTCATATATTTGAAGTGTATATATCTCTCCATTAAAAAAAAAAAAAAGATTTTTGTGTTTGTTAGAAGTTGGAAATTTTTTAAAAATCACATTTATTTTTGTAACAAGTAAAGATAATTTGTTTTGTTTTTTTGTTTTCTTTTTGAAACAGGGTCTCACTATGTAGCCCTGGATGGCTCAAACAGGGCCTCACTATGTAGCCCTGGATGGCTCAGAACTCTCTATGTAGACCCAGATCCACCTGCCTCTGGTGGGATTAAAGGCTAAGCCACTATACCTGGCTTAAGATTATCTATTTCATAAAATAGAATATAAATACTTTTATTTCCGGGGCTGGAGAAATGGCCTAACGGTTAAGAGCGCTTACTGCTCTTGCAGAGGACCCGGGTTCGATCCCCAGCACCCACATGGCGGCTGAGAACCATTTGAAACTCCAATTCCAGGAGAACTCCAGTTCCAGGGGGAATCTAACACCCTCTTCTGACCTCTGCGGCATTGCACAACTCGGGTGCACAGATCTGCATGCACACAGTACATTCATACACATAGAGAAAAATAAAAAATTGAAAAAAACTTTTATATCCAATTACTCTGAAGTTATGCTTTAAATTATATTATTTTGCTTGGTTTTGTTCAGCCAAAAGGTTTTTGCTTTCTTTTTGTTTTTTTGTTTTTTGTTTTTTTCATTTTGTTTTGGGACAGGATCCCACTATGTAGATCAGGCTGGCCCCATGCCCAGCAAGCCAGAGCTTTTTATAGGAGCTATTAGCCAAATTCACACAGTAGGAAATCTTCCACACTCAGAATCTTTGTGCAGTCCAGAGCAAAGAGATGGTAGAGGCCAGCCAAGTGATAGAGATAGCCCCAGGCACAGAGGTGGCCCGGACATACATTTTTGGGCTGAAGTAAGACTTGACCTTGGTTGGGTCTTTGCATCTTTCCCAGCCTGAGGAGACTCTACAGAGCCCTGGAAGGAGTGCTCCTCAGTCCTCCCTTAGCTGCTTTTTAAAGGACCTTAGCTGCTTTTCAAAGCTTTTTTTTTTTTTTCTGGGCTCTACTGATTGACTCCACAAGGTTGAACAAGATTTAAGTACAAAAAAATATAAATAAATAAATTTAGCTGGGCATGGTGGCACACGCCTTTAATCGTAGCACTTGGGAGGCAGAGGCAGGTGGATCTTTGTGAGTTCAAGGCCAGCTGGGTCTACAAGAGTGAGTTCCAGAACAGCTGGGACTATAGGGAGACCTTGTCTCGAAAAGACCAAAAAAAAAAAAAAAAAGATTTAAGTACACAGACAGTAGTAGGATGTAAGCGGTCACCCCGCAGGGTTGTGCATGACTTGAGGGGAGTGTGTTATACTAACTTAGACAGTCCTGAGTCTACCTGGGCTTCCGAGTGGGGTAACAAAGCCCCAGCCTTAACACATACTTGTTACTTCATAGTTTCTGCCTAAACTAACACTAGCCAAATGGATCCAGAATCCATCAGGCTCCTCTGGCCCAACATGGTCAGTGTTCACAAAAATAAATATTAAGCGGAATTTGATTTTCATCTCAGAAGTAATGTTGTTAACTATGTCATCATTAATCACAGAAGTGAACTAAGCAGAGTACTGAATCTTGGAATAAAGAGGAAGGAAAGCAAGCAAGAATTTGTTTCTCTTTTCCTGACCAAATTTCATTTGCAACGTCAGGTTTAGGTTTGCTCTCCCCAGCTAGCACCCATGCTAAGCTTGAGAACAGTGGCTTTCCTCCTCCACCACAGACCCTAGCGCTGGCTGGCCATCCCCTGCAGGGTCCCTGCATGTTAGTGTTCTGGAACACAGATTTAAGGTGTGCTTTGATAGGACCGTGAGCCAAGTGACAGTGGGAAATGAAAACTTGAAAGCCTGGTAAGAGGGTCTTGGGATCGAGGCAGCACTCAGTGGGGAATAGCATTACCGAGGCAGCTTGGGGAGGCACATTTCCTGAGAACCTGCTTTCCAGCATGTTCACCTATTTTAATACTGCTTCCCCAGATGAGCTCAAGAACTGGGGGAATGGAACTGTGGCCATGAATATGTTTAGGCTGTATGAAATTATTTTTATATTTATATCCCTATCTTTTCATTAAGGAAAAACATAGAGATAGCTTATAATTAAAATGGAAGCACCCGGGCCTGGAGAGATGGCCTAGCAGTTAAGAGCCCCAACTGCTTGCAGAGGACCCGGGTTTGATCCCCAACACCCACATGGCAGCTGAGAACTGTCTTTAGCTCCAGTTCCAGGGGAATTCCACACCCTCTTTTGACCCCCTCGGCATTGCACGACACAGGTGCACAGACCTACATGCAGACAGTACATTCATACACATAAAAAAATAAAATGGAAGCACCCTACTGCCTCCACCAGACTTTGCAATGTATGACTAAACCTATTGATTCAAAGGAAATCATTCATTCAGCAAATATTTATTGCACCATATGGTATATACTTACAAATAATTTTTGTTTGCTTTTACTACTATTTGTAAATGATTTGCTGGGCTGGGTTTATGAATAACATACTTAGCTGGAGAGTTCCAGCAAATGGCAACATGAGTTGAGTCACTGCTTTGTTTGTCCCAGGTACTTTGTCCTGATTACGTTCTGTTTGCTGACCTCTCACTAATGTGGGTCCAGTGCCTAGTTTTGTGTGGTCCATGTATTATGCAAGATCAGTCAGCTTTGTGCCTAGGGAAAACCCTCCTTAATCTTATCACTGTCCCTTTAAAAGTTCCCTGAGGAGTCCAGCTGCTAGGCTGTTCTGAAAGGAATTGGATACAGCTCTGATTTTATGCCATTTATGTGTCGTTATTCTAACCCAATTCTGAGGTTACAGAAAAAACCCAGTACTGGGAAATACAGGCACATCTGGAGCTGTGGTCCCCTCCTGTGAGCTCCTGTTCCACATTCCTCTGGTAATAGGCTGATGGCGAAGCAGGTTGGAGTATGGAGGACTTCTTGCTGTTGGGCAACGGTTTAAATCTTCTTGGAGTGGCCTAACTCCCCATTACCCCCGCCCCTAGGTCCCAGGTTGTGCATGGCAGTGGCTTTGCCTCTATGTTGGACTTATGCTGAGGATGGGAGATTTCTGTCATTCATTTGTAGATTCTAGTCTTGGGAGTCCTGATTCTCAAGAGTCATCTCTCTCTCTCTCTCTCTCTCTCTCTCTCTCTCTCTCTCTCTCTCTCTTTTTTGTCTTTTTGAGGCAGGGTCTCTGTAGTCCCCGGCTGTCCTTCCTGGAACTCACTATGTAGACCAGGCTGGGCTTGAACTCACAGAGATCCTCCTACCTCTGCCTCCCAAATTCTGGGATTAAAGGTGTGTGCCACCATGCCTGGCAAGAATGCTCCCTCTCTTGGTGGCCAGCTCTGGACTCTGAACCACTAGGTTTTGACATTGGGCCTCTCCCATTCCCAAGAGGTTTTCCATCATTTTTCTATTATTCAAACATATCCCCAGTGTACCTTTACCTGTGCCCTACAGAAAATGTAAGACTCCTAATTGAACTTCTAGAGATAAAAATCACAGTCTGGGAAGCTTAAAAATAAATAAATTTTTATAGGCACATGTTCTAGAATAGATAGCTTCTGTATGTTGGCATTGCTTTTTACTTAAGAATGGAACAAATTTTGTTACATTTTATTGTTTCATGTCTTGTTCTAGAATTTTTTTTCTTCTTTGAATCCTATTTTATATAGAATTATCTAAAATCTCTTATGTAAGCTATTCTGTGGAAGGCATTTTTTTTTTCAGAAGGCGGTAAAACACTCTGTTGATATTATTTTCTAAGAGTATTGTTTTAGCTCTGTAATGAAATCATATTTAGACCTGTCTATCTGGAAGTGACCTAGTCTAGGATTCTGGTGGGTCCTTGCACTTGGGAAGCAAAAGCAGGATGGTGAATTTGAGGCCAGCCTGAGCTACATGACAAACTTCTCAAAATGAAAGGCAAAGACAAAAAGAGAAAGAAAAAAGAAACCCACCTAAAGTGAATCAGGCAAACCTGAAGAGAGTTGTGTGAGATCTAGAGAGCTGTCACATGGCTCAGATTGACCTGGACTGGACTGACCGGGGGGGGGGGGGTTGGGATATAATTCCACCTATGTCAAGGGGCAACTCCTGGGATTGGAAAAGTCACTAATCACCTCATGATTGTCTTTCATTCTGATGGAGAACAACACTGTGGCCATTACAGACAGATAACTCAGACATGAGATTGAAATCAAATTGGAAAAAGTAATTTTAAGGACAGTGAGTCAGGAAAAGAGTAGGAGGTGTCACCTTCAACCTCAGGAAATGAAAACTTGCCTCTGAAAGACGTAGATTTTTTTTTCTTTTTTTAAAATTTATTTTTTACGTATATGAATGTACTGTCTGTATGTAGGTTGATGCACTTGTGTCATGCAGTGCCACGGAGGTCAGAAGAGGGTGTCGGATTCCCCTGGAACTGGAGTTAAAGATGGTTCTTAGCCGCCATGTGGGTGCTGGGAATCGAACCTGGATCCTCTGCAAGAGTAGTCAGTGCTCTTAACCGCTAAGCCATCTCTCTAGCCCCAAGACGTAGATATTTTTAAAGAGCTTGAAAAGTATTGACATTTTGGAATGCTTTTATATTCCAAAACTACTTCTGCCTGTAGTAGGGGTGTTTGTGCTACTGATAAGGATTTCTTAAATGGCCCAGGGACTCAGCAGCCAGGGTCAGAATCCCCCACCCTGGGACAGAGATGTCCAGGTCTGGACACTGAAATCCCTAATGAGCTTTCGCAAGGGTACAGATCTACCACACAGACTGAACCAGTTAAGGAAGCCCAAGAATTGGTTTTTGTTTCATTTTAGAGCTAAACCACAGGCTTTATTCTCTGTTTTGTTTTTGTTTTTGTTTTTGTTTTTGTTTTCACTAAAGTGCTCTTTTCTGTTTCAGAATCTCCCCTTCTAGTTGTCATGTGTCCTAGTCTCTCCAACCTCTCATAATTCTTGGTCTTATCTTTCATAACCTTCACATTTCATTGAGTACTGATCCAGGTATGTTGTGTCCTTAATTTGGGTTTGTCTGATGCTGTCTGAGGATTACACTGAGTTACATGTTTTTGACAAAAATAACACAGAAGTAATGGGTCCTTTTTTGTGAGTCATCTAGGCTGTCCCCATGGTTATAATGTCTTGGTACTGGTCAAGTTTCTTTTAATTATTATTATTATTATTATTATTATTATTTTGTTTTGGTCTTTTTGAGACAGGGTCTCCCTGTAGCCCCAGCTGTCCTGGAACTCACATTGTAGACCAGGCTGGCCTTGAACTCACAAAGATCCGCCTGCCTCTGCCTCCCAAGTGCTAGGATTAAAGGCGTGGACCACCACGCCCGGCTCTTTTAATTATTTGAGTATGGTGATGTCTGCAAGTCTCTACAATGTAAAATTGCTATTTTCCCTTTTGTATTGATCAGGTGTTTGGGAGATAATAGAGAATGTTCGTTTGTTTTCCTCCTCCTTAAATATCTTTTTAAAATATAAACAGGCCACCCAAACAAATGGCCAGAAAAAGACTCAGAATTTCACTAAAACCAATTTAATTCTAAGTGTGGGTGCTGGGTTTGAAATGTGGGCCCTCTACAAGAGCAGCCAGTGCTCTTAGCTGCTATGCCAGCCCTCCAGCCCTCACAGACATACTTCTGCTTAAAACAGTGCACATCCTTGACAAACCATATAATGATCTAACACACTGAAATTTCAGCCTTCTAAATATCATTATACACCTCATCTGATTTAATATTCACCATGGGGGATATGTTATGGATTATACTAGGTAAAAAAAAGTAGGCCCAGAGAGGTCAAGCAGTGGCATAAAGCAGGCCCAGACAAATGCCCAGGTGTGCCTGTTTCTTTTCCTTTTTAACATTTTTATTGACATTTTGTGCATTTCATACATCATTTCTTAGTCCAATTTAGACTCATTTTCCTTTCCATGCCCCCCACCCCATCTGAGTTCATGCATTCTGCCATACCTGCCTCGTATCTTTTTCTGAGTCTTTTTAAAGTTTTTCAAAGCATAAGCCAGGTGTGGTAGTGCACACCTTTAATCCCAGTGCCCGGGAGGCAGAGGCATGTGGATCTCTGTGAGTTCAAGGCCATCCTGGTCTACAGAGTGAGTTCCAGGCCAGCTGGGGCTACAGGGAGACCCTGTCTCAAAAAGACCAAAAAATAAAAATAAAAAAGTTTTTCAGAACAGAGGATTATTGTTTGGGGGAGAACTTTACTGTTTTAGTTGGTTCTTTGTCCCACTTCTGTTGTTGTTGTTCCCTCCAATTTGTATTGCTTCAACATGTGCCTGTTTCTAATACCATTCTCTTCTCTAAATCTAGAGACCACAAGTTCCTATGAACTTTCAGACATATGTGTAGGTAGAAATTTCAGAAGGTTTTTAAAAGGCCTTGATAATTCTCCACATGCTAGCTTATATGAAAAATAGGGCTTTTGTTTTGGTTTTTGTTTTTTTAACCAGATCCTACTGTGTAGCTCTGGAACTGGCTACATTAGACCAGGCTGACCATGAATTCACAGATAATCCACCTTCCTCTGCCTCCAAAGTGGTGGTATAAAGGCAAAGATTTATTTTTACTTTATGTTTATATCCGAGTGCCTACGTGTATGTATGTGCATCATGTACATGCCTGGTGCTTACAGAAGTAAGAGGGGGTCAGATCCCCCAGAACCAGAGCTACCAGTAGTTGTGGGCCTCCATGTGGGTGCTGGGAACTGATCATGGGTCCTCTGTAAAGGCAGTAAGTGCTTTTTAACCACTTACCCATCTCTCTGTCCCTGAAAGGGTAGGCTTTTTTATTATCAGTAGACATAAAAATACAATGTTATGATCAGAATGTGTTTTTTTATTTATTCTTGTATGTATGTGTATGAATGTGCTGTCTGCATGTAGGTTTGTGCACCCGTGTCATGCAATACCACGGATGTCAGAAGAGGGCGTCAGATTCCCCTGGAACTGGAGTTAAAGACAGTTCTCAGCTGTCATGAGGGTGATTGAACCTGGGTCCTCTGCAAGTGCAGTCAGCGCTCTTAACCGCTAGGCCATCTCTCCAGCCCCCAGAATGTGTTTTAAGAAGCTGGTTCTCAACTTTTTTCCTCCTTTTCATCTTAATCCTTTGCAGTAAGACAGTTGCATGCCCTGTTTGGATGGTGATAAGCACACGCTCAGTAGTAGCCCTGTTTCCACGTAAGACACATTCAGTAAGCAGCTGTGGACGCTGTGCACTCTGCTTTTAGAGATGCCTGTCACATACACTGGTAGCACACAACCCACAATTTCCCCTAAAACATTACATTTCTTTAAAAGAATATTTTATGTATAAGCATATTGTCTACATGTGTATAAGTGCACCAATGTCATGCAGTGCCCATGGAGGTCAGAAGAGTGTCGGATCCCCTGGAGCTGGAGTTACAGACGGTTGTCAGCTGCCATGTGGGCACTGGGAATCAAACCCAGGTCCTTTGTAAGAGCAGCCAGAACACTTTTTCTTTCTTTCTTTCTTTCTTTCTTTCTTTCTTTCTTTCTTTCTTTCTTTCTTTCTTTCTTTCTTTCTTTCTTTCTTTCTTTCTTTCTTTCTTTCTTTCTTTCTTTCTTTCGCTTTCTTTCTTTCTTTCTTTCTNTCCCTCCCTCCCTCCCTCCCTCCCTCCCTCCTTCCTTCCTTCCTTCCTTCCTTCCTTCCTTCCTTAGTCTTTTTGAGACTCAGTCTCCCTGTAGCCCCAGCTGGCCTGGAGCTCACTATGTAGACCAGGCTGGCCTTGAACTCACAGAGGTCTGCCTGCCTCTGCCTCCTGAGTGCTAGGATTAAAGGCATGTGCTACCACACCCAGCTTAAAGGCAGTTCTTAGCTGTAGTGTAGGTGCTAGGAATCGAACTCAGATCCTCTGCAAGAACAGTCGGTGCCCTTAACCACTGAGCCATCTCTCCACCCCAAGAGCAGCCAGTACTCATAACTGCTGAAGCCATCTCCCCAGCCCCAAAACATTCTATTGTAAGTTTTTTCTATTTATACCTATAAGTCAAAATTTAATATTACTTCTTTATAGTTAAAATGTAGCCCTAGACTGGCAACAAACTAACATGTTCCTATAGGTTGTAGATCTAGGAAAAGAGGTTAAACTTTACTCATCATCCATCAATTTTCTTATACTGTCTCATCCCCTTAAAAAACCGTAGTATCAAAAAAAAAAAAAAAAAAAAGAGCCTTAGTATCACAGGTCAGTGTTTGTTCTCTGGGCAGAAGGTCCCACTCCAGCATTAGATGGTAGCCTGATTGGCTCAGGTAGCACTGAGCAGATGAATGACCAACAGAACTATACAGTACAAGGGTGAATTTCATTTCATGTATTTTGAATAGTTCAAGGTACAGCTATTTGAAATCTTAGAATTGTATTTCAGAACAGTCAGCATAAACATTTAACTGAGTTTTCTTTTTCCTATGCAGATAATCATTCCATAGGTTGACTTAAATAATAGTTTAATAGGTTTCATGATTAGTTATAAACAAAGTCTTAAACTTATTACACTGCAAGAATTAAGTGTTCTCAGTAGCAGCATCTGTTACCTCACATGCCCCAGCATGAAGTCTGAGCAGATTTTAGTTAAGTGGGAATGGAGAACTGAATTATTGGAAAGCTTCAGTATAAGGCATCACTGTGCAGCTGAGGAAATGGGGGAGAAGTAGTCTCTGTCAGCTGGTAGTGTCTGCATCCCAGAGTTGAAGAGCAGTGCAGCATTTGATGTTTAGGAAGACACCCAACTTAGGATGGCTAGAAAAATGTCATAGATGGCATGTGACTTAAACCAATGTGGCTTACATAGCAGACATTGGTCTCTCACAGCTCTCAAGGCTTGAAGTCCAAGATTGA
This sequence comes from Rhizomys pruinosus, assembly GCA_009823505.1. Lineage (NCBI taxonomy): Eukaryota > Metazoa > Chordata > Mammalia > Rodentia > Spalacidae > Rhizomys > Rhizomys pruinosus. The sequence goes on along the minus strand of VZQC01001531.1, from coordinate 794,200 downwards.
GTTGCTAAGAGATTCGGTGTCTGGGGAGGGCTCTCTTCAGGCTTGTAGACTTCTTGCTGTGTTCTCATACAGCAGGGTAAAGAGAAAGCTGATTCTTATGTCCATCTTCTGGTAAGGACACCCATCCATCATGGGGCGGGGTGCTTTCTGGCCACTTTCATTACCTCATCTAAACATGACTACTTTCTTTTTTTTTTTTTTTTTTTTTTTTTTTTTGGGGGTCTTGTTTGGAGGAGGTCGCCACCCTCGCCTCCCCGGTAGCGCCTCTTCGCTCCCCTGTGAGCCCCCAGAGCCCCAAGCTGGTCCCTGGAATTTTTCGCTCTGTAGACCAGGCTGGGGGGCCCCTTGAACTAACGTTCACAATGAGGCGCCGCCGCCTGGCCTCTCTCCTCGCGTGCCTTCCAAAGTGCTAGGATTAAAGGTGTGCGGAGCCACCACACCGGCGTTAAACAGGTGACTTAATTGTCTAAAGGTCCCATCGTCCAAGATAAAGTAGGGGTTGTAAGAGAGAAGAGCTTCAAAATGTGGAATGCAGTGGCACACAGACATTGGCCTCAGAACACTGCACCTCGCAGAAGCCAGCTCTTAAATTTATTTTAAAACATATGTAATAATATCTTTAAAGTATCTGAGATGATAATGGAACTGAGTGTAACGTGGGGTATGTAAGCTCTCAGAAAGTTCCTGCTTCTACATTTATGGTTAATAACATCATCTTTCAGAGATCCAGTAGAGGCACATTTTTTTAATAAATATATTTGTTAAAAGATTGGGCAGAATGAACTCTTCTGGACGTATGTGTATTTGCGTATTAACTGTGCTGTGAGTCGGAGGAGGCTGTGCTGAAGCCACTTCCCCGTCTAGGGCTCACTTTCTGCTCAGGCCAGCCTGCCTTTCCAATAATGCTTTCTGTTTTCGCTTTTTTGTGCTTTTTTCTCTGGTGCCGCGTTGCTTGAGTTTCCCAGGTTTTTCCCTTGATCTCTGTCACTCTGTACTCCTAATATCATCTTTGCTCACCTTTTTTTTTATTCACTATAAAATAGTTTTCGATTGATTTATTATTTTGCCGTTTTTCATCTTTAAAAGCTAGTATCTTTGGTGCATTTCCCTGCACTGGGGTTGCGTAATTGCATGTTCAAAGCTAGCTTTTTCGAGTGCTGGCCAGAGCAGTCTGGCCAGAAACCTCTCTTGCTTTTTGATGGGCTTTACGTGGCTGATACTGGGCTGCCATGTGTCACTTCATGGTGTTATGGTCTGCCTAAAGAAGAAGCTGTAGCACAGGCTCCCTGTGCATATGGAAACCACTGCTTTCCTGCAGACAGAACCACAAGGAAGCATCTTTGTCCAGCTTCAGTTGAGTGACAGTTGATGCTGGTCATTTCTGAGATGCAGTGCATGTCAAAGCCCTGGCCTCCACTTATTTTTCTTTTCCCTGCCTACATAGTATAAGCCATCACTTCATATCTGCTGGAAAAAAAACACAACAAAAAAGAAGTTGCGTGACAAGCCAGTGTTTTTTCTGTCTACATTTAGCAACTAGCATTTACATAGTAGATTTTCATATGTAACAGCACATCCCTTGACCATGGTAATTAAAGCCAACTTGAATAGATGTTGCTATACTTAATTACAGATTTTATGCTTGAGTTGATGTAAGCTTGTTACACATTTAGAAGATAGTTGCTTATGGCTGAATGTAGGTGCTAAAGGGTTTTTTTTGTTGTTTCGTTTTTAAAAAGGCCTATCCATACCATCATGATTCTTTGACAGATTTTAATTTTAACAAAGTATTCATTTTTAACACCACCATCATCAGTTAGTTATAGAAAGACTGACTTGGGGGTCCGGGGGCTGCTGCTTAACTGATGTAGGAACTACGAGAAAGGCATATTGGTGGACTTAAGGGCAAGGAAAGGGGGGGGGGGCCCGGGCGGGGTGGCGCACCGCCTTAAAACAAACAAAACTTGGGGCAGAGGCAGCGGATGATTTGTGAGTTCAACAAGTCCAGCCTGGTCTACAATGATGAGTCCAGGACAGCTGGGGCAACAGACGAGACCCTGTCTGCGAAAAAAACCCAAAAAAAGAACAAAAAAAAAAAAAAAGGGCAGGAAAAGGTCTCGGGGTTTGGGCCAGGTTGAAGGAACATTGTCCTAGTAAAGAGGTGAATATATCGCACAGATAGTCCCACAGCGACAATCTGAACAGAATTGGATGCTAACTTCAAGGCAAGAAGTGCCAAGAACTGACCAGACTACCAGAAGTTTGGATCCTCCCCTGAAGTCTTTTGGAAGTCAGTTTNTTCCTGGAACTCACGTATGTTAGACAGGTGCTGGCCTGAACTCACAAGATCCTCCTACCCTCTGCCTCCCAAAATTCTGGGCTAAAGGTGTGTGCACCATGCCTGGCAGATGCTCCCTCTCTTGGTGGCCAGCTCTGGACTCTGAACCACTAGGTTTTGACATTGGGCCTCTCCCATTCCCAAGAGGTTTTGCCAATCATTTTTCTATTATTCTCATATCCCCAGTGTATTCCTTATCTGTTCCCTACAGAAAATGTAAGACTCCTCAGAACTTCTAGAGATTACAAAATCACCTAGTTACTGGGAACTTAAAAATAAATAAATTTTTTGAGGCACATGTTCTAGAAAGATAGCTTCTGTATGTTGGCATTGCTTTTCTTTTTTTAAAATGAACAAAAATTTTGTACTTTTTATTTTTTCATGTCATTGCTATCTAGAATTTTTTTTCTTTTTGAATGCCTATTTTATATAGAAATTGAATCTAAATCTCTTATGTAAGCTTTCTGTGGAAGGCATTTTTTTTTTCATAAGGTCGTAAAACACTCTGTTGCTATTTTATTTCTAGAGTATTGTTTTAGCTCTGCAATGAATCATATTTAGACCTGTCTATCTGGAAGTGACCTAGTCTAGGATTCTGGTGGGTCCTTGCACTTGGGAAGCCAAAGCAGGATGGTGAATTGGAGGCCAGCCTGAAGCTACATGACACAACTCTCAAATGAAAGGCAAAGACAAAAAAGAGAAAGAAAAAAGAAAACCCACTTATAAAGTTGAATCAGGCCAAACCTGGAAAGAGTTTGTGTGAGATCTAGGAGCTGTCACATGGCTCAAGATTGAACTGGACTGGACTGACCGGGGGGGGTGGGGTGGGATTGGGGGGGTGGGATGGGGTGGTGATATAATCCACCTATGTCAAGGGGAGCAACTCTCTGGGATTGGATTGGAAAAGTCACTAATCACCTCATGATTGTCTTTCATTCTGATGGAGAACAACACTGTGGCCATTACAGACAGATAACTCAGACATGAGATTGAAATCAAATTGGAAAAAGTAATTTTAAGGACAGTGAGTCAGGAAAAGAGTAGGAGGTGTCACCTTCAACCCAGGAAATGAAAAACTTGCCTCTGAAAGACGAGATTTTTTTTTCTTTTTTTAAAATTATTTTTACGTATATGAATGTACATGTCCTGTATGGTATGTTGATGCACTGTTGTCAGCAGTGCACCGGTTTAGCTGTCTTATTTTTTTTGTATTTTCTGTTTATTTTTTTTCTTTCTTTTGTCTTCATTTGCTGATCCTTGGTTTGTGTGATTTTTTCTTGTATGTCTGTTCCCCTTGGTTCTTTTTTCTATACTTTCTTTGGGTTGATGGTTTTTATTAGCGCATGGATTCACACTGTCAAGCCATGTCGAAGAGTGTGGCTGGCTGGGGTAGAGGATACATCTAGAGTTAACATTGGTCTAGGAAAGAGTCTCTGCAGAGTAGTCAGTGCTCTTAACCGCTAAGCCATCTCTCTTGCCAAGCCCCAAGACGTAGATTATTTTTAAAGAGCTGAAAATACGTATTGACCATTTTGGAATGCTTTTATATCCAAAAACTACTCTGCCTGTAGTAGGGGTGTTTGTGACTATTGATAAGGATTTCTTAAAGGCCCCAGGGGGGGACTCAGCAGCCAGGGTCAGAATCCCCCACCCTGGGACAGAGATGTCCAGGTCTGGACACTGAAATCCCTAATGAGCTTTCGCAAGGGTACAGATCTACCACACAGACTGGAACCAGTTTAAGGGCAAACAACCCGAAAGAATTGGTTTTTTGTTTCATTTTAAGAGCTAAACCACAGGCCTTATGCTCTGGTTTTGTTTTTTGTTTTTTGTTTGTTTTGTTTTTCACTTAATAAAATGTGCTCTTTTTTGTTTTCAGACAATCTCCCCTTCTAGTTGTCATGTGTCCTAGTCTCTCCAACCTCTCCATCATTAATTTCTTGGTTCTTTCTTTCTAACCTCACATCTTCATTGAGTACTGATCCAGGTATGTTGTTGTCCTTAATTTGGGTTTGTCTGATGCTGCTGAGGATACACTGAGTTACATGTTTTGCCAAAAATAATACACAGAACAGTTAAGGGTCCTTTTTTGATGAGTCATCTAGCCTGTCCCATGGTTAAATGTCCTGTACGGGTCAAGCGTTTCTTTGAATTCTTATTATTATATTATTATATTTATTATTTTTATTATTATTTGCTTCTGGCCTCTGTGAGCAGCACACACATGCTGTGCAGTCTGCATACATATAGGCAAAACGCTCATAAAGTACAAATAATTTTTTTTTGGTCTTTTTGAGAGGTCTCCCTGTAGCCCCAGCTGTCCTGGAATTCGCTCTGTAGACCAGGCTGGCCTTGAACTCACAATGATCCGCCTGCCTCTGCCTTCCAAGTGCTAGGATTAAAGGTGTGCGCCACCACACCTGGCTTAAACATGACTACTTTCTAAAGGTCCCATCTCCAAATAACTTTAGGGGTTAGAGCTTCAAAATGTGGAATGCAGTGGCACACAGACATTGGCCTCAGAACACTGCAGAACCACTCTTAAATTTATTTTTAAAACATATGTAATAATATCTTTAAAGTATCTGAGATGATAATGGAACTGAGTGTAACGTGGGGTATGTAAGCTCTCAGAAAGTTCCTGCTTCTACATTTATGGTTAATAACATCATCTTTCAGAGATCCAGTAGAGGCATTTTTAATATATTTGTTAAAAGATTGGGCAGAATGAACTCTTCTGGACGTATGTGTATTTGCGTATTAACTGTGCTGTGAGTCGGAGGAGGCTGTGCTGAAGCCACTTCCCCGTCTAGGGCTCACTTTCTGCTCAGGCCAGCCTGCCTTTCCAATAATGCTTTCTGTTTTCGCTTTTGCTTTTTCTCTGTGCCTCTTGGCATGAGTTTCCCAGGTTTTTCCCTTGATCTCTGTCACTCTGTACTCCTAATATCATCTTTGCTCACCTTTTTTTTTATTCACTATAAAATAGTTTTCGATTGATTTATTATTTTGCCGTTTTTCATCTTTAAAAGCTAGTATCTTTGGTGCATTTCCCTGCACTGGGGTTGCGTAATTGCATGTTCAAAGCTAGCTTTTTCGAGTGCTGGCCAGAGCAGTCTGGCCAGAAACCTCTCTTGCTTTTTGATGGGCTTTACGTGGCTGATACTGGGCTGCCATGTGTCACTTCATGGTGTTATGGTCTGCCTAAAGAAGAAGCTGTAGCACAGGCTCCCTGTGCATATGGAAACCACTGCTTTCCTGCAGACAGAACCACAAGGAAGCATCTTTGTCCAGCTTCAGTTGAGTGACAGTTGATGCTGGTCATTTCTGAGATGCAGTGCATGTCAAAGCCCTGGCCTCCACTTATTTTTCTTTTCCCTGCCTACATAGTATAAGCCATCACTTCATATCTGCTGGAAAAAAAACACAACAAAAATAGTTGCTTGACAGCCAGTGTTTTTCTACATTTAGCAACTAGCATTTACATAGTAGATTTTCATATGTAACAGCACATCCCTTGACCATGGTAATTAAAGCCAACTTGAATAGATGTTGCTATACTTAATTACAGATTTTATGCTTGAGTTGATGTAAGCTTGTTACACATTTAGAAGATAGTTGCTTATGGCTGAATGTAGGTGCTAAAGGGTTTTTTTTGTTGTTTCTTTTTTAAAAGGCCTATCCATACCATCATGATTCTTTGACAGATTTTAATTTTAACAGTATTCATTTTAACACCACCATCATCAGTTAGTTATAGAAAGACTGACTTGGGGGTCCGGGGGCTGCTGCTTAACTGATGTACTACAGAAAGCATATTGTGACTTAAAGGGCAGGAAAGGTCTGGGTGTGCCAGGTTGAAGGAAACATTTCCTAGTTAAAGAGGTGAATATAGTCCCACAGCGACAATCTGAACAGAATTGGATGCTAACTTCAAGGCAAGAAGTGCCAAGAACTGACCAGACTACCAGAAGTTTGGATCCTCCCCTGAAGTCTTTTGAGTCAGTTTATATAGCAAGAACCCGGAAGAGAAAATGGCTTTGTATACAAAGGAGGCAGTTATTAGTGAGCCAACCCCCACCCCCATCCCCAAGATAGTTCTCTAAAGCAGGGACTTGAACAAAGAAAGACCCAGCCTTTTCTATATTCTTTTTTTTTTTTTTTTTGAAAACCAAAACCTTTTCCATTTTCTGTTAGTTGCCCCCTTTGTTTCTTTGTCTCCCACATATTCTGCTTGGATGCTCTGCACTACAAGGTCATGACAGGCAGTACTGTGTACATGCACTCAGGCTGCATTGCCTTTTCTTTGTTCTGGGGTTTCCAATCACAAAACCAAAGCAGAAATGATAGTGGACTTATGCGTAGATATCTTGAAATACAGCCCAGTGATGTTTCACTACTACTCAGTGATGTTTTATTAATCTTTGATGTCCATATTAACCTGAGATGTTTTATTACTCTGTAATATCTTGCCACTCAGTGGTGCTTTCCAGCTCACCATGCCTAACTACTGATAAAGATGGAAAACTAAGAAAATGGAGAGTTCACCAAATGGTCTAATAGGTCACCTGGTTTGATCTACACTTTCTGATAAAAGTGTACATCATGGGGTGGAGAGATGGCTCAGTGGTTAAGAGCACCGACTGCTCTTGCACAGGACTTGGGTTCGATTCCCAGCACCCACATGGCGGCTAAGAACTATCTTTAACTCCAGTTCCAGGGGAATCTGATGCCCTCTTACGACCTAGGCAGCACTGCATGACAAGGGTGCACCAACCTACATGCAGACAGTACACTCATACACATAAAAATGAATAAATAAATTTAAAAAATTTAAAAGTGTACATCAAATATGATGGATACCTAAAAAAAAAAAAAAGGTGAATATACAGATTACCTTCAAGTGAATTTTATTTCACTTCTATTTTTGGAGACACCCTTAGCATAGTAAAGTTGTATACCATGACCACAGAAATAGGAGACAATGATCTGTGTTCTTCCCCCTCCCAAGTTGGATGCAGGACTCTGTCATGAAAAGAATAGATGCTCACATGGCAGATCAGTGTATAAAATGCTCAATGTCATTAGCTGTTAGGGAAATGAAAATCTCTATACACCTGTCCTAACTAAAGTAAAAAATAATGCCAAATAACTTCCTGTCTTAGACTTTGCTTGTGGGAATGGAAAGCTGAATGATGGTGTTCTAATGCAGTCAAGCATGCAACTGAAAAGTAGCCCTCCATTGTAACCTAGCCATTTGTCCTAGGGATATGAAAATTCATTTTTGCAAAGACCACTGTGTGTAGATACTTATAATTGTGGCTTTATAATAGCTAAAAACTATAAATGGTTCAGCTATCCCTCAAAAAGTGTAAATGATTTTTTTAATAGTTAAGTCCACACCACAGAATACTAAAAAGGAGTGAGTTTTTGATACACATAGCAACCTTGATGAATCTGCAGAAAAATATGAGGGAAAGAAGGCAGTCCCAAAAGACTACGTCCTGTATGGTGCCATTTATATAACTTCCTGTCTACAATGACAAAAATTCAGAAATAGAGAACAGATTAATAGTTTCCCCAGGGACTAAGGAGGAAGAGAAGGCAAGACGGATGTGACTGTAGAGCGACAGGAAGGCTCAAGGAGCTGGTGGCCATGTTCTGAGTCTCCCTGAGTTGGTGTTGCCTTCCACTTGGGACTCTGCTTCCTGGGTGCTGGGATTAAAGGCGTGCGCCACCACGCCCAACCAAGTAAGCCAATATTTTTAAGCTTCATTTATTGGTAGTTCATTTGATTGTTTCTTTATTCATTAAAGAAATTATTTCCAGGTATAGTATCAAGCACCTGTATACCAGCACTGGAAAGGCTAAAATAGAGTTGCCTTGAGTTCAAGCCCAGCCTGAGCTATGTAGTAAGTCCCAGTACAAAGTGAGATCTTGTCTCAAAAGAAAAGAATAAAAATGAGTATTTGATATGTTCTTAATCTGGCCTTCCTTTCAAACCTAAATCATTCTAAAACCCAAATCACCAGCTTATAATTGTTTCATATTATAATATAAAGGTGACCTCTCCTGATACAGTAGCCAAAATACTTGACTGCTAAGTATATCTTGCTCAAAGCCAGCTCTTCTGTAGATGCATTTTGAAGCCTTGGTCACATCACTATCCAGTGAAAATGATCAGGGCTATGCTTCATAGTATAGACCTGATAGACCTTCATAGTATAGACCTGATAGACCTTCATAGTATAGACCTGATAGACCTTCATAGTATAGACCTGATAGGCCTTCATAGTATAGACCTGATAGACCTTGGTCACACGTTTATTTCTGTAAGAGCAGAAAAGACTTAAGTGGAATTAGTGCTGCAGCAGACACTGGCCCATCTGTGGAGAGGGGGGTGAGTTCTGTTATGCAGGGAACAGGCAGGCCCCTTCAGTTTCTCAAGAGATTAGCACTTCTCCCAGTTCCACTTTGGACTTACCTGACAACACAGAATGTCTCTCTGGAACTTTGCAGAGATGGAACTTTAAACTTAGGGCAGTGCCATAGCCGGGTTTGGAACCACTGAGCTTGTGGTGCATGCCTGGAGCTGTCATTCCTGAGGGTCAGTACACATTGGCTTCTGTATTATCCTGAGTTCTGGAGGGTCTGTCTTCTTTATGTACATTAAGAGGACTTTCCTCAGAAGCAGAGGCAGGCGGATCTTTGTGAGTTCAAGGCCAGCCTGGTCTACAGAGTGAGTTCCAGGACAGCTGGGGCTACAGGGAGACCCTGTCTCAAAAAGACCAAAAAAAAAAAAAAAGGACTTTCCATGGATCATGCCTTGATGTAACATTAGATTATCTACAGAGTGAGCCGTGCTGGTATGTTCAGCTGGAAAGAGATCTGACAGCCTTAGGACTAAGGGTTTGTTGTGGTGTGGCTTGGGTTCGTCCATGGAAGGGTAGGAAGTACCTGCTCCTCTCCTTCCACCTTTTGCAGACTTCTTGTGATCCTGATTTGAATAGTGAACTGAGACTGAGAAACAAGGTTAAAAACACTTTCTATGCTTTGAACTTTGTGGAACATGGATATATATGCTACTGAGATGTGTTGAGGTGTTGAAGGGATTTCCCCCCTGGAAGTAAGGTTAAAATGTCTTGGGCCAGCTCACCATATAGGTCCTTTGATAATAGCATGTATCTGAATCTTAATACTTTATTAACCTTCAGTACAGGGCCCAGGTCTCATCCCTTGTTTCTGCATAAGATGGGTCTAGCTTCTCTTGGAGGTGATCCTCCTGGGCCTTTTCTGCTTGCTGCTGTGGGAAAATGGCTGCTATAGGTTCTACTTGGCTGGAGGGCAGCCATGGTCATCTGAGTTTTTTGGTGACTCTGTGCAGGTCCTGAGCTGAGCTCCTGAAAGTGGGCTGTGGGCTGTGGGGTTCCCTAATTACAATTAGCCTCAGCCCTGGTGGCTTGAAAGGAAAGGGGGGGCTGGAGAGATAGCCTAGCGGTTAAGAGCACCGACGCTCTTGCAGAGGACCCGGGTTCGATCCCCAGCACCCACATGGCGGCTAAGAACCGTCTGTAACTCCAATTCCAGGAGAACTCCAGTTCCAGGGGAATCCGATACCCTCTTCTGACCTCCGCGGCATTGCACGACACGGGTGCACAGACCTGCATGCAGACAATACATTCATACACATACAAAAATAAATAATAAAAAAAAAAAATTTTTTTAAAAAGAAAGGAAAGGGAACTTCCACAGCCTCAGTCCTGGCAAGGGGACAGCCATGATCAGCCATGCGTAGAACTGTGTGCAAACAGTGCGAGCAGGAGAGCAGTGCAGTGCTGAAGACGATGGGCAGTTTGGTACAAAGAGCAATGTGGGTTTTAGTCTTGTCGTTGTCATTAGTTCTCAGTTCAATGTTAACATCCTATCCTGTGTTTTCTTACAGTCTCAAACCATGAATTATGTGGGCCAGCTGGCTGGGCAGGTGCTTGTCACTGTGAAGGAACTCTATAAGGGGATTAACCAAGCCACCCTGTCTGGGTGCATTGATGTCGTCGTCGTGCGGCAGCAGGATGGCACCTATCAGTGCTCCCCTTTTCACGTGCGATTTGGGAAGCTGGGAGTCCTCAGGTCCAAAGAGAAGGTGGTAAGTGCAGTACAGCTTGCGCTCAAGGCAGGAGTGGCACACTGATCTGCCTTTTTATTCCTTCTTATTCTTTGATTTTGTTTGGAGTTTTTTGAGGAGTGGAGTGGTACGAGACAGGGTCTAACCTTGTAGCCCTGGCTGGCCTGGAACTCACTGTGTAGACTAGGCTGGCTTCAAACTCACAGATCCTTCTGCCTCTGTCACCATAACTGTCTTATTCTTTGTAAACATGCTTGCTGTAGAAGACCGTGAGGAGAAGTCAGCCTTAGGTAATCATTTTTGAAGTTGCTTGATTCAAAAGACCCTTAGTTTATTTCCTGCAGCTGTGATAAAATACTGATCAAAACCAAATTGTGAAGGAAAGGGAGGAACCCGGATGTAGGAACAGAAGCACAGACCACAGAGGAATACTGCTTGCTGCCTTGGCTTGTGGTCAGCCTCATCTCTTACAAAACCCAGGACCGTCATCAGCCCAGGGGTGATGCCACTTACATATCACTTAACAATCAAGAAAATGCCTCACAGACATGCCCAGAGGCTAATGCGATAGAAGAAATTTCCTAATTGAGGTTCCATCTTCCCAGATGTGTCAGATCGGCAACTGAGCCTGTCCAGCACAGCCCTATCACAGGAAGCTTCTCCAAAGGAAAAAGAAGCTGAATTACTATACTAATCCGACATAATGAAATTCAGAAGAGCAAAGCAGAGGAGGTAGTTACAAAGTTAGACATAAATAGAAAATTTCTTTCACATAATACAGCACTTTAAAATCATATGGGGCCGAGCGTGGCAGCACATGCCTTTAATCCTAGCACTCGGGAGGCAGAGGTAGGCGGATCTTTGTGAGTTCAAGGCCAGCCTGGTCTATAGAGTGAGTTCCAGGACAGCTGGGACTACAGGGAGACCCTGTCTCGAAAGGCCAAAAATAAATAAATTAAATAAATAAATAAATAAATAAATAAATAAATTGAAAGAATTCCTCTCCAATAAACCATGCCTGCAGAGAATACTTTAAGCAATACAAAGAGCAGAGGGCNACCCACCCAGGAGCATGTCCTAATAAACCTCCTTTTATACTTTGTTAATCTGGTTTGATCTGGCCTGTTTTGCGTTGGGAAAAAGCCTTTCAAACCCCAATTGTGGATCCACAATTAGCTGGCATCTACATCCTGCCTGAGTGGAAGATTAGGTTTAGGTAGGAAGAGTCAGAGATTGAGAAGTAGTTACCCCCAAAATCTACAGGAAGTCAAGAGAGCAATACAATATTTTTTTTTGTCTTTTTAAGACAGGGTCTCCCTGTAGCACTGGCTGTCCTGGAATTCACTCTGTAGACCAGGCTGGCCTTGAACTCACAGAGATCCGCCTGCCTCTGCCTTCCAAGTGCTAGGATTAAAGGCGTGCGCCACCACGTCCGGCCTGCCATTGTATGTAGTTGATATTCTGTGTATACAGATTTCCCTCTGATTAAACTTAGATTGTTTTTAAAATGAAAGAAAATGGAGTTAACAAAACTAGATATTTTTCCTTCTGGAAAAGTTTCTCTTTTTCTGGGTGTTAAAAAATCAGTTTCTGCTGGAGAACTACACTTCAGAATAACAGGGTTAATGTGGCTGGCCTTGGTTGCATCTCCCTTTAGAAAGCAAAAGCACTTCTGTTCCTCTGAGTGACTGAGAAGCTTCCGAGACCACAGTGGGGTTGTCCAGCCACACTTTAGCCTGCTCAGCAGCCCGCTGAAGCGTGTCCTCCCTCCCTTCTACAGTAACACACTTAGTACTTTGAGGTTCGCTCTGTTTGGGGAGAATCAGACTATTTATGCCCCGAAGTTTCCCATCAATTTTCCAATGATGTAAAATTGCTTTGGTCATCTCCCCCCACCCCCACCCCTGCAGAAGTGGGTAAGCACTTGCCATCTCTAAGTGATGATGAGCAGATAGGTGCCTTTCTCTGCATGCTTTATAACCTCTAATTGCAGGGTTATATATAAAGCATGTGGTACTTTTTTTTTCCCCCTTTTTGAAACAAGATCTCCCTGTAGCCCCAGCAGGCCTGGAACTCACTTTGTAGACCAGGCTGGTCATGAACTCACAGAGCTCCGCCTGCCTCTGCCTCCCAAGGGCTGGGATTAAAGGCGTGTGCCACCACGCCCAGCCAAAACCCAGAGTACTTTTAATAGCATTATACATAAGGCGCATGGCTGGAGAGATGGGTCAGCGGCTTAAGAACACTGGTGGTTCTTGCAGAAGACCGACCCAGATTTGAATCCCAGCAACCACAAAGCAACTAACAACTGTCTATAACGCCGGTTCCAGGGTATCCGACATCCTCTTCTGTCCTCCAAGGGCTTTGCACGACAGGGGTACACTTACATGCAGGGAATACACATACGCATAAAATAAAAATAATAAAATATTAAAAATAAAATACATAAGGCACAAGAGACCGTTTCTTCTTTTCTGCTCTCTCCCTTGATATCACAGAATCCAAAGGGTATATTTGGGAAGAAATGTCACCGTTTGATTTACCAAAGCACAGTTTTCTTAAGACACTGCAGCCATGTCTGCATAAGATGCGCTGGTGATCCGCATAAGATGCACTGGTGATCCGCATAAGATGTGCTGGTGATCCGCGCTGGCCCCTCGTCTTCCCTCCCGTCTTATCCTGTCCTCTTGGTCTCCCCCAGTCTGTGACAGTTCCGAATTCTTTCTTTTTAACTTTTTTTTTTAACTTGGTTGATTGGTTTGTGACAGTGTCCCACTGTATAGCCCACGTTGGTCCAGAACTCTCTGTATATCCCAGGCTGGCTTCAGATTCATTATCTCCTTCCTCAGCCTCCCACGTGCTGGGATTATGGATCTGGGCCATGACACATGGCTTTGATTTTTTTTTTTTTAATTTTATTTATTTCTGTATGTGTATCAATGTACTGTCTGCATGCAGGTCTGTGCACCCGTGTCGTGCAATGCCGAGGAGGTCAGAAGAGGGTGTCGGATTCCCCTGGAACTGGAGTTCTCCTGGAATTGGAGTTTCAGACGGTTCTCGGCCGCCATGTGGGTGCTGGGGATCGAACCCGGGTCCTCTGTAAGAGCGGTCGGCGCTCCTAACTGCTAGGCCATCTCTCCAGCCCCTTTATTTATTTTTTTAACTTTTTTAAAGTTGATTTTTGACTTTCAGACCAGTCACAAGTATAGATGAGAAAATCTTCTTTTGGCTGGGTGAGAAGGCTTAGCAAGTAAAATGTTTGCCAGGTAAGCTTGACATCCTGAGTTAAATCTTTGGAACCAGAGTGGAAGGAGAGAACCAACTCCTGAAAGTTGTCACTTCCATATGTGTGCCATGACCTGTGTACCCCTCCTTCCCAATAATCATACATTTTTTAAAAAGTAAAAAAAAAAAAATTAAAATAACCAAATTACAACCCATAAAAATAAAATTTTTTTTTTTTTTTTTTTTAAACTTTTTGAGACAGGGTCTCCCTGCAGCCCCAGCTATCCTGGAACTCACTTCGTAGACCAGGCTGGCCTTGAACTCACAGAGATCCACCTGCCTCTGCCTCCTGAGTGCTGGGATTAAAGGCATGCGCCACCATGACTGGCAATATTAGCATTTTATATGACCCTTGTACAGTTACTGAACCCAGAAATTACTATTAGTATAATACTATCAACTGAAGACCTTACTCAGATTTCACCCATTTTTCCAGGACTGCCTGCTTTCAGTTCCAGGATCCTGTATCCATGCTGGTTTTGTCCTCCAGGCCCTCAGTCTCTCTGTGATTGTCTGTGTTGAGTAGACTCCCTCAGTTGAGTTTGTCATTTGGTCCTTTGAAGTAAGAACAGCAGAGTGGTGTTCTCTCTTAGCTGGGGCATCACATCAGGCACCCTTTATCTGTGCTTCTGCCTCTCATTGCTGTTGATAATCACTTCTGTCCTTTGCTTCATTGTGTCTGCTGTGTTTCTCCACTTTGAATCTACTTGTAGGGAAGTTTGATTAAAATGTACTATGCAAATATCCTGTGTCCTATATTGTTACTCATACATTTTTGGCATACATTGATAAATTTGTTTACAAAATAATTTTGTAAGCATGTTTGCCGGTGGTTTATTTTGTCGTTATCATTCTTGTTCTACTTGTTGGAAATTCTGTATTGAAGAACTACCCTTGCTCTCAGATCTACCTGATTCAGTACTCAAATTTCTTTTTAAAATTTTTATTTTTATTTTATGTGCATGAGTGTATTACCTACATATGTTTAAGTGTACCCATGTTGTACAGAGCCTTCAGAGATCAGAAGAGGTCTTTGGATCTCTTGGAACTGGAGTCATAGACGTTTGTTAGCCACTATGTGGTTGCTGGGAATTGAACCTGGGTCTTGTGCAAGGGCAGCTAGTGCTCTTAACCACTGAGCCACCTCTCCAGCCTCCTCAGTTACTTAGTTTCTGTTTACATTATAGATTTTCTCTTACCTATAACTGTTTCCAATGCTCAGCTTGTCCCACTTCTTTCTGCCTCTCTGCCTCCATAGTAATCCAGGAAAATGTGTTTGTCCTTCTTCCACCTTAAAATTATTTTACCTCTCCAAAGAGCTCTGGTTTCTTTTCTCTTCAGACCATTCTTAGAAACAGAGGTCTGGCACTTGTTCTTGTCACTGCTGAGGTGTCATTGCTCCTAGGATTGCTCAACTGGCAGAGCAGGAAACAGGTCTAGACATATAGCTCAGGATAGACAAAACTTGTCTTTAGACATTTTTAGTGAATCTAAAGACATCTTTTCTATGCAGTTCTTTTGGCGGCACATTGAGGTCTGTCCAAAGGCTCTAAATGCATGATTCCCATAGTGAGCTGTTTCTTCTGTAACTCTCAAGTTTGATTTGAATTTTTCTTCCAGCAATTAGTTCTTATTTCTTTTCTGTGCTTTCACTCCTTGGCCATTAATTTCCTCTTTCAGTTGTTCATTTCTATAAAATGCTCCTGGGGGTTGGGGAGAACGCTTAGTTGGTAAAGTGCTTGGTATGCAAGCAGGAGGACCCAAGTTCAATCCCCAGAACCCACATAAAAATCCAGGCATATCATTCCAGTGCTGGGAGAACGAGGAGGCAGAGACAAGCAGGTCCTGGGCTGCTGCTGGCCTGCCTGGCCTAATCAGGTGAGCCCCAGGTCCCAGGGAGACCCTGCCTCAAAAAACAAGGTAAGCAGTTTCTGAGGAAGGACACCTGAGGTTGACCTCTGGACTCCACATGCAAACGTATAAGCATACACCACACATAAAGACATTTACACATACATATATGCACACATAATAAGTTATGTATGTTTGTGGCTGGGAGGTGAGGTAACCACATCACTACCAGGCTTTGATCTATGCCTGAACTGAAGAGTGGAGCATAGTGGCCAGTCACCAATACACTGTAGAAGACCAGTGATTGTTCGCTGGTCCTCATGCCGTCTGTGTAGTGACCTGGATAAAAGAGCTGGCAGAGGAGTTAATCACAGCTCACACACTAGGGGAAATAAAACATGCATATGTCTGAATTCTGCAAGAGAGGCCTGCTTATGCTGTAACTTAGAAAGTACAGAAATGTTTGTAAACAATATTTCTCCCATTTCATAGTATATGTCAGCTGGGCATGGTGGCACAAACCTGTAATCTCAGCTCCTGGGAAACTGAGACTGGATATCTGTGGGTTTGAGACCAGGCTAGGCTATATAGTAGGACCCTGTCCCCCTAAAGAGAAATTAAACAGTAAACTTCTAAACTGCTATGAAGATAAATGTCAGAGCTCTGTTGTCAAATCCCTGGCTACCTGTCTCTTTCTTTGCCCAAGTTGCTGTCTTTTAGGAGTGGGCCATGGAGTTGGTGGCAGTGTTTCTCTGGAAACCCAATAACAAATTCATCTTGAGAACCCGAGTATGTGTTCAGGTTAGCCTGAATGATTCATTGAATGATAAGTCATACTTGGTTTCCCCCCTTAGATTGATATAGAAATCAACGGCAGTGCCGTGGATCTTCACATGAAATTGGGTGATAATGGAGAAGCTTTCTTTGTGGAGGAGACTGAAGAGGAATATGTAAGTTTCCAGTGATTATGGCCATTTTGCACATTGTTTGGCTTTTAGAACATGTCTCAAAACAAATCGTCAGCAATTTCTCTGGTTGTATATGATCATTGTTGGCTTGGACAAGCTAATTACATGTTGAAAAAAGTAAAAGCATCTGCCAAACAGGAGCTGGAGAGGAGGAACACTCCTCCACACCAGCTTTCAGGGTGCAGAGAACACACAGAAAGCCTTTTTTCTCATACCCAGGGGCCTCATACTTCACATCCCTGGTGGTGAGATACCACATTATGATGTCAGCCTGACCAGCACCCATTTCACCCAAGAATGGGGCCCAAACTGTTCTGAGAACTCTTTCCTTCAGATATCTCTCAGAACTCTGCTCTTGAACAAAGGCTTTGTGTTCTTTTTATTGAAATGATACATCTAGCAGAATTTGTCTTATCAGGGAATTTTCTCTTTCTGACTACTCATGACCTAGAACAGTACACACACACACACACACACACACACTAACAGATGTTATCAGTCTAAGCCCACCTGTTATTTGCAACACAAGCTTCATTGCTTGATATTTACAACATAGATACATTATCCTGGGTCAAAGGCAAGGTAGGGTCATGCAGGCTTAAAGCTGTATCTTTGGGTTACAAGAGGAACCTAAAGCCTGATAACCTTGTTTACAGTATAAACAATCTAAGATAGTGTTAAACAGATAAAATTAATTTTTGTTAAGGTTAGGTAAAAGTCATTCCCACAGTTCCCCCTTGTTTTATAAAAGAAGTGTGTCCATATTTGTAACTGAAGGCATTCCCACAACATCCTTTGCCGTTTATGACTTGAGTTGAATTATTCAGGTCTGCCTCAAGGCTTTTCTCTTCAGACTTTGTGTGAGGGTACATAAACTTTAAATTCAGAAGACATGATTGCACAGGCCAGAGAGATGGCTTATACTGAGTTTGTTCCCCAGAGTCACATAGATTAAAGGGGAGAACTCCACAAAATTGTCCTCGGACTGCTCTACCGTGACATAGCACATGCCCCCCCATGCATACTAATAGTAAATGAATATTCTAAAAAACTATTACTATTTTTGTTAGATGTATTATATACCTAATCTTAATCACTGCATTATGATCTTAAGAGATTAAAGTTAATTAGTCTCTGCCCTTTTATAAATGATTTTATGTTTGGCTCCTTCTACAAGGGAGCACAGTTTATATCAGCCCCTTCTCTTGTCCATCCCAGGGCATGCACATGCCAGTTGGATGAACCAGCAGTTAATGTGGATCTTCTTTAAAAGTCTGTAAATGTATTATACCTTTTTCTATAAGAAATGAAATTTCAGCCGGGCGTGGTGGCACATTCCTTTAATCCCAGCAGGCAGATCTCTGTGAGTTCAAGGCCAGCCTGGTCTACAGAGCGAGCTCCAGGACAGCCAGTACTAAAAGGGAGACCCTACCTCAAAAAAATAAAATAAAATAAAGAAATAAAGAAATGAAATGAAATGAAATTTCATATAGTAAAACCAATAAGCTTCCAGGCCAGTTGGGACTATAGGAGACTCTGTCTCAAAAAGACCAAAAAAAGAAGACCAATAAACTTCAAATTACTAGGACGCAGGACGTTTTAGTTTCTTTTTTTTTTTTTAGGATGTTTTAGTTTTAAAGGTGAACTAGTAGTTTGATTTTTATCTTCTCTTTGTTTTTTGTAAAGCTTAGAAAAAGTGTCTGTGGGGCTGGAGAGATGGCTCAGCAGTTAAAAGCCCCAACTGCTCTTGCAGAGGACCCAGGTTCGATTCCCAGCACCCACATGGCAGCTGAAGAACTGTCTCTAACTCCAATTCCAGGGGAATCCGACACCCTCTTCTGACCTCTGAGGCATTACATGACACGGGTGCACCAACCTACATGCAGACAGTACATTCACACACATAAAAAATAATTTAAAAAAATTTAAAAGAGAGTAAAAAAAAAAAAAGCATCTGTGTAGGTGCTGATGTGTAAAGCAACACTTTAATGATACATCTTAAAAAGCATCTAGCCAGGCATGGTGGTGAACGCCTTTAATCCCAGAACCTGGGAGGCAGAGGCAGGCTGATCTCTGTGAGTTCAAGGCCAGCCTGGACTATAGAGTGAGCTCCAGGCCAGCTGGGACTAAAGGGAGACCCTGTCCCAAAAATACAAAAAAAAAAAAAAAGAAAAAGCATCTGTGTAGGTGCTGGTGTGTAAAGCAGCACTTTAGTGGTCCATCTTAAGGGGGGAACCTCATCATGCCCAGGAACTCAATATGTAGACCAGGCTGGCCTCAGTCTCAGGGGATCCGCCTGCTTCTGCTCCTGAGTGCTACCATTAAAGGTGTGTGCTACCCCAAATGGCTCCCTTTCTTCTTAGCATCTTGGGTCGTTGGTTTTTTTCAATTTTATGTGTATGAGTCTATAGCCTGCATGTATGTAAGTGCACCTGTGTCGTGCAGTGCCTGTGGAAGTCAAAAGAGAATATCAAATTTCCCAGAAACTAGAGCTAAGGGGAGTTGTTAGCTGCCACATGGGTGCTGGGAATTGAAACCAGGTCCTCTGCAAGAGCAGCCAGTGCTCTTAACCGCTAAGCCATCTCTTTAACCCCGAATCTTGTTTTTATTACCTCTTTTGCATTTATTTAACCCAAACAAAATTTCACTTCATCCGAAACAAAGGCAGGGAGCAGAATAAAGCATAATAAACATCCAAGTGTCAAAAAAATAAAATATGTTCAATGGTTTTCTGAGAATCATGCATCCCTATAACTGATCATCATTATGTAAACCACTGGATCAGGGTTCTTTCTTGATTGTGGATACTGCAAATAGTTCTGCTTAAAACCGGCCTAGCAAGGTCACCTTGAAGAATATGAGCTTTGCAACATTTTTCCTGTTCCTCAAATGACTAAATTGACAGGATTTTCTGTGCCATAGTGTGTCTTTCTTCAAAATGAAAAAAATGTCTTAATTCATCCAACAAACATGAGAATTACTGCTCTCTGACATGTATTATGAATACAGTATAGACCCTGCTTTAGAGAGGGATTCAAAGTTAATGAAACTATTTGTTTAGTTTTTGTTTCTCTCACTTTTCTCACATAACTATGCATTACCAACATTCCTTTCAAGTCAACAGTCCCAGTCTACTCCTGTCTTTAAAATCTGCACAAGTTCCCATGTTGTTGCTGTGCCACGGTTTATCTAAATATTATCTAACTTTATCTTACTGGTAGACATTCAGGTAATTTCTGCCTCCACCCCCCCATCCCACCCCCCGCAAACATTACTATAATGAAAGCAGGAGACGCTACCAAAAAAAACAAAGCAAGTTTGAAGAAGCACAAGGAAACTTGATCTGTAACAAAGACTATTTAATTAAGGCCCATTAAAACCAGAGCCCATAGCCTCTCAGTTGATCACAGTTGTGTGTTGGGTGGTACACACAGTGTTTGCCAGGTAAACCAGACTTCAGCTTCAGGATACGTTTACCAGAGCAGGTTTACAATTTTAATGGGTAACAATTAGGGGAACCCACACTTTCTGAACTACTGTGTGAAACCCTAGTGTTCTGAATTAGTGTGGTTCATCTGTGTCTCGCTTCCCTACCTCTTACTTCTCTTGAGTATACAAAGGAATAAAACAAATAGTCAAAAAGTTTATTTTGCTGAATACTAGACTTGATTTATTGAGCATTAAATCAAGAATTTAATTTCTTCCAAATACTGGACCTCCTTTCTTTGAATTCCTATAAGTATATTTTTAATCTTCATGGTACAAATTTCACTGATTCCATTCGTTATAGATTATTCTGTTCTAACCACTTTCCTCCGTCGTCAGTTCAGTACTGTCTAGTTCCTAGCTTTACCAGCTGGCCCTGCTGTTCCTTGTCAGATGTGCTGTCCTTGATCTCTGCTTTTTGCTTTATCTTGTCCTTACTGTTCTTTGTAAGTTATTGATGGAATTCTTTGTAATACCTCATCAGAATGCTTCTTCCATCTTGAATATCTCTTTGTAGAGAATTTAACTGGCTCTACTTTAATCATAGCTTTTGTATGTTCTGTGCTGAGGTGGCAAGAATGGTTCCTGCAAATATACTCAGTTAATGTGTACTGAAATGAGCTGGCACTTGAATCTGTCAGGTAAAAGCCTGCACCTGGATTCAGGTGCCTTCCTTACCTTTAGGGAATGTACATTCCTGCCACTATGAGACTGGATCACTCAAAGAATTCATTATTGCTTTGACAACTGTCCAATTTATTGTGGATAACTTTCTTATCTTCTTGAAGGAGAAGCTTCCTGCTTATCTTGCCACATCACCAATTCCTACTGAAGACCAGTTTTTTAAAGACATTGACACCCCTTTGGTGAACTCAGCTGGAGGTGAAAGGCCATCTCAGAGTTCAGATATCACACATATATTGGAAACAGAAACAGCTTTCACTTCAAGTTCTGTGAAAAAGAAAAAGCGAAGGAGAAAGAAGTGCAAACCGGACAGCAAGAAGGAAGAGCAGGCCGCCTCTCCTGTGGTGGATGATGCGTGCGATGTGGGCGTGAGCTCTGACGACGAGAAGGGAGCCCAGGCCGCAAGGTAGGCTCCTCAGTCAGCCTTTCTCTCAGATCTTCCCCTGCTCAAGTTCAGAACTACTAAGAAGATTGAAAGCAATTCCTTTAAAAGTTTTATCTATAGTAAAATGTGTAGGTAGATAGGAAATGTATGGGGGGTGTTAATTTGAAATACTTGAGTGAGTATGGAAATTTTATTTTCTCTCCTTTCTGTGCCTTATTCCAGAAAATGTCTTTGCTAACTTAAATTCTTTGAAGATTTACTAAAAACAATGCTGAAGGTTCTAATACTTTTGTCCCCAAAATTAAAGTCTTGTTGATTTTTGTCCCTTGTTCACATAATAAGACAAAGTTTAGAATCCCTGAGCAATATGCAACTTTAACTTAAGAAATTAAAACATTTCTAAGACATACAAAAAGCTCCCTACTAAAAATATAAGAGTTGCAATTTTAAAGGAATTTTGTAGATGGACAGGCTAAGTCATTACATTGCAGAAATAGTAGCACATGCCTTACATTTCCAGACTGTAGGAAAGGCTGCATCAGCCAATGTAGTAGCATACTGGCTTGGTTGACAGTCCCAAGGTCACCAGCATCTCTCTGTAAGCCATCATGTGCTTGGTTGGTAAGAAGGCATCTCCTAGCCCATATGGACTAGGGTCTCTAACACTGTTCAGGAGCTTAGTTGTCTGCTTTTCCTTTGAGTTACTAGCAAATGCTAGGTGCTATCTCTTAAAGGAATTTTCCCCTGCAGTTTCCTTAAAGCAAAGTTTAATTATGCAGCCAACAGAAATTAGTACTTACAAATAAAAACAGCAGAATTTAAACAGTTGTCAGAGTTCAAGTTGTATTCTGAACTAAGCAGCCTAGGCCTATTAGAGTTCCTAACCTGCCAAATTAAGTGATAAGATGCTTGTTTGCATTTAGTATACTATTAGAACATTGAGTGTTCTCTTAAGAACCTCTTAGACCAGTATAATACAGTGCTTATGGTTTTCAGGGGTTTTCTTTTTTTTTTTTCTTTTATGTGTATGAGTGTACTGTCTGCATGTAGGTTGGTACACCCGTGTCGTGCAGTGCCACGGAGGTCAGAAGAGGGTGTCAGATTCCCCTGGAACTGGAGTTAAAGATGGTTCTTTAGCCGCCATGTGGGTGCTGGGAATCTAACCCGGGTCCTCTGCAAGAGCAGCCGGTGCTCTTAATCGCTGAGCCATCTCTCCAGCTGTCAGGAGTTTACTTTTTAACTGTTTTAACATACTGCACCACACAAATCTCTAGCAACTAAGAAGTAAGACAAGTGATAACATTCCAACAAAAGGGGAAAACTGGGGCTGTAGCTTTTTAATTTCGGACAAGCTATTGTACTAAACTTATTTTAATCTTTAGTTACCTAGACTCTAAAATGGGATGTTACTACCTCAGATATTGAAAAACTGAACAAATAAACACACGTCACATTACCTGAGGGATATAAAAAGGAAATTTGGGGAGTGGATTGATCAAACCCAAGATCTCGTGAATGCTAAGCAAGTAGCCTACCACTGAGCCACATTCCTAGAACATCAGAAGGAATTTTTAAAAATTATTTGTTCTTTTATTTTATGTGTGAGTCTTTTGCCTGCATGTACGTGCACCATGTGCATGCAGTGCCCGTGGAGGCCAGAATTGGTCACTGAATCCCCTGGAACTGGAGTTACAGGCAGTTGTGAGCTACCATTTGGATCCTGGAAACTGAACTGGGTCCTCTGCAAGAGCAGTAAATGCTCTTAACCACTGAGCCACCTCTCCAGCCCCCAAAAGGAATTTTAATCACACTTCTTCTGTCCTTCCTCTGTTACATACCTAGTAATTGCAGTAGTGTATACTGGGTGGTTTGGATGAATCCTCCATTGTTCATAGTCCTCTTTTATTTTTTATTTATTTATTTTTGCATAGTCCTCTTTTAAAGGGATATTACTAACCATGTGAGTCTGTTAGGAGACTTGTCAGTAGATATGTGGGACATTTTAAAGCTGACACAAATAATATTCGTACCCACCCCCCTTTTATAGAGGATCTTCAAATGCTTCCTTAAAGGAAGAAGAATATAAGGAGCCTTCACTCTTCCATTCAGGGGATCACTACCCCTTATCTGATGGAGATTGGTCTCCATTAGAAACGTAAGTATCTTTGAATTTTTTTTCTTAAAGGAAAAGAGCATATTAAAGGGTTTTTATGCAATTCTGCAGTGGTACTATTTTCATTTGTATAATAGTAGAGTATCTGTTGGATAAAACTTTTAACATAAATGCAAACTGTTTTTTTCAAGTTATTTTGTTTCTTAATTTAATCTTATTCTATGTAAATGTGGATAATCAGCACAGCATTGACCCTATCTACTATCTCTAGTTGTTTGGTACCAACTAAGTAATATAGTAAGAGAGCATATGGTCTCACTCCTTATTCTGTGATCAAATCTTCATGTATTAACTGATTATTAAAACCCTACCTGTTTATGCATTTCTTGTCCTACAAAATTGCCTGGCTCATTGATTTCCTGTGAGACACAAACTGCATACAATGAATTGTTCAGAGAGAACCTGCTATATCATCTGTAAACCCGGGTTAGCGTTTTGTTTTATTAAAAACCTCAGATGGAAAAAATAATTGATATTTTCTTAGTGCATTTGTATCTATAGTTGACATAGTAAACTTTACATTTACTTTGCTCTGTCAAACTCAGAAGTACTGACGCTTTTCCTTGCTCCTGTGTTTGCAGGCCCTATCCCCAGCCAGTGTGTCCCAAGAGTGATTCAGAGCTGGAGGTGAAACCAGCTGAGAGCCTGCTGAGATCTGAGTCTCACATGGAGTGGACGTGGGGCGGGTTCCCAGAGTCCACCAAGGTACTGATTGGTGGGATGTATCTAAAAGCCTGTGGGATGTGTACATTAAACACTAGTGAAGAGCCCTTCCATCTGTGAAGAAGAGTTTCTGACTGAGCTCACATTGTATAATGACAGCATTGCCCTCTTGTGGTTATAAAAGTAAATTGAAAAATTATTTTTCATAACATTTCTACAATATATTTACTTGCAGCTGAAGGAATCTAGTATTTTTTTGTAGCAAATAATGTTGATTGCTAGTTAATGTTAAGAAAATGTTAAAGGACACTAAAATTTCCACACTGAATTTTTAAATAAATTACTGAAGTTGGAGTGGGGTACTTGGTATAGTGCATACCTAGCATATATGAGTCTCTGGGTTCCATCCCCAGCATTGAGAGATGGAGGAAGGGAGGGAGTTACTAAAACTTTTTTGTCAGTTCATACTCAAAGAAGAATAAACTTGTAAGCTACTATTCTTATTTTATGTGTATGAGTAGGTTGCCTGCAGGAATATAAGTGCACCCTGACATGCAGTGCCCGTAGAAGTCAGAATAGGGCATTGGATTCCCTGGATCTGGAGTTAGGGATGGTTGTTAGCTGCCATGTGGGTGCTGGGAATCAAACCCGGGTCTTCTGCAAGAGCACCCAGTGCTCTTAGCCTCTGAGCCATTTCTCCAGAGCCATGAATTAATTTTTAAATAATTCACTTTTCTAGGTCTGCAAGAGAGAAAGACATGACTGTCATCCTAGGACAGCTACAATTACACCATCAGAAAATACCCATTTTCGGGTAATTCCCAGTGAGGACAGCCTCGTAAGAGAAGTTGAGAAGGGTGCTGCCATCGAAGACACTGTCTGTACCGTCGTCAAACCCAAACCCAGAGCCCTGTGTAAGCAGCTGAATGATGTAGCTTCTGCAGAGCTTCTTGAGCCACCTCTTGAGGCTCCTCAGATTTCATCTATGTTAGATGCAGACCACATTTCCAGCCTGTCGGCAGTGGAGGCTCCCTCAGAACCCAAACCAGCTGCTAAAGTAGACTCGCCAACAAAGAAGAAAGGTAAGTGTTGAAGGCATTCTGTGATGCAAACAGTTTGTTCAGCATTTTATTTAGTGTGACTGCTGTATGCTTTTGGTCTCCAGTGAGAACCCATCCCATACTTTATTTTGATGACTTACCTACTGTGGCTTAAGGATGGTTGTTAGCCACCATGTGGGTGCTGGGAATCAAACCTGGGTCCTCTGCAGGGGCAGCCAGTGCTCTTAACCACTGAGCCATCTCTCCAGCCCTGAACATGACAGTGTTTTTACCCAGGCAGTGTAAATCATTTGTTGGACCTGTCCTCTTGTTGCAATCAGAACAAAAGCAGTGAACATGAAATGGGCAGGGCTGCTGCCAGGATAACAGGACACAGTTTTACAGTGAGCTCTCAATAGATAAGTGGGAGTATACCTGAAAATAATGATACATAAATCAGAAGTCGTTTTTATCATTAAGTATTACCTTATACATAATTGGATGTGCTCGGCTAATAGAGGACTACCCACACACAGCGCCATCACAGACATGATGATGTGTTACCTGAGATGCCACAGTAGCTACAGCACTACTAGGTGGTAGAAAGTTTCAGGTCCATTATGGGACCACCATTATATGTTTGTCCACCACTAAAATGTCATTATAGGATGGACAGTGTGTTTCCTTGCTTACTAGAGTGCTTTCTCTTTCCTCATCCCTCTACTTAGACACATTCAATTTTTTTTAACTATTTGAAAATAAGTTGTAGATATTATATTTTACCCTTAAGTACCCTAGACATAACATCTAAGAACATATTCTGTAGAACTAGAGTTCCATCATCCCCCAAATACACATGCACACACACCACACACGCCTCTCTTCCCCCTAGGGATTTATCAGGCCTTGCATGAGACAAATAGTGGTCCATCTTGTTTAGGAAACTTGGTTGTCTTACAGAACTTTAAGTACATAATAAATTCTTACCTCCAGTTTTTTTATACATGTTTATAAAAACAGGTGTCCATAAAAGGAGTCAGCACCAGGGGCCTGATGACATTTACCTCGATGACTTAAAGGCTCTAGAACCTGAGGTGGCAGCTCTCTATTTCCCTAAAAGGTAGTGTGTACTTTGTATATTAATGAGTAAATAACTCTGAAATCTTGTGATTATTTCATCTGAGGAAAAGGAGCAAAGTGATCATCTTTTAGCTAAATCTTATTTTTTCAGGTTGTGGAAAGCTCATAAATAGTATGTGTTGTTTTTACTATAAAGATTTGAAATTCATAATTAGATGTTTATGAAAATACTTGATTAGGTTAAACTACATAAAAGAATTTGACTTTTATTAGTGCCTTTAAAATTTTTTTCATTTTACTGTTGTATATGAGTGCGGCACACATGGCACTGTGCATAAGTGAGGAGGTCAGAGGACAGCAGAGTCAATTCCCTGCTTCCTCCATGTGGATTTCAAGGACTCACACTCAGGTCACTAGGCTTGCACAGCAAACACTTTACATGCTGAGTCATCTTGTGGCCCTTGATAAGTACTTTTTAAAGTCATTAATAGCAAACTCAATGTGCCGGAGGAAATTCTTTAGCATTTGTTTAATTAGGCATTTAAAAGTTTTGATTTACTTCTACTTTATGTATATGAATGTTTTGCCTGCACCTAAGTGCTCCTATGCCATGCCTGTGGATGCAAAAGAACTCACTGAATTCCCCTGGAACTGGAGTTACAGTTTTTAGCTACCATGTGGAGGTTCCATGCTAGGAACCAAACCCAGATCCTCTGCAAGGACAGCAAGTGCAATTAACCATTGAACCATTTCTCCAGCGCCATAATTATATATTTTTAAATAATATATTTTTATTTGTAAACATTTTAGAAAGAATGGCTTCATGCCTTTGAAGAGTCTATAAAGCCTTTTCTGAATTCAGATTTTACAAAGCCCATTCCAGGCCCATTGCCCAGTCTCCACCACTGCCCACACAAGCACTCTCTCCATCCCTCATTACTTTAAAATCTTGAGCCTCAAATCCAATACATGTGAACTGTCTTCCCAAATTCATCTCAGCCTTAAAGGAACTTTTATATGATACACTGTTAGAAAACTCAATTTATTTTCTCAAAGAAAGTATAGCTTGAATCTACTGAACTATGTACATAATTAAATTTTTTTTTTCTCCTATCACTACCTACAGTTTGGCAACTAATTTCTTTTTTTTTATTAATTTTATTTATTTCTGTATGTGTATGAATGTACTGTCTGCATGCAAGTCTGTGCACCCATGTCGTGCAACGCCGCGGAGGTCAGAAGAGGGTGTCGGATTCCCCTGGAACTGGAGTTCTCCTGGAATTTGAGCATCTGACGGTTCTCAGCCGCCATGTGAGTGCTGGGGATCGAACCCGGGTCCTCTGTAAGAGCGGTCGGCGCTCTTAACCGCTAGGCCATCTCTCCAGCCCCCATAATTAAATATTTTTAAATGAATTACTAGAAAAACATGCTTCATTGTTACTTGGAATTGAAAGATAAGAGTGACATATAATATTTAAGATTTTTGGGTTTTTTGTTTGTTTGCTTGGTTGGTTTTGCTTTTTTGACCCAGGGTCTCCCTTTAACTAAACCCAGCTGGCCTAGAACTACTATGTAGACCAGGCTAGCCTTGAACTCACAGAGATCTGCCTGCCTCTGCTTCCTGAGTGCTGGGATTAAAGGCGTGTGCCACTGTGCCTGGCAGTATTTAAGATTTTTTTACAGATATTTTTTGGGAAGTTCTTAAAATTCCTTCCTGCCTCTGTACCCTAAATTATCTCAGTATCTACATACTTCATTTGAAGTAATAGGTTTCTTTAAGATGAAAAAAATGGCATTGCTTCCATTTTTAGTGATGGGAAAAATAAAATGTAATCTTAGAATTATCATTTTCATATTTCTCAGTCCTTTTATTTATTCATAGATGTTTTAATATCCCTCTTAAGAAATAGGGAGAGTAGGCTGGAGAAATGGCTCAGTGGTTAAGAGCACTGACTGCTCTTGCAGAGGACCAGGGTTATAGTCCCAGCACTTTCATGGTGGCTAAGAACCATCTTTAGTGCCAGGCATGGTGGCACACGCCTTTAATCCCAGCACTCGGGAGGCAGAGGCAGGCAAATCTCTGTGACTTCAAGGCCAACCTGTTCTACAGAGCAAGTTCCAGGCAAGCTGGGGCTACAGGGAGACCCTGTCTCAAAAAGATCAAAAAAACAAATAAAAATAAAGAAGAAAGACATCATTTTTTTATTCAAATTAGACATCTTTCCCTTCCCCCCACCCTACCCCACCCCAGATCATGCATTCTGCCATCACTGTCCTGCATTTTCTCTCAGTCATTTATTTTTAAAACATAACAGCCATCAAGAACAAGCCATCATCAGATCCTAGCCATCATCAGTTTCTCTATCGCTCTAATGCCCTTATGCTTTAATAAAAAAGCTTTTACTAAGAAAAAAAAAGAGAGAGTATAACTAATGCAATGAAACCTTACAAATTTCAGTTTTACTGGCTAGGGTTTTGTTTTTTGTTATTTTTTTTTATTTATTTATGTGTATGAATGTACTGTCTGCATGTAGGTTTATGCACCCGTGTCTTGCAATGCCGCGGAGGTCAAAAGAGGGTATCGGATTCCCCTGGAACTGGAGTTCTCCTGGAATTGGAATTTCAGACGGTTCTCAGCCGCCATGTGGGTGCTGGGGATTGAACCCGGGTCCTCTGCAAGAGTAGTCGGTGCTCTTAACCACTAGGCCATCTCTCCAGCCCGCTAGGGTTGTTTATATAAGAACCAATTACTGAGACATGTCATATAGTCTATTGTATAGCAGCATGAATTGTCATAACTGTTACTGTCTTTGCTATTAAATTGCCAACATTTTTTTTTATTTTTATTTATTTATATATATATTTTTTTTTTTTTGGTCTTTTTGAGTCAGGATCTCCCTATAGCCTCAGCTGTCCTGGAACTCACTATGTAGACTAGGCTGGCCTTGACCTCAAAAGAGATCTGCCTGCCTCTGCCTCCCAAGCACTGGGACTACAGGCATGTGCCACCACGCCTGGCAACCAACATTTTTATAGCTAAACTTTCATGCAAGTCCCATCATTCCTGTGGACTTGGCAGAATGCTGAGTCAGTTTAGGTGGTGTTACTGGTTGGACAACACCATCTGCTGTAATTGATAAAGCTCAAGGTCTTGGTGGTTTCCCACATATTTCTTACTCTTGAGATAGCAGTCCAGTGCTTATATTTAGTGGGAGGCCTATACACAGCCATTTAGGAACACAGGCCCCCTCTACTTTGAGGCTCCATGATCCCCTCAGGGCCTTAGAGTCCAGCATTTATAGGCAACAGACAGGGAAAGAAGAAAGGACCTCACTGGGGGAGGTCCCTTTCCCATATCCACAGCTTAGTCATGTGGCCACTGGAGTCTCGTCATGTGCCCCCTAAAGACGCCGTTGGTGTTGGAGACACCCTGTAACCCCAGCTGTCCTGTAACTCACTATGTGGACCAGGCTGGCCTTAAACTCACGGATAGCCACCTGCCTCTGCCTCCCAAGTGCTGGGATTAAAGGCGTGTGCCACCATACCCAGCTTGAGACACACAATTTTTGACTGTTTAATCTAAGCATGGGCCTTGCTTCCCTGAACCCTCCCCACATGGATTTTGCTACATACTATTTCTCAGTAGGTTTGGATTTTTAACCATTTTCGGTGAGAACAATCTGTTAGTTTAATTTGGGTTTTTGTTGTTGTTATTTGTTTGGTTTGGTTTTTGGTTTTTTGTTTGTTTTGTTTTGAGGTGAACATGCACTGCTATTAAGAGAAAATTTCCCCAAACCTAAAACCACTTCCTGCTTAAAATGTGTCTACGTAGCCGGGCGTGGTGGCGCACGCCTTTATTCCTAGCACTTGGGAGACAGAGACAGGCGGATCTTTGTGAGTTCAAAGCCAGCCTGGTGTACAAGGTGAGTTCCAGGACAGCTGGGGCTACAGGGAGACCCTGTCTCGAAAAAACCAAAAAAAAAAAAAAAAAAATGTGTCTACGTATCTATATATCTTCTGTTATGTAAGACCCTTGGCGTCTTGAGTTAGGGAAGTAGTTCAGTTGCAGAATGCCTGCCTAGCATGCAAGAAGGCCTTGTGTTCAATCTCTAGTACGTTTTGCTTTAGTTTTTAGTAATCGGAAAAATAAAATGTAATCTATCTTAGAATTATTTTCATTTCTCAGTCCTTTTATTTATTCATATAGTAGATTTTTTAATAACCCTCTTAAGAAATAGGGAGAGTAAGGCTGGGCGTGGTGGCACACACCTTTAATCCTAGCACTTGGGAGCAGAGGCAGGTGGTGGTTTGTGAGTTCAAGGCCAGCCTGGTCTACAGAGTGAGTTCCAGGACAGCTGGGGCTATAGGGAAGAAAAGAAAGAAAAAAAAAAAAAAAAAACCAATATTATGAAATACTTGCAAAACTGAAAGTAATAAGCATTTGGTTCTTTGTTCTTCTTTTAAATTCATGTTCCATTACAGAAGTTGCCAATGTGGTCACCTTTTGACAGGGTTTTCTCTGCCTTATATAGAAAAATGGTGAATAACCTCATCTTTAGTTCTGAACCTCACTGCTATAGAGACAGTTTTCTTTTTCCAAATGGGTCTAGCCTCCCAAGTACTTTTTTCTTGAGTAATTAATTTCTGCTTTTTAAAATTAATCTTAGATAAGATTTAGAA
The DNA here is from genome assembly GCA_009823505.1 of Rhizomys pruinosus. Lineage (NCBI taxonomy): Eukaryota > Metazoa > Chordata > Mammalia > Rodentia > Spalacidae > Rhizomys > Rhizomys pruinosus. The sequence goes on along the minus strand of VZQC01001531.1, from coordinate 763,448 downwards.
ACCCTTGTATTTGGGTTTAAGTTGGACCCAGTGATTTTCTTTTTTTTAATCATTTTTATTTTTATATATTTTTTTAATTTTTTATTTATTTTTTATGTATATGAATGTACTGTCTGCATGCAGGTTTGTGCACCCATGTCGTGCAATGCTGCGGAGGTCAGAAGAGGGTGTCAGATTCCCCTGGAACTGGAGTTAAAGATGGGTCTCAGCCGCCATGTGGGTGCTGGGAATCGAACCCGGGTCCTCTGCAAGAGCAGTCAGCGCTCTTAACCGCTAGGCCATCTCTCCAGCCTGGACCCAGTGATTTTCTATAGGTTATATATAACACCATTGCTTTATCCTGTGATTAAGCCTCAAAAGGTTTCCACATGTCAGATTTTTCTTAACTACACTGTCATTTTTATTATGGAAATGTAAATAAGTGTTTCTAGCTCTTTTAATTACAGTCAGAAAACCCACAGTTGAAATGTTCCATTATTGTGAATGATGAGTGACTATAAAGTGTTTACTGGATTCACAGTTCAATCCTTAGTACTAGGTTCTTGCTAGTGTCAATTATCCTGTGATTTTTAAGCACTACTTAAGGAAACCTATGTCAGGGGTCTGGAGAAATGGGTCCGTGGATAAAGAATACTTGCTATATAAGCTTGAAGCTATATAACTGAACTCAGGTTCAGATCCCTAGCACCCACATAAAAAGGCATGGTTGCTGCCTTGTGTTGGTGACTCCAGTGTTGGGGGTGGGGGTTTATCTCAAAAGTTATGGCAAGCTTCCAGTTAAGTGAGAGACCCTGCCTCAAGGCAAGGAGTCTGAGAGTGATAAAAAAAGAATCTGACATCATGCTTTGGCTTGTGTGTGCCCCCACGCTCAGTCGCATCTCACATGTGACTCTCATTCACACTCACACACATGCCACAGAAGTTGTGTCTGATTGTTGATCCATTCCTCTTGGGGGATATGCTGATTGATTTGAGCCCCCAGATGACCATGTACTAAGCCAAAAATAATGAGCTGTGATAGATTAAATATTTCTTGGGGCTGGAGAGATGGTTCAGTGGTTAATAGTGCTTGCTTTTCTTGCAGAAGACCCAGGTTTGGGTCCTAACACCCACATGGTGATTCATAACTGCCTGTACTTCCAATTCCAGCAGCTCCAACATCCTTTTCTGGTCTCTGAGGGTACCATCCATCCATACAGTGCATATATGTACATGCAAGCAAAACATTCACACAGACAAAATAAAAATCAGTAAATCTTTTGAAAAATTCTTTCTTTCCCCTGCTGCAGTGAAGCAGATCCTGGTTCCAGGCAGTGGCCTGAGTCTGACACATTTTCTGGCTCCCAGTCCCCACAGTCTGTGGGAAGTGCAGCAGCAGATAGTGGCACCGAGTGCTTGTCAGACTCTGCCATGGACTTACCGGATGTCACCCTCTCCCTGTGTGGAGGCCTCAGTGAGAATGGAGAGATCTCTAAAGGTATGCTGGGCAGACATGCCCCATCTTAGCAACCTGGTCATCACTTGATCTAAAATCTGCCTTTGTGGGGCTGCAGAGCTACAGCTCAGTAGTTGAGAGCACTGGCTGTTTTTGCAGAAGGCCCAGGTTCATTTGAATTCTAGCACCCACATGATGGCTGACAACCATCTGTAACTCCAGTTCCAGGGGAATCTCTGGTTTCTTCTGATCTCCATGGGTATTGCACAGCATGGGTGCACTTAACACACATGCAGGCATAACATGCATACATATAAAGATAAATACACTTATAAAATATTAAAAATAATATCTGCTGGACGTGGTGGTATATGTCTTTAATCTCAGCACTTAGAGGCAGAACCAGGTAGATATCTGTGAGTTCAAGGCCAGCCTGGTCTGGCCAGTGTGTGCTAGGCCAGCTGGGGCTACAGGGAGACCCTGTCTCAAAAATACCAAAAATAAAATAAAATCTGCCTTTGTGTTCAGATGTCTGTTGAATAAATTATTAACCTAAGAAAAAGATTGAAAATGAAATCTGCTTTTAATCATTTTTGGATGTCAAACTATATTGGTTTTCTCGTGTGTAAAGTTACTAGAAATACTTGTGAGACTGGGGCCTAGCTGCCTTCCTAGGAAAAACCAAGACACAGACATGAAGGTGGGACCTTGAAGCTGTAGAACAGTGATGGTCCACCATATCTGAATTTCAGTGTTTTGGAAAAAAAGGATTACTTACTGATTCCGGCTTGAGAGATGGCCATGGCATGAAAACCACTGTTGAGTCAGGAACTTACCAAGTAGGAAGCCTCTTGGTGTGATGGAGCACCCACGAGTCCATTGTCCACATCCTTCTACCTGTCTGCTCCCCAGCCCCTTGTGCTGAGGACTGAGCCAAGGGCCTTGTATGTGCTAGGTCAGCACTGTTTCATGAGCTACATCTAATTTCCTCTCTATTTTTGTTGAGATAATGTTTCACTAAGTTGCCCATGTTAATCTTAAACACAATGTGCAGTCTAGAACTCCTACACAGTCTAGACAGTTCTGGTGACTTCACTTGTCTTGCCTCAGCCTTCCAAGTAGCAGGATTATAGGCATGAACCCCACCACAGCTGACAACTTGATATTCATTTTAAATTAAAATAATTAAATAATTAAAATTATCTTATCAGTTTGGCCAATAGCCTGTGATGTTCTTGGAAGGCAAGCTTTTTGTTCCAAGGCCAGTACCATATGATAGCACTGTCCTGTGTCTTCTCTCCTTAGAACTAAAGGTGTGATGAAACAGACTGGGTAGCCAGAGCCCTAGAACTGGCTCAGAATGGCATCTGGGTAATGGGGTATAAAAAGGGGACTTTTTTTTCCTTAAAAACAAAGTGACCAGCCAGGCGTGGTGGCGCACGCCTTTAATCCTAGCACTTGGGAGGCAGAGGCAGGTGGATCTTTGTGAGTTCAAGGCCAGCCTGGTCTACAGAGTGAGTTCCAGGACAGCTGGGGCTACAGGGAGACCTTGTCTCGAAAAGACCAAAAAAAAAAAAAAACAAAAAACAAAAAACCACAAAGTGACCAATATTTAACACTTAACTCCTTTTTTTTAATTTTTTTATTTTTATTTATTTATTTTCTATGTGTATGAATGTACTGTCTGCATGCAGGTTTGTGTACCCATGTCGTGCAATGCCTCAGAGGTCAGAAGAGGGTATCAGATTCCCCTGGAACTGAAGTTCTCCTGGAATTGGAGTTTCAGACGGTTCTCGGCCGCCATGTGGGTGCTGGGGATCGAACCCGGGTTCTCTGCAAGAGTAGTCGGCGCTCTTAACTGCTAGGCTGTCTCTCCAGCCCTAACACTTAACTCTTTTAAAAAGGATTTACATTGTTTTTCCTTTAACCTAACTAACAAGTCTTGTAGTGCAAAGAGTATTTTCACCCTCTTTATAGGAATTTATGTACTCTCTAACCAAGCTGATCATTATTTTACATTGCAGAAAAATTCATGGAGCATATCATTACTTATCATGAATTTGCAGAAAACCCTGGACTTATAGACAATCCTAACCTGGTAATAAGGATATATAACCGGTAAATATAACTTAGTTTGATCATTGTTAAATATCTTTGTCCTTTTAGCTGTCACAGTTTTCTTGGCTTATCAAATTTGTCATCTCATGTAATGACACAATAGGCAATGACTTTCAAGTGAGGCTGAAGCTTCAACTTGTTTTTAAATGAGTGACTGAAACACTATTATTCTGTTTTATAGATTTACTGTTTCTGTCCTCAGAGAAGCTTGGCTTAAAGCAAAGTTTTCATATAACAAAAACTTCTGCTCATCTTTTTATTAAAGAATAAACCATTTGAAAGTTTATTTTCTACTTCGCCCTCCCTCCCTACCATCCTGTCCTCCTGCGCTTCTCTCTTCCTCTTTCTCTGTGTAATGATTTTGCACAATCTTTGTTTCTCGTAGTTACTATAACTGGGCTTTGGCTGCTCCCATGATCCTTAGTTTGCAAGTGTTCCAGAAGAGTTTGCCTAAAGTGAGTGGTCTGCATTTGAAACCTTCTTATTCAGTTAAAGTTTTGAGTTTAGTATTTCATATCAAAGATGCCTACTAAAACCTGCCTGCCACTTCCCTCCTCATTTTTAAGTATTTATAGCAGTGTCTGATTTATAAGATTCAGATGATTTATAAGATTCAGATGATTTATAAGATTTATAAGATTCAGATGATGATTTATAAGATTCAGAAATTTGGGTTAAGAGTGTAGCTCACTGATAGAACACGTTACTGAAATATATAAGGGTCTGAGTTCAGTACCCAGTGCCACAGAAGCAAGGGCAAAATAAAGTTAAGAGATTTTTATAATATCATAAGTTTGTAGTATCAAAATGGAATTTTTACAATATCAAAATGGAATCAAAGAATAAGACTTTTTCCTCTTATTAATATGGGAAGAAGTAGGTGATGATGGTCACCAGAAACATAACCTAAGTCCCTACCAATGGGTCACATGGTGGCCAAGACACTTGTTAGATAAAGTCTTTTCTCTATCAACAAGTCATCATTAACCTACTCAGTCCTTGTGTCATGGAAGCCACATGTTCTAAACATAGAGGATGAAAGTTGCCTATCTGCCTGCAGAGAACCCTAAGAGCCTCTGTAGACAAGCCACTGGGCTTCACCCCAAAACTGCCGTAAACACTGCTGCTACCAAAGAAGAACATTGTCTTCCTTTCTGGGCTATTGAAAGCACTAGATGGATTTGGAAGGTGTGTAGCACATAGCTCACATTCTGTAATAGGGCACTGTCCTATAGGCTGATGGCAGAGAGGAATCAATCCTTTACAACCAGTAGATTGCTCATGTTGACCTATGTTGATTATTTGCAGGCCACAGTCGAGTCATGGGTTAAAGACAAGATGCCAAAGAAATCTGGTCGCTGGTGGTTTTGGCGTAAGAGAGAAAGTATGACTAAACAGGTAACAAATCTGTGGCTTACTCAAACACTTTTTGGCACATCTAAGAAGAAGGCTACACAGGGTGACTGCAATGGTTCAGTGGTTATAAGAGCACTGGCTGCTTTTGGAGAGGACAGGGTTCAGTTCCTGGCACCCGCGTAGCAGCTAACAACTGTCCATAAGTCCAGTTCCAAGGGATCCAATGCCCCCTTCTGACCTCCACTGGCATTGCACGACACAAGTGCATTTACATCCATGCAGGCAAATAGACATATGCACATAAAATAAAAATACATTTAAAAAAAAAAAGAGAGAGAGAAGTAGGCTATAGTCACCATTTTGCAGTGCCAGTTTTGAGCAGTTACTGCATGTAGATGCTGTGCTAATGCACCAGAGATGTTTGACTTTTTAGGCCATTTTAGGAAGCTTAGGCACAAAGAGGCTAGAACTGGTGAAGTCATATAAATGGTGAGAATGGAACTGTGGATGACCTGGAGTCTGACTCCAGAGCTGTGCTCTTTCCTCTTCCCTTGCTACCTTTCAGATGTAAACAAGAGGTGATAATCTTGTGTAGATCTACATGCAGATAAGCAGTCTGCTCTTTTAGCAAAGCACCAGGAGAGCAGGTTCATCAGAGACCCCCACTGGATAGGTGGTAGATAAGTCTTCATTTTCCAGAGCCCTCTAAAAAGGATTCTGGGGGTTTTCACCTGTTTTCATCTCCCAATTAGAGGAAGTCTATTTCTTAAGTTCACAGTCAATAAGTTGAAGTTTTTCTTTCCTAGCAGGGGCTACAGCTGAATTTTGGCTCATTTATTTAAAAAAACAAAACAAAAAAAGTTGTGCATTAACATTATCATCCTTTTTTTTTTTAGCTTCCAGAAACCAAGGAGGGAAAATCTGAGGTTCCGCCAACCAATGACCTGCCTTCGAGCACTGAGGAGCCAGCCAGTGCCAGGTGCCATGCCCTGTCCTTCCTTCTAGCTCACAGCACTCAGGCAACTCCTGCTTTGCTGTTAAATCAAAGTTGATCTTGGCAATTCTGCTTCATTTTTAGTCAGAAACATCTTTCTCCTGTAGAGAGAGATGACATTAAGTAACTTGTTATTGCCACCCAGATAAGCTTTTTTTTTTTTTAACTTTTTTAATTTATTTTTGTATGTATATGAATGTACTGTCTGCATGGAGGTTTGTGCACCCGTGTCGTGCAATACCGCGGAGGTCAGAAGAGGGCATCAGATTCCCCTGGAACTGGAATTCTCCTGCAATTGGAGTTACAGATGGTTCTTAGCCACCATGTGGGTGTTGGGGATCGAACCCGGGTCTTCTGCAAGAGCAGTCGGTGCTCTTATCCACTAGGCTATCTCTCCAGCCCCCTACCCAGAAAAGCTTTTAGAGGACTAAATGCAGATATCACTATTTCCTGAATATTTTGCCCCATGCAAAAATATGGAAAGATAGGACTTTGGGAAGGAATCCTAGGCAGTGAGGCCTGTTGTCCTGGTGCCCCTGTTTGCCTGGCTGTCAGGCAGCAGAGGGGGACATGAAGAAGAATCAGAAGAGTAGATGTGGGTGTGTTGTCTCCTTTAGACATTTCAGTTGGCTGAGCCAGAGGAGAGTTGCTCCGCTGTGCGTTTTATGTTCCCAGGCCTGTTCTCTGTCTCCTCTTTCCTCAGCAGTCTGTTTCTTTAAATCTGTTTCTTTTTAAAACACATCATTGTTAGAATAGATGGATCTCAATAGCATTTGCTGGACATAGCAAAAGATAACATGTCAAAACCAAAGTAACTGCATGCTACGTAGAAGAGGGAGAAAGGCAGGATGGGCTTCTGTGACTAGAAATGGACAAGTGGTGGAGCAAACGACTTTTACCATCCTAAAAAGGGTTGAAGGCCAGGCCTGGTGGCACACGGCTTTAATCCCAACACTCAGGAGGCAGAGGCAGGTGGATCTCTGTGAGTTCAAGGCCACCATGGTCTACAGAGCAAGTTCCAGGCCCAGCTGGAGCTTTTGAGACCCTGTCTCAAAAATGCAAAAAAAAAAAAAAAAGGGGGGGGGGGGGCTACCCCAGGCTATCCTTGAATTTGAAGTCCTTCTGCATCAGACTCCTGAGAGCTAAAATTACATGCTGGCTATACTTCTTTATTTTCTTGATGCTAAATTAAAATCTCTGATCAGTAAAACACCCTGCCTCTTAGTAACTAGTCTGGTATTGGATAGGCTGGCCGAGGATGACACTTCTAGTGATGACGGGTCACAGGAGTTGGAAGAATCTATCAAAGTAGACACCATCTCCATGGAGACACTGAGTCACTGCAGCACAACTTCATATAAGAAGTCTCTCCGACTCTCTTCGGACCAGATTGTAAGTCTCAGATGGCCTTTGTGGGTCCAGTAGGGCTTACTACTAGCACCCCGTCCCCAACTGCACACATAGTACAGTGTGTACTTATTTAACTGTTCCTCCCCAGGGAACAGAACCTCAGATCCCATTGTACAGTCAGGCCTGTTGTGCAGCCAGGCCCATTGTGCAGTCAGACTGTTGTGCAGTCAGCCTGTTGTGCAGTCAGGCCCATTGTGCCGTCAGCCTGTTGTGCAGACAGCCTGTTGTGTAGTCAGGCCTGTTGTGCAGTCAGCCTGTTGTACAGTCAGCCTGTTGTGCAGTCAGCCTGTTGTGCAGTCAGCCTGTTGTACAGTCAGGCCCATTGTGCAGTCAGCCTGTTGTGCAGACAGCCTGTTGTGTAGTCAGCCTATTGTACAGTCAGCCTGTTGTACAGTCAGCCTGTTGTGCAGTCAGCCCGTTGTGCAGTCAGGCCCGTTGTGCAGTCGGCCCGTTGTGCAGTCGGCCCGTTGTGCAGTCGGCCCGTTGTGCAGTCAGGCCCGTTGTGCAGTCAGGCCCGTTGTGCAGTCAGCCTCGTTGTGCAGTCAGCCTCGTTGTGCAGTCAGCCTGTTGTGCAGTCAGGCCTGTTGTACAGTCAGGCCTGTTGTGCAGTCAGGCCTGTTGTGCAGTCAGGCCTGTTGTGCAGTCAGGCCTGTTGTGCAGTCGGCCTGTTGTGCAGTCGGCCTGTTGTGCAGTCAGGCCTGTTGTGCAGTCAGGCCTGTTGTGCAGTCAGGCCTGTTGTGCAGTCAGGCCTGTTGTGCAGTCGGCCTGTTGTGCAGTCGGCCTGTTGTGCAGTCAGGCCTGTTGTGCAGTCAGGCCTGTTGTGCAGTCAGGCCTGTTGTGCAGTCAGGCCTGTTGTGCAGTCAGCCTGCTGAGGGAGCTCGTGGCGTGGCTTTCTCCCCATGCAGACCTCTTGCCTTCATTTCTGGAAGTAAATCAAAGAAATCAGTATTTTTTTTCTGTTATTTTTTTTCAAAGCCAATGTTTAGAAATCAGTATTTTTTTAACTTTTATTTTTATTTTATGTGCATGAAGTGTTTTTGCCTGCATATATATATTTGTGTAACATGTACTTGCGATGCCTATGGAGGCCAGAAGAGGGCATCAGGCCCCCTGGAACTGGAGTTACAGACAGTTGTTAGCTGCCATGTGGGTGCTGGGAGCTAAGCCCAGGTCCTGTGCAAGAGTGGTCAGTGCTCTTAACTGCTGAGCCATCTCTCCTGACCAGAAATCAGTTACAAAGCTTGTTTTTTTGTGAAAATTACTGTTGAGTCAGCACTGGACCCCTGCTGCCTCGTAGGAGCTACATACAGCACAGCGATGACATTTTAGATTATCCCTTTCTTTTTTTTTTTTTTTTAATTTTTTTTTAACTTTATTTTTCTTTGTGTATGAGTGTACTGTCTGCATGTAGGTCTGTGCACCCGTGTCGTGCAATGCCGCGGAGGTCAGAAGAGGGCGTCGGATTCCCCTGGAACTGGAGTTCTCCTGGAATTGGAGTTTCAGACGGTTCTCAGCAGCCATGTGGGTGCTGGGGATCGAACCTGGGTCCTCTGTAAGAACGGTCGGTGCTCTTAACTGCTAGGCCATCTCTCCAGCCCAGATTATCCCTTTCTTATTTGATTTTCTCCATCTCGTTTTGACAGATGTTTTTTGTATGAAATAGCATTCATGGGTCTAGCAAGAGGCTGTGGCCAGGGCGGTGATTTCAAATATGAGAAGACAGGAAGGTTTTGTTTTATGGGAGATCAGAAAATCCTCGGAATTGAAAACACTGCTGAAGCAGTGGCTTTCACCGTTTTGTGAGCAGATGCAGGCTTGGGCTGAGCTGCATGCTTGACACCAAAGAAACTGAATACAACAAAACCGAGTTTTGTTGTAGAGTTTTAAACTCTGCTCCAAGGTCCGTATCCTCAGCTGATTTTGTTGTATACTTTTTCTTACAGGCAAAGCTGAAGCTCCACGACGGCCCCAACGACGTCGTGTTTAGCATCACAACCCAGTACCAGGGGACCTGCCGGTGTGCAGGGACGATTTACCTGTGGGACTGGAATGACAAGGTCATCATTTCTGACATCGATGGAACCATTACCAAGTAAGCTAAGCTTGAGCCCACTGTGTTCAAAGACATCCTCAGAATCATTCTCATGGAGACATTTGTATGGATGAGGAGGAGATGGATAATACCATACAAATGAATTGTCAAAAATAACTTTTGGAAAGATTTGGTTTCCAAATTCTAATGTTTAAAAAAAAAAGATAAGCTGTTGAGATTTTAGGAATTTGAGAAAGAAAATGCAATAGTAAATTATCTCTGAAAATGAACATGGGGTTTTCATGTGACTCCACTCTGCTGTATTTTTGCAGTGCCATCTTGCTGTTGCATGAAGTCAGGATGAAATCATTGATAGTGTGTCCCCAGCCTGCTCCTCTACCTAGTGCTTATTGGGAGCTAATATTCAACTGAGTGGAAAATGTTTGGCTTTCTATGTTTGGTTCCTGATAGCTGTTCCTATTTCTACTTTCTTTTCAGATCTGATGCTTTGGGGCAAATTCTCCCACAACTGGGTAAAGACTGGACTCATCAGGGTATAGCAAAGCTCTATCATTCCATCAATGAGTAAGTATTCCTGCATGTTTGTTCAGGAACCAGAGAAAATAACCTAAATTGTGTGTTCATGGTCTAGACATTTTTTTTCATGGACAGGAGCATTGTGTTACAGGTTTTTACCTGTGCTGTCTCACTAAGTTTTAGACCCTACCAGTGTAGCTACCTATGTAGTCATACTGTAATTGTATTTCTGTGGGTAGATAGTGCAGGCATGCATGGAAAACAGATCCTTAGAGAAAAACCATGTTATTACCTCTGGAATCATAGTACATTTGTTACAGTGATCTATGAATAGATAACACTGTCTTCAGTGTTTGTGGAGAAGGTAATAATGAGAGTCCATGTCAGCCACCTGTATGTAATTTTGCTCCTTATTCTACAAAACGGTTACTGTTCTGCAAGCTGTCCTTATACCTAAGATACTTTGTATATTTGCTTTATAGCAGATACCTTGAAAAATAGTCCATGTTTTTTGTACATTTGGGATCTTTTCCAAACAAGATGCTGCATGTATTATTAAATCAGTACTTTTAACAGTCATATTTGCATATACCTGCTTTTTCCAGTGGTGTTTATCTATGGAATGATAAAATCTTTATAATCCTAAAGTGGTTTCCTGCTAAACTCAAGAATTTGATTTTCATAGTAAATGAGTAGAATTTGATTTGTATCTATTAAAAGACTTTGTTTTTCCTTTAACCTGAAAATGTGAGCTAAACAGGATATATGTGTGTTGTTTGTTTTTTAGGAATGGCTACAAGTTTCTATACTGTTCCGCCCGTGCCATCGGCATGGCTGACATGACCCGAGGTTACCTGCACTGGGTCAATGACAAGGGGACGATCTTGCCCCGGGGCCCTCTGATGCTGTCCCCGAGCAGTCTGTTTTCTGCCTTCCACAGGTAGCTCTCCAGTGGACGCCCTGGGGGAGGAGCACAGACAGTGGAGTGAGCGCAGCAGGGTTCTCACAGGCTCCCACTGGCTGTAGAACTGGGTTTTTCTTCATTCTTTGGCTCTCAAAGTGCTCAGATGTGATGCAAAAAATGTTTACTCTTTAAGCTCTGTCATCTAAATACTCTCTCGTGACACTGACTGGCAAAGCAGGAAGGCTGACAGAGCCATAGAGCTGAAGAAACGTGGGTGGCTGTGAGCATCAAACCTTCCCAGGAACATGCACTAGTGAAAACTACTATTTTGAATTTGGTGATTATATTTTTTTTCTTTAGGGAAGTGATAGAAAAGAAACCAGAGAAGTTCAAAATTGAGTGTCTGAATGATATTAAGAACCTGTTTGCCCCATCTAAGCAGCCCTTCTATGCTGCCTTTGGAAACCGTCCCAACGTAAGTGTCTTCCGAGTGCCTCTGGGACCCGGTAGAAGCCAGATTCAGGGAGAAGTGCGTTTTATTGCAGAACCGTGGCCTAGTTCTCAAGCCAGATCTATAAGCAAAAGGGAAATGGCTGTTGTGCTGAGTGGGGTGATTGAGTCCTCCCCTTCCCCTCTTCCCACCCCAACTGAGGATTGAACCTAGAGCCTTGAGCACACTAGACACATATTCCACCAATGAGCTTTCATCTGGAACCCTTTTTAAATTTTTCATTGTGAGACAGGCTCTCTGTAAGTTCCCAGGCTGGCCTTGAACTCTCTCTAGCTCTGGCTCCTTGAACTTGAAATCATCTTGCCCCAGCCTCCTTGGGTAGCTGGATTACAGGTCTGTACCAGCAGGCTGGCTTATTCCGTTTCCATAGTAGTTAGGGAAGTCCTGAGGATGTCTGTCTGTCTCAGTAGTGATGGCAGGACAGCCCTTGTTTTCGCACGTTGAATTTCATTTCCTCAGGCAGGTCTGCCTTATATTCTAAGGGGTTCTAAACCATGTCTTAATCCACCACAGAGCATGCTGTGAGTACTTCCCTTTCTCAATCTGCCTCTTGTTCCACATCCTACAGGGTGGTTGTATCTTGGGCACATGTTCTCAGAAGAACCTGGCTTTCCTCCTTTGCTGCCAGTCTTCTGGTGCCCTGTGTCCTCTGCGTTTAGCCCACTCTTCACTTTGTGGTTGTCTCAAGTCTTTTTGGCTTTAGTTGATCAGATGCTTCTGGCCTAGGAGGAACCAGTGGCTCCTCATTCTTCTCCCGTTTTCCTCTGCAGGATGTCTATGCTTACATTCAAGTTGGTGTTCCAGACTGTAGAATATTCACTGTGAACCCCAAAGGTGAATTAATACAAGAAAGGACCAAAGGAAACAAGTCATCGTAAGTGCCTGGGTTTGCAGCCAGGGTGCAGCTGAGGATAGACAAGAGCTAACATCAGCTCAGCATGGGGGACAAAGCTGTACCTTTTGGAGGGGGGGTGGGGTTTTTTCCTCATTGACAGTTGTTTCAGGGATATCTAGGTGTGTAGAAGGAAGTCTGGGCCCTGGGGTGGAGCTCAGCCCTGGTGGCTGTGACACCACACCTCAGCTTGTTTCGTAGCCCATGACTCGTGCCTTCCACCAACTCCTCAGGTATCACAGGCTAAGCGAGCAGGGCTGTGACACCACACCTCAGCTTGTTTCGTAGCCCATGACTCGTGCCTTCCACCAACTCCTCAGGTATCACAGGCTAAGCGAGCAGGGCTGTGACACCACACCTCAGCTTGTTTCGTAGCCCATGACTCGTGCCTTCCACCAACTCCTCAGGTATCACAGGCTAAGCGAGCAGGGCTGTGACACCACACCTCAGCTTGTTTCGTAGCCCATGACTCGTGCCTTCCACCAACTCCTCAGGTATCACAGGCTAAGCGAGCAGGGCTGTGACACCACACCTCAGCTTGTTTCGTAGCCCATGACTCGTGCCTTCCACCAACTCCTCAGGTATCACAGGCTAAGCGAGCAGGGCTGTGACACCACACCTCAGCTTGTTTCGTAGCCCATGACTCGTGCCTTCCACCAACTCCTCAGGTATCACAGGCTAAGCGAGCAGGGCTGTGACACCACACCTCAGCTTGTTTCGTAGCCCATGACTCGTGCCTTCCACCAACTCCTCAGGTATCACAGGCTAAGCGAGCAGGGCTGTGACACCACACCTCAGCTTGTTTCGTAGCCCATGACTCGTGCCTTCCACCAACTCCTCAGGTATCACAGGCTAAGCGAGCAGGGCTGTGACACCACACCTCAGCTTGTTTCGTAGCCCATGACTCGTGCCTTCCACCAACTCCTCAGGTATCACAGGCTAAGCGAGCAGGGCTGTGACACCACACCTCAGCTTGTTTCGTAGCCCATGACTCGTGCCTTCCACCAACTCCTCAGGTATCACAGGCTAAGCGAGCTCGTGGAGCATGTGTTCCCGCTTCGCAGTAAGGAGCAGAATTCAGCCTTTCCGTGCCCAGAGTTCAGTTCCTTCTGCTACTGGCGAGACCCAATTCCAGATGTGGACCTTGACGACCTGGCTTGAAGCAAGACCTATGGCAACGGGGGCCACTGCCACTCGCCTCCCAGCTGGGGAGGTAACTGGCTCTCTTACAGATTGAGACCCAGGGCCGGCACCCAGGAGCCTGCTTTCCAGAACAGGGACAGGCTCCATGAAGCTGGCTCTGCCACCCTCCTTCACCTTCCCAGGCCACCACTCAGCACCTGGAAGGAGGAATAAAGGACTCAGCCTGGGTTGGAAGCCTACGCTCCATCATGTGTGAGTCCTCACATGCTTCCTGCAGAGTTGTGTACTGTACATCGCTCAACTGTCTAACTTAAAAGGAAGAAAACAGAACTGAGAAAGAAAGGACAAAGCATTACTGCACACAGTAAAGTGTTACAGTTTCCACTGGGCACTCAGGATTGTTTGTCTCTGTAACCAGGGCTTTTCTGCAGAGGGTCAGGGTTCACTAAACTGAACTGGCACAGTTCAGTTAATGTTGCTGGCTAAACCCACCTGTGGACATCCCTCTGGGACTCCTGTATCTTGGGACACCACCCAACTAGGGCAGCTGCTTGATGTGCCAAGTTGGGCAGCCCCAAGGACCCCTGTACCAATAGCACTGAGCCCAGCCGCACCAGCGTGGGCTTCCAGGAGAGTGCCCCTGCAGCGTCATTTCTCACCCATGACCTGTGCTAGCCAGAAGAATAGATGTATATTTGATGCAGATTTATATTTGATGTCTGGAATAATAGTGCAGTCGATGTTTAAACAGAAAGTGACAGCTTCATGTCAGAGTCGTGCAGGCACTTGCAGTGCGTCCTCGGGGACGGCCCTTTTCTCTTCCGCTCTGCCTGTTGCTTGGTTTAGGTGGCCTCTTTGTGTTTTCAGGACAATTTCTGAGATTATGGCTTCAGATTTTCCAGGGCAAAGCCGTCGGACAGCAGTGTTGGCCGTCGTTAGATGACAACCATGTACTGAAGTCCAGGGAGGCCGTGGAGAGTTATGGAGCTCCTGCTCATGCCAGCGCTCAGCATTGTCCCCAGTCTGTTACTCTGACTTCTGTCACTCAGACACACCTGCAGCTGTCATGCAGAAGTTGCCCTGCGAGACCACACAGGGACACGGGGTAGCCCTGCATTTCCTTGAAGCATCATTTGCTGGCATGGTTGTTAAGAGCTCACATCAAATGTCAGAACAGGTAGCATCAGGATGTGTTGTGTGCCGAAATCCTCCAGACCTTATGATTAGCAGGGCATTGACAGTCACTGCAATTCAAGAAAAAAAAGAAGTGTCAGGAGACCTTAAATGATTCTTGGTCCTAGCCCTCCATTGAGGAGATTCAGGAAGGCGAGGCTTTCTGAGCAGAAGGCACTGCAGGTGCAGATGATCCTGTTTTCTCAGATGTAGGTTCCTCTGGAGTTGGCTTAGAAAAGGGGGTAGTTATTTTCCAGATTGGAGAGCTGAGTGTCCCTGCCTGATTTTAGCCATTTTCCTAGGGCAGTTGAATGCAGAAACAGTGGTAAAACCCTTTGAGCACGATTTTCAGTGGCAAAACCTGGAAGCACGTGGTCCCAGAAAAGGTATGGCAAAGGCTTTCACAGCACCACCTTCCCTTTAGTCCACAAATCTCCTTCATATGTTTGTGTTAGGTAGTTGGGAAACTCAGTTATGTTTGTGTGAAGTTCTGCCCACTTGTCGAATTAAGATTCTACTAAAGCAGCACACAGCTGCCTTGTTAGGCCCTTCAGTGCCACCTCTGATTTAGCTTGCCTTTGATTTAAGGGAATAAGAAGAGCTTTGTGTGCTTCACGTAAGCTTAGTGTGGTCTCTCTTGTACTGATTCTTCAGTCCTTTTCAGTTTGTCCTCTAGGGAGTTTCTGCTAGATAGTTCGTTTCCTTTTCTTGACAGACTCTTCTTTGGCTACGGACCTTCTCAAAAAGGTCCAGCTTAGGATCTGGCTCTCCAGGCTGTGCCAAGGGTGGCTGGTCCTTCTGTCCCAGTGTCTATTAGTGCTACACTTTGTCACTGCAGATTGATCAGTGGGTATTTAGGCTAACGAATATCTTTTCCTTATGTAAAGAAGTCTCTTGCTGAAAGTAGACAATTACTATTGCTGTAGTGTTATAGGAGTATTGTTTGTCCTGAAAAATCCATTGCCATTTGTTACAAATGACATTTGTTCTTTCTGTGAAAGAGAGGTGCCCTCAAGTGTGTTTGCACACAATCCTTAGGATGGCTTGCTGAAGCATCGCCCTTGTAGGAGATGTCACACAGGGACACTGCAGAGTCACTCTGTCAGTTGTTGGTGAAGTGGCCCTTTCCGTCCTTCCAGTTCCATCCAACTTGTATTTGCTTTGATGAGGCATTGAAGTTACACTGCTGTGGAAGTGATGACTGCTCTCACCAGACTGTGTGAGGTGCACGTGTGGACAAGGAGCCTGCACGTATGGCCCCTGATCAGTGTTCCATTTCCCCGTGGTCTAACACGTCTGCAAAGTATTCAGTTGGAAAAAGAAGCTACTGGTGTGATGTCCCCAAATGAAAGCTGCTAAAACTCATAGGCAGGAAGAGAGCGCAGTGACTGCCAAGTCTTCTGCCCTGAGCAGCCCCTTGCCCCTGCAGCTTGCACAGCCTTCCGTGGTGCTCTGGGTGGCACAGCAACTTCTCTTTTCAGAGAAGAAATGGTTAAAAGATGTAAGCACTTTCTTTTTTACAAATTGATGAAAATTGATTCTTCCAAGGAGTTTGGCCTCTTCAAGTTTTATCATACTCTGGGAAGCTTGTTCCCCGTGTTTTGGAGCATGCTGGATTTTATTTAAAGCTGGTCAAAGTAAGTGATCTTTCCAAGTGAAGACTATTTTTGTTTGAGTGATTGATTTGAAGGCAGAGGAAGCTTTGCTATTTTAGTTAAATAATTACATTCAGTTGATGAAGTGTTTGATTATTAGACAATAGTTTCACTAAGAGGTTTTGAGTTGTCGGTAATTAATTGTAAACATCAGTACAGTGCCCTCGGTTATGGTAAAGCTGTTTTCTGATGAATGGCTCATATTTTGGTGCAGTGTTTGATGTTCAAAACAAAATGTTACAATAATAAACTAACAAACAGCACCTTGCCTCTTTCCTTCCAGGAACATTTAAACCATCTTCTCCGTGTTTGTGCCAGAAATTGGTAATTTACATATATTAGCATTTGATCTTTGCTGACACACACAGGAGGAGCCTCTACTCAGTACTTATTTTTAAAACCTGATTCCAGGAGTCAAGCTGCTGACATAGGAATTAACCTCTCCTGCCTTATAGGTTCTGCCAGAAAATGATTCATAGATCATTTGATCCAGCACTTGAGCAGATCTCTGAGTTCAGGGCTAGCCTGGTCTACATAGTGAGTTCCAGGACACCTGGGGCTTCAGGAAGACCCTGTCTTGAAAAGACCAAAAAAAAAAAAAATGCAGAAAAGATGGTTTCTCCTGTAGATTGGCCAGTGACCCCATTATCCCTTCACGGGGGTCCCTGACCTTCAAGAACATCTGGTCTGTGTTGACCAGCGACTGGCCAGTGACCCCATTATCCCTTCACGGGGGTCCCTGACCTTCAAGAACATCTGGTCTGTGTTGACCAGCCGAAAGCAAAACCCAAATGTACTGCCTGGGTGCTGGCGGATAACTGTTCAATGGTCGGGATGCTGTAAATAGTTGGATTACAGGTCCTTCAGTTTAAGCTTTGCATTTGCTTCTCCAGGAGGAGGGGCTGGGGCGATGGGAACCACTGGTCTCCGGGGTATATTGGGGCTAGAAAGGAGGAGCTCGGAGTTTGGTTATAAAGGAAATAGGTTTTCCCCAGAACTGCTTCAAGTGCTGGGGGAAGGGAGGTGGACCCCACTTGGCAGTTCCTTCTGTGTACTCTGCACCCTCTTGTAGTCTGCATGTGTCCTTTCTTCCCTTCATACATGACATAAGGAAAACAGTTTAGACAGTGAACATGAGCTGGGCGTGGTGGCGCACATCTTTAATCCCAACACTCAGGAGGCAGAGACAGGCAGATCTCTGTGAGTTCAAGGCCAGCCCAGTCTACAGAGTGAGTTCTAGGCCAGCTGGGGCTACAGGGAGAGTCAGTTTCTCTCTCTCCCTCCCTCCCTCCATCCCCCCCCTCTTCTCTCTCTCTCTCTCTCCTCTCTCTCTCTCTCTCTCTCTCTCTCTCTCTCTCTCTCTCTCTCACACACACACACACACACACACACACACACAGGCACACACTGGCTGTGGGCAAGGACAAAGCCGCTTTGCAGGTCTATAGGTACAGACTTCCCAAGTGTCTCCATTTAACACTACTTCCCTTTCAAGCTGCAAATAACTTGTGGAAAACAGGACAATCGTCCCTGAGAAAGTTAATTGTGTGCTAATCTGGAAATAATGTAAAATATAACTTGGACTGGTTTGCGTTCTTCAGGTTTCATTTAGTTGTTTTTAATCATTTAAATGATGCCACTTGGTGGTGGAGCATGTCTGGGGTAAAGTGTCCCAGTCCTGTCTGTCTGTCTTGGGAAATACTAACCTCTTTCTCAGCAGTCAAGAGCTCCTTGATTTTAGAAATCAAGCCTTAGCCTGGCTCTGGGGTACACACCGGTAGTCCCAGCTCTGGGAGGATTGCTTACTCCCAGGAGTGAGAGACCAACATGCACAACTTAAGACCCTATCTCAAAATTTGTAGGAGAAGTTGAAACCTTATACCCAAGTGAGTATTAAACTTGTTTAGACCTCTGAGCATATGGCTTCGGGGGAGTATTGATGACCAACGGCTGCTCCTCCTCCCTCCCTCCCCTCCCTTCCCTCCCTCCCCTCCCTCCCCTCCCTCCCTCCCTCCCCTCCCTCCCTCCCTCCCTCCCTCCCTCCCTCCCTCCCTCCCTCCCTTCCTTCCTTCCTTCCTTCCTTCCTTCCGTCCTTCCTTCCTTCCTTCCTTCCTTCCCTCCCTCCCTCCATTCCCTCCCTTCCTCCTTCCCTTCCTTCCTATAGTACATTTTTCTTACCCCCCTCTTTAGATACTTTTCTTTTATTNCCTCCCTCCCTCCCTCAGGCCTGGAGTCTCGCTGGTCCTGTTGTTTCTCATCTCCACACACACAGACCATCCCTTTTGAAATGCTTTTATGAGTGTTTTGTCTGCATGTATGTACACGTACCGTGTGTAAGTGAACCCACATGCAACCAGAAGACGATTCCGGATCCCCTGGACCTGGTGTTTCAGACTGTTGCTAGCTACCATGTGGATGCTGGGAACTGAACTACTCTGCAAGAGCAGCCAGTGCTCTTAGCCGCTGAGCCACCTCTTCAGGCCCAGGCTCTCCCTTTTTACACCTGTGTCCTGCACAAGCTGGGGTCCAGCTTTCATCCCCTGTCGTCCTGCAGTGAGCACAGGCTCCTGCTACTCTGTTGGATACACAGAGCTAGACACACCTTTGTCAGGGAAGGACTAAGGTCACACACATCAGGGAGGGCCAAGTCATATTTGGCCGGAAGTGGGAGATAGGTACCACAAATCTGTTTCCAGTCCCTATTTGCAGCCACTGAACCCTTGGCCCCTTTGGCACTGAATAATGTCATCAGAAGTGTGAGGGGGCTGTAGGATGGCTCCATAGTTACAAGCACTGGCTACTCTTCCAGGGGGGTCCGATGGCCTCTTGTTCTCCCTGGGTATTGTATGACACAGGTGCACTTAAATCCAGACAAAACACTTACACACATAGCACTAAACTTTTTGGGAAAAAAAAAGTGAGGGAAGAGGGGAAAGCACATGTGTGTGCCAACCAAGTCTTCCTGAACACACCTTTGCTTTGGTTTTTTCCATGAGTCATTTCTAGGACAGCCAAGGGCACTGCAGTGACATCCTTGGCCAACTCCAGCTGTAGAAACAAGAACTCTGCAATGTACAGTCGTCCCCCCACCCTTAATTTTCTTTGCAAACAGGCCTTGAAATTGGAGGTATTTTTACAACTGCAGCCTCCTCCGCCAGCTGGGTTTAGAGCAAGCCAAGGATATTGAAGCCTTCGCTCTGCCCTCTACACCTCCCTCTGGGAACCTGGGGGGAGGGAGTTGCCTTTCCCTACCAGTGCTTGACGGGCTAACAGGTTTTCCCAGTCCTGACCACCAAAAGCCACCCTGGGCTAAGTGTCCCATAGTCTTAGAGCTTTGGGGGCTGCTGGGGAAGGAGTACTGTGCTAGACCTCCTAGATTTGAAGGGCCTGCCCCGTCAGATGATCTCAGCTTCCAGCCAGCCATCAGGTTTATGCTGGGCCTTGTGTTGCTTAGGAACCCACGTTCATAGTGCTGTCTGCCAGTGAGCTGTGCAGAGGAGCATCGAGGATTCGCTCTTATTAGCCTGAGGCCAGATCACGTACCCTAAAGGAGCCCCTCCTCAGCTGCAGGATTATGGAGTCTCTGACCTTTAAGGACATCTGCTCTGTGTTGACCAGGCAAAAGCAGAGCCCAAATGTACAGCCTGGGTGCTGGCGGATAATTGTTTAATAGTTGGGATTAACTTACACAAAAATATTTTACAGCCATAAAGTCAATTCTCTAGTTTGCTTTTTATCAGTAACTCAATCGATAAGGCACCAGACTTGGAGAAGTTAACATGAAATGATTTTGACATCTTTATTGACACTCCCTGTCTTTGCACTTAGATTGTACATGTCATTCAAGGAGCCCAACAAGCTTCATAAATAGCGTGTGGTACATTCCTCTCTGTAGCAGGGCCCAGGCCCAAGTGAGCAGGGTTGAGTCCCAGACGGCCACAGCAAGCCAGGTATGGGACAGCCCAGTGGTCCCTGTGCGGTAGCACAGGCCACACCAGCACTTCCGTGTTTTAACTTTCCTACATGCAGTATAGAGAGGCATCAGCTACAGGTGACCAGCATGGGCACTTGCTCCTCACAGACCCTCCTCT
This sequence comes from Rhizomys pruinosus, assembly GCA_009823505.1. Taxonomy (NCBI): domain Eukaryota; kingdom Metazoa; phylum Chordata; class Mammalia; order Rodentia; family Spalacidae; genus Rhizomys; species Rhizomys pruinosus. The sequence goes on along the minus strand of VZQC01001531.1, from coordinate 743,197 downwards.
CCAGCAACAGCAGCAGCAGCAGGCAAGGTCCCATGACCCAGCCTAATGAGGGAGCTGCGTGAGCCCCCACAGGTAGCACCGCATAGGCCCAGCCGTGGAACCTGGAGCAGAGCTGGAGGCTGGGAAGAAAGGAGGCTGGGAAGAAAGGAGGCTGGAACCAGTTTCCGGCCGGGGGGACTTGCCCAGTCTTCCAGTTGTCCAGGTAGAGTGACAGGAAAATGAGAGACCACATTGACCATGTGTCACCTCTGCTGCTCCTTGGAGACTCTAAGGGGTGCTGGCCTCCGCAGCGAGGTAAGGCCTTTATCCTGGGGGCAAGGTGGAGGGACGAGTGCAGAAGACTAGACCAGTGCTCCAGTTACATAAACAATATATTAAAGCTTTGGAGTTTTTACAGCCTTCCCCTCTTCCTGGCTACCCTAGAGGTGGGAAAGGAAAGGATACAAGAAAACACCACTAAAAGTGGAGTACATTTCATCAAAGTCTGTGTGAGCCAACCGGCCCCCAGTCACCACGACGTTGACTCCATCTCCTGCCTTCAAGTGCACAATGAGGTGGAAGGCGCCTGGGCCCCCGCAGGTGTGCACAGCCCCGGGGGGCCGGTGATACTCCAGGAACTCTCGCCTGTAGCCAGCAGTGTGCAGCTGGGCGACACTGGCGTTGGAAACCGACAGGACTGCTTCCACATAGGCATCTCTCTCAGGGGTCAGGGTGGCAGTGATCAAGTAGCGCCCATCATACGGAGCTGTGAAGATCCCTGGGAAGAGGCAGGCAGACAGGTGAGCTGATCCATCCGCTTCACACCCCATGCCGTGGATTATAGACTAACCTGGAGTGCCAACACCAGGCAGTCATGACACCCAAAGGCAGCTGGCTGGGCGCCAAACCTCTATCAAAGGAAGGCCGACTTGAAGGTCCCCTTACCCCCTTCTTTCAGTATGCATGCTAGACAAGGACTCTACCACTGAGCTATGTCACCAACCCCAGTGTGGGCCCTTAACACTACACTCAGATTGGCATGTTTCTCAGTGCACAGCCGACTGTACGCAGCTTGTAATATTGAAGACAGTTACTTGAATCTCATCTAGAGACTGTGGGCCCCCCAACCCCCGGGGCCTGCAGGGACAAGTACCGGGTACCACTACCATTCCTGCGCAGTCACTGCCGTGTGCACGGCACGTGCCTCCTGAAGACGGGGACCAGAGCCAGCCTCCGGGATGTTGCCTGGGGGCCACTTCTGCCCTATTGAGAGCACCCAAAAGCCAACTCTGAGGCTTAGTCCCTGAACACAAAGCTTGCCCCAGCCCAGAGAGAAGCAAGACACCGAAGCACACAGCCCTAGGTGGCCACGCTCTACTAGAACAGCCTCCTGTGTGCAGGTGGTACCATTCATGGCCAGAATCACTGCTGTCCACTCACCCAGGGACCTACATAGTCTGGGGAGGAAGGGACATGTGGCTGATGGGGAACTGTAGGTAAAGTGACCACAGGCAGGTGGGAGGACACCACACCTTTACCCCTGACCACAAGCCATCTTCCACCATGAAATTAGAGTCCAGGAGCTAAAATAAAAAGGGCCCGTCAAAGAGCCTGGACCTCCCATCCTGCCTAGACCCTTCCAGCTTTAAGTAGCATTCCGTCTAGTATATTCTGCAATCTTTCAGAAGGCGCCTGATGCTGAAGACAGGTCGGAACCCAGGGCACTGGGAGCACCTTCACCTGTCGGTCTGATGGGCCGAGCCTCGAACAAGGTCATATGGAGCTCCCTCGACAGCACTAATCTCCTACAAGACCAGTTCTAGGAATGAGAAAAGGTCAGGCTACTGCCCTGGTGAGGCCACCCGATGTATGTCTAGGAGAAGATGTGCCAGCCTGACAGCCAAGGCAGCCTGAAGTAAGAGAGAAAGCGTGTCACCTTGTCCTCAGACATAGACATGCCTTCACCCTGGCTCAGAGCCACCCAATGTATGTCTAGGAGAAGATGTGCCAGCCTGACAGCCAAGGCAGCCTGAAGTAAGAGAGAAAGCGTGTCACCTTGTCCTCAGACATGTCTTCACCCTGGCTCAGAGCCTCCAAGTAGATTTTGAAAGTTTGCTAAGCTTTGCTCCAACAGTCTGGGCTACCCATGTTCTTTCTCTGAGGTCTGCCAATGACTCGTGAACTGATATCTTTAGCACTGCTCTTGGGACAGCCCTAGGGACTGCATGGGTGCTACACACATGCTCCAAAGTCCACAGTTTAATTCTGTTTCAGAGCGTGGAGTCCCACAAGCCAAGCTCAGCCCTCTTCTGGAGAGAACACAGCCCCTTTTTAGCAATGCTCATTATAAACAAGATCCTCGAGAGAGTCTCTGCCTGTCGCTGCCAGTTCCCCAGGGTATTGGCTTGACTCAAGGAAAGGAGTGCTTGGTGACCACTAGAGAATGGCTGAGAGGTGCCCAGGGTGCAACAGCTACTAACCCTTAAAAGAAAAACAAAATAAAACAAGCAAACAAAAAACCCAGCAGTTCCCCAGGTGGGTGCAGAGACCATCTGCTGTCTACACCTGCAGCTCAGTTAAGGGCTTGGAGATGCCGCCGCCTGGGCCACAGCATCTCGTGTGCTTCCCAGCCCCACGGGTCCCACACAGGAAGAGAGTCTGGGCTACCTGCATCTGAGTGAAACAAGCAGAGTTCTGCTTCTGCTTTGCTTCAAACACTCACCCGTGTTGGGGTTGTAAACGTCCCCATCGTTGACCAGCACCTTGTTAAAGAGGACAACACCTCCATCACTGGGGAAAGGTTTCTGGGTCAGCCCAGCTGAAAAGGACACGAGAGCAGGCAGCGGCGCGCCTGGGGCAGAGAGGACAAGACCATGGGGATGGGCTCATCTAGTACCATCTCCAGGTATTGGGCACACAACACACAGACTATGCCTCCTGCCCAAGGCCCCAAGGTTCCCCTTGTCAGATCAGTGGCCCGCCCAGACAGCTGATAAACCAGAAATTGAATGGGATCCTGTTGGGGTGTGTGAGATACCAAGTGTGAAAGCCTCAAGGGCACTGTGCATCCGTGAGGGAACATACCCACGAGGCTGAGAGCCTGTGTGAGAGAGGTTGCATTGCGGAGACTGCTCCTGATCCGGCCTGCCCAGGCACTAGGTGGATAAAGCCAATGAATGGTCTAGGGAGCTGCTTGTTTGAGCCCATAAAGCCTGGGTCCCAGAAAGCTCGTCAGGACCACCCAGGGCACATCCGCCCAGTGATCCCCTTGGAAACATGAGCAGATTAGGAGGGAAATTGCCTCACAGGCGCTCGGGGAGTTCCATCCACAGAGGCTAATTCTATGGCTGTTGGGTGTGGAAGGGCTGGGTCCCAGGCTCTTCCCAGTTAGGAGCCCACAGGGAGAAGGCAGGAAGTACAAAGCATGCACTAGCGTCCTTCCCCGAGCTCTGAGCAGACATACCTGGCGAGGCTACAGGAGGCGGGTTGGGGTAGCCTGCAGAACAAACAGAATGGAGGGTCAAGGTCCTCAGCAGCTCATTTTTCTGAGCCTCTTTTACCTTTTCTCTGATGTTCACATTGTCTCCATTATTAAAGAAACACAGAGCAAGAACAGAAGCTCTGAGATGTCTTCCAAAAAAGGGAAGCACATTGCACCACCTTCCTGCTTCCTCCTCGGCAGCTCGTGCTGACACGGGGACACAAGCAGAGATGGGGCCAAGCAGGGAAGATCTGCACACTCACTAATGCCATGTGCTACATTTGCCTTTTAAGGACATTATCTGTTCAAACTGCCTCAAACTAAATAGTGCAGGATTAGTGGACAGATGGATGACTAGATGGAGGGGCTGGTGAATGTGTACGCACATGGATGGACAAATGCACACACAAATAGTCCAAAAGAATCTGAGCATCCAACAGAACCAACAGAAGACAAACTCCTTTTAGAAAAGGCAGCCGTGATGGCCACAGCTCAGGTGGCTGGGAAGAAATACAAAAAGGCAGTGAGAGAAAGCAGGGGCTCTCCAGTGTCCTCCCTACCGGACAGCCACAGTCTTTCAGCAGCAATTGATGCACCAGGCTGTCACTGGTAGGACCCAGGCCTGACCCAGGCCCGACCCAGCCCTGCCAGTGAGTGGGTAACCCTGAAGCTCAGGCCGGTCTGACTGGAAAGGGAATATGCATTGTCCTCTCCCAGCTATGACCTGTCCCCAGCAAGGCCATTTGTTTACATCTGAGCCCCAAACGCATATGTAGAAGAACTAGTACTGGCCCCCCGGTAGACTGCTGTGGATGGAGATGGGGCCAGGTCTCAGATGTGTGATCCTGAGTCTATACACTAGTTTCCTGTTCCTTCTCCCTACTGCCTAGACTCTGGCCACACCAACATCACCACTGTCACCCTCACCAGGTCAGTAGTGGTGCTAACAGTCACATAACTCACATGGAGCACTGCCCAGCCAGGCTTGTCTCCGTCTTCACCACCAGCCTTGTAGTCCCCTTCCAACCTCTTGTGGCATCACAGTGGCCTGGCCACTGCTGTCACCTGCCTTTGCTAACAGGCTCCCTGTGCACTTTTGATTTCCCCAAGACCCTCCTGGCCACAAGGCCAGTAAGCTGCACCCCGTCCCTGAGGCAATTGCATTTCTAAATATAATTTCTTTTGCTGTACTGGGGGTGTGTCAGGTCAGCATAAAGAGGTCCCTAGTAACCTTGGAGGCCACCTTTCTGAACATGGCCCCTACAAACGGGATCTTGGACCCATAGTGAGCACATAGGCGAGCATGCGTGTGTGCCAGCAGGCAGGCCTTCTCTAGGACGGGCTTACCTGGCGCTCCTGCGTAGCCTTCTGCGCTGGGGATGGGCCGCTGCCCCATCTGGCCATCCACTCCCTGGGGAAGGCCTCGCCCAGACACGCCCATCCTCCCTGGAGGCCCTGCCTCTCCAGTCTCCATGATGACCCCAGTGGAGCCTGGCAGGAAGGGCCGCCCAGGCCGGCCAGGCAGAGGTGGGGGCTGCAGGGGTCTCTGAGGCAGGATGGGTCGCTGGCCTGTCTGTGGCGGTCTAGCAGGGTCCTCCGGTGGTGGGGTCGGCTGGGGTGGTTCGGTGGCGGCCTCCCCCGAGGGCCTGGTGGGCTCCAGTGGGGTCTTCCCAGCCGGGGGCTGCGGTACTTCTGAGGGCTCCTCTGCTGAGCAGTGGAAAGGGAAAATTAAAAGTTAAAATGGCTCAGTGCCAGGTGACCCCATGAAAGTCCTCCATGGCAGGACGCCCGATCCCTGCAAAGGGCTGCGCTCCTATCGCTGTCCTGTCAGGCCAGGTAGCCGAGGCACTGTCCCCAGCAGGACATGAAGAGCAGCACCTGCTCTTCCAAAGGAGCTACAGTCAGGCTGCCTCAGGTCTGCCTCAGGTCTGCCTCAGGTCACCCTGGGAGCAACTGGGAAGGCAGCTGGAACGCCTTTATGGAGATGGCGGTACTCCAAAACGGCATGGTCCTGGCTGCGGCACCCCATATTTCCTTTCATTCCATGCTAACACCATAGTCTGGCCACATACCATCACCCACTGCCACTGACCACCACAATCTGGAAAACAGGCCAGCTTCAGTGTCAGGCTGGTGGCCACAGCACTGGCTGCCGAGGGGACAGGTGTCAGGAGCCTAGTGGCACTGACCCCAGAGAAGTGCCACCACCCTCTCTCCACACCTCAGATCACCAGTGGAGGGACTGCCCAAGAGAGGAACCTCCTGACTTTCACTTCTCGGCCTTTATGAGGTGGCCACTGGGGTGACTCAGCGGGAAGCCGCCACCCCTTCCTCCTCTGAATACCTTCCTGGAAATGGCCTTCCAATAAGCCCTTGCGAGTGCCCACAGAGCATCTGAAACTTACCAGGTCCACTTGCAAATGCAAAGCCCACCCACTTCCTCCATTCATCTGGTGCCTGCAGTGCCCTAAGACCTAATGCTGGACAGTTACAGGGCTGGAGCGTTAAAATGGGCACCATCGGCAACTGAATTTTGGATCACTGTCTACATGCGCTTTAAAGTTCTGTAAGATATATACGACAGGTAAAAATACATGCTCCCTGTCCACCCACAGAGCCAAGTAGCCAGAGTTGCCCCCAAGAAATTTTTTTTTTTTTTTTTGTATGTGTATGAATGTACTGTCTGCATGTAGGTCTGTGCACCCGTGTCGTGCAATGCCGCGGAGGTCAGAAGAGGGTCTCGGATTCCCCTGGAACTGGAGTTCTCCTGGAATTGGAGTTACAGATGGTTCTCAGCCGCCATGTGGGTGCTGGGGATCGAACCCGGGTCCTCTCCAAGAGCGTCGGCGCTCCTAACCTCTAGGCCATCTCTCCAGCCCCTAGAGAAAGTTTTTCTTAGCCTTTTCTAGCCAGTTTTCATGAGAAAATAAACACCACAGAAAATAATTTGAATGATCACTGTCTCTGTTCTCCCAAGGATGTACCTGGCTAATTCCATTCTACACACAGAAAAGCGGGGGTAGTAGCTTGTCTATAATCTCACCACTCAGAGACTGATGCAGGAAGATCATGAATTTGAGGCCAACCTGGGCTATATAGTGAATTCCGGGCCAGCCTGCACTATTGAAACCTTGTCAAAAAAAAAAAAGTTTTCAGGCTGGGCATGATAACACAGGCCTTTAATCCCAACACTAGGGAGGCAGAGGCAGGTGAATCTCTGTATGATCAAAAGAAGCCTGGTCTACATAGTGAGTTACAGGCCAGCTGGGGTTAGAGGGAGACCCTGTCTCAAAAAGACCAAAGAAATATATTTTTAGCTATATTGCAAACATTTTTTCCCTAAATTATTTCCTTTTATTTTAATTATGGTATGCTCATGCAAGTGCAGGTCTCTACAGATGCCAGGAGATTGAATCCCCTGGTACTGGAGCTACAGATGGTTGTTAGCCACCTGATGTGGGTGCTGGGAACCAAACTCCAGTCCTTCCACAGCAGCCAGTGCTCTTAACCACTGAACCATCTCTCCAGCCCACATGTATTCTTTCTCATAAAAGCTACTGGGAAGTGTGTTCCACTGAAACAGGCAGGAAACACCATGAAACACAGAGTTAAGAGGGTCTCACACAGGAGAGAGGTTAAAGGTCTCCTAGGATAGCGGTGGAAGAAGGCTGAAAGAAATCCTTGTGGCAAATCTAGAGATTAATCAGATGTATCAGGAAGAGCAAGAATCCCGGGGGAAGTGTTGCTGTTTCAAATAAATGGATACAATTTATGGTATAGAAAATTGCATACAGAGGCTGTTGGAAGTTGAAAAGAATCCACAAAAAGATACATGAAATCTAACCCAATGGGAACTAATTAGGAAAAAAGCAGAAAGAACTAGATCAGAGCCACGGATAGGATAGCACAAATGCTGGATATTGAATGTTGATTGTTACTGTATAAATACTTTGAGAGTTAGGTGTAAATCAGTACACAAAATTCAAAAGTAATGCATCAACTCAAAAACATGGAGAATAATCCTGGGGCAAAAATTGAAGTTTGTAGGCGTAAGAATGGAGAGGGCAGAGGTGGAGCTGAGTTTTACAAGCTCAGTGCTGTTTGATTTGGTTTCATTTATAGCAGACACAGGGCCTGATTTCACCCTTTGCCTTCAATCCAAGCATCCACGATTCCAGCTCCTGTTGCCAGGGGCCCAGGCGCACGCCCCGAGCCCTCAGCCCCGCCTCCCTTCTCTCCTGGGATTCGCCCCAGCCAATAGCACTTAGTCATCAAAATTCTCTCCTCCTTTCTGTCTGCTCCCTCTCACACTAACCCAACTTTTTAGCACAAGTTTTGATCTCCGTCAAGAGCTTAAAAGAAAGGACTGCAGAAATGGCTCAGTGATTAAGAGCAACTGGTTGCTCTTACCAAGGACCAGGGTTCGATTCCCAGCACCCATATGATGACCAAATTATTTTTTTAATTAATTAATTTTTTGTCTCTCTTTTTTTTTTTTTTTTTTTTGGAGACAGGGTCTCCCTGTAGCCCCAGCTGGCCTGGAACTCACTCTAGATCAGGCTGGCCTTGAACTCACAAAGATCCACCTGCCTCTGCCTCCCGAGTACTAGGATTAAAGGCGTGTGCCACCACATCCGGCAAGGCTGTTCTTAACCACCCTGTGGATGCTGGGAATCGAACCTGGGTCCTCTGCAAGAGCAGTTGGTGCTCTCAACCACTAAGCCATCTCTCCAGGCCCCCAAATTATTTTTTATGTGTATGAATGTATTGCCTGCATGTATGTAAGTATATGCATGTCATGCAATACCCTTGGAGGTCAGAAGAGGGTGTTGGATTCCCTGGAACTGGAGTTACAGATGGTTGTTAGCCACTATGTGGGTGTTGGGAACTGAACCCAGGTGGTCCACTGCAAGAGCCAGTGCTCTTAACGGCTAAGCCATGGAGCACTCTTTAACCACTAAGCTGTTTGTTTCTCTCTCTCTCTCTTTTTCTTTCTTTCTTTCTTTTTCTTTCCTTTCTTTCCTTCCTTCCTTCCTTCCTTCCTTCCTTCCTTTCTTTATTTCTTTCTTTTCTTTTGTTTTGAGACAGGGTCTCCCTGTAGTCCCCGCTGGCTTGGAACTCTCTATGTAGACCAGGCTGGACTGGAACTCACAGAGATCCATCAGGCTGCCTCTGATTCCTGAGCGCTGGGGTTAAAGGTGTGGACTACCACGCCCAGCCCACTGCTTTGCTGTGAGCACCCATGAACACCCTCTTACAGCACCCATCTCTGAAGTCCAGCCCCAACAGCACCTCCTCTGTGAAGCCCTCTGGATCTGCAGTCTTGCTCTGAAGCAGGCAGCAACATGGCCCCCTTTTGGTTATATCTTCCCTCTCCGGCTGGATGGGAGGGCACAGTATCTCCCATCCTGGGGATTGGCACAGGGGCTAGCATATGACACTGAAAGTATGATGGGTACTAGAGTCTTGCCCTAATTCCTGCCAGCCAGTACACTGGGCAGCCTGATTCTGCCCCAAATCATTGCCATTCTGGGGGCCTACTGGACCTGTCTGGGTGTAAACAGGACGATAAGGCTCTCTTTTTCATACTCATCACTTCCTCAACACCCAGGCCTATCAGAGCAAGCAGAAGACAGAGTGAGAGAATGAGCTAACATCCCGGCTGAGCCAAGAATCTCTGATTTATCTCAGGGGAGTCAGGGCTCCAGGGCTGGGCAAAGCTGAATGCTGGGAAACAGCCAGCTGAGTTGGAGACGCAGTTAAAGGCTGGGTCTGCTTCAGCTAAGGGCCCAGGCCCAGCCTCTCCCAGCTCCAGCTCCACGCAGTCACATGGGGTTTCAACGCAGACATCTATTCCCAAGCTTTAAGTAAGGCCGGGGAGACGCAGCGCTCCTGAAGGAGCACATGGTTCTTGTGAGAGGACAGGCAGAGTCACCCAGGCAGTCAACCCAATCCGTCTCCTCCAAAGCACCAATTAAGTCTCAGCCTTGTAATCCAGCACTTGGGAGGCGGAGGCCAAAGGATTGGCCGAAGGATTGCTCTGGGTTCCAGGCCACCCTGGGCCACAGAATAAGACTCTGTCTCAAAACTGATTAGGAGCCAAATTCAGCTTTACTAAACCAAGACTTTTCTTAGAAAACCCCTAGGAATCCCCGAGGCTGCAGCGCTAAAATTGGTGTGTCTCCACCCACAGCTGTCTGGGTTGTCATCTGTCTCCTGGGGGTTGTCTCAGCTTCCAACCAGAGCAGTGAAGGAGAGAGGACTCGGTTTTTGGCACAGTTGGGACAGGGGTCAGCTGTGCATCTGGCAGCTGGGTGGTGTCACACAAAGACTTTAGGAAAGGTGTCATCTTTGTTCCCTTCCAGAAGGGTCTGCCTTCGAGGGCACAGGTCCAGCTATTCGAAACCATGTAACAGGCTCACCCTGCAGTGAGCGCCCCCTCCTGTCTTCTGGGCAGAATTCAACACCCACCAGGCCGGTCAATTGTATTGATTATAAAACACCACACATTAAGAGTCCTGGCTGCTCTTTCAGAGGACCTGGGTTCAATTTCCAGCACCCACAAAGTAACTGACAACCATCTTTAACTCCAGTTCCAGGGGATCCAACACCCTCCTTTGGCCTCCATGGTGTGACATGAGTGCATTTTCATATATACAGGCAAGATACTCATACATATAAAATATATATAAATAATAAGCCAGGCATGGTGGCACACGCCTTTAATCCTACTAGCATTTGGGAGGCAGAGGCAGGCAGATCTCTGTGAGTTCAAGGCCAGCCTAGTCTACATAGTGAGCTCCAGGCCAGCTAGGACTAAAGGGAGACTCTGTCTCAAAAAGACAAAAATAAATAAATAAATAATAAAACACCAACCATGTCAAGTAGAGTCCACCAGGAGCCAGATGGGGGTAAAGCTAGTCTCTCTGTATCTGGCTTCTGTATGCAAACATTTGATATTGCCATATGATGATATCATCTGTAAAGTTCATGCTCAAGAACAGCATGATAAGTTACAAGAAAAATCCACTGGCAGGGAATATGGCTTAGTCACCACAGTGCTTGATGCAGGCTCTTTAGGACTAGCTCAGACCCAGCACCCAGTCTAGCTGAAAATGGGCTCCAGGCTCAGTGAGAGACGCTGTCTCAAAAACTAAAGTGGGGCTAAAGAAACAGCCCAGTGGTTAACAGCACCTACTGCTTTTCCTGAGGACCCGAGTTTGAATCCCAGCACTCGTGTCAGGTCAGGTGGCTTACAACTGCCTGTGACAGCCTCTGCAGGCATCTGCACACACATGCATATACCCACACACATACAGTACACATATCCATGTACAAACACAGAGTACACATACACAGAGTGCACATAGCACACACACATGCACAGTGTAGATACCACACATACACAGAGTGCAAAGAGCACATACCGAACACACATAACACACATACACAAAGCGCATATAACACACACATACACAGAGTGTATACAGCACACACATACCACACACATACACATAATCTACAGCATAGGGAATCTGAGAAACGTGGGCTCCAGGCCTCCGTAGCACAAGGGCCCAGTTGCTGCACCTCCCTGCAGAAGATGAAGGAAGCAGGGACAGCAGGCCAGGAGGCCTGGCCATGGAGTGGCTGCAGTGGACTTGCAAAAGGCCCTGAGAACCCAGAAGCCAGTCTTCACACGATCTGGGCTGATCTCCTGACAGCACGGAAAGGAAAGCACCAGGCACAGCCGTGCTCTCGCCACACGGCCCGCTCAGAATTCTGGTTTAACTGGAATAGAGGAAAAAAATCCCCGCTCAAGCTCTGAAGAGGGGGCATCTGTTATATCAAAGAGAGGACTGCAGGGATTCTTCCTCAGAAGAACAGAGACCCTGTGGCCATTCTGTAAAAGGAAGAGTCCAGATGTGAAGTCAGTGGAACCCACAGAACAGAGAACGAAGCAGGTTACGGCTGGTCTAAATTTCCACTCTGGGGGCTGGAGAGATGGCCTAGGTTAAGAGCACCGACCGCTCTTACAGAGGACCCGGGTTCGATCCCCAGCGCTCACATGGCGGCCTAGAACCGTCTGAAACTCCAATTCCAGGAGAACTCCAGTTCCAGGGGAATCCGAGACCCTCTTCTGACCTCCGCGGCATTGCACGACACGGGTGCACAGACTTGCATGCAGACAGTACATTCATACACATACAGAAATAAATAAAAAAAATTAATAAATTTCCACTCTGTCCAAACTGAATACAACTGAAATCTCCATACAGCTGTAGCCACCTGTGTTAGCATCTGTGGCGGGATATCTGAACTGGAAGCCACTTGCTAGCCCTGAACCCTGGCAACAGGGAAGCCATGCAGGAAGCTAGTGTTCACAGCTGGGCGTGGCGACGACATGCTATTAACCCCAGCACTCTGGAGGCAGAGACTGGTGGGGTCTCTGTGAGTTCCAGGCCGGCCTGGTCTACATAGTGAGTTCCAGGCCAGCCTGGTCTACACAGTGAGTTTCAGGCCACCAAGGCTACATAGTGAGACCATGTCTTCAAAAAGCTTTTAAAAAGTCTGTTGTTTGGGGGGATGAAAAAGATGGCTCAGCAGTTAAGAGTGCTGGCTGCTCTTGCAGAGGACCTGGGTTTGGTACCCTGCACCCACATGGCAGCTAACAATCATCTGTAACTGTAGTTCTAGAGTGTGTGTACACACATGCACACTAGCAATGTGTGCACACATGCACGTGCGTGTGTGTGTGCACACACACACACTGAAATCTTTTTAAATAAAATAAATTCACAGTTTCTCCTAAACTGTGCATGGTTAAGCCATCAGAGGCGGTACCTCAGGGGAGCCAACTGACATTGGCTGTGGATACGGCTCAGTAATAGCACAATGGTTGCTGAGCATGCACAAGGCACCGGGTTCTAGCTTCAGCAATGTAAAGAAATAAAATATAAATACTAAACCAGAAGAGACTGCAAGTGTGCTCACACACACATAGCTGGCCTTTCACTGCAACGTCGAAGCTGGGAGTTCATCTGCTCTCCGCCCCATTTCTCGACACCCCCTCCCCTGCATGGTCATCTCTGATGGGTCTTTCCCTCTACTTCGAGGTGTGGGAGGCACCTTGGTTTTCACCACTAGTTCCCAGGCTCACCCCTCCTCTGCTGAGTGGGAATCTCCTAAGTAAACCAGTGCTTGTGTCTTTGGAGATCTGCGCATACGGCTATGGGGAAGACTCTGGTCCAAACACCGCTGTTCCAAATTAAAGGTTTTGCTGGGAAGATTGGCTACTTAAGCAACTAGAATGTTACAAAAACCAGATGCTCCCAGGGAAGAACGGTCTGTGAACACAGTCAGGAGGTCACACGGTCTGAACATACATGTTCATTTACCCTGTTTGTATAAATAGGGCTCCTAAAAGCCTATCACGGCACCTCAGACCCACACTGGCCCCAAATTCAGTAGAATTTAAATCCATGGCCAAACTGCCAGGCAGGGCACTAACAGCAGACCATGGCCCCAGCCAGACTTTATGGTTCAATGGTCTGTGCTTCTTCATTGTTACAGCCTAACTTGGGAAACTTGATAAAAATAGAAGCTGTAACAGTCCTCAGATGTAACAGAATTCCAGTATGAGGAAGTGTTCCCCCACCCTACTCCGGGGTGACCAGGGAGGTGTGGGTGAGAAGCCACAGGAGACCACAAAACAGGAACTACACAGCTGTCACAGGAGGAAGCTGGAAGGCTGAGAAGGTGTCTAAGCAGATCTGTCCTTTCTTGCAAGCGTGACATGAGAGACTTCCTTGACCACAGCAGTGTCCCCTGCCCTCCTCCCTCACCAGCCAGAGAGGAAGTGGTGGTCCCAAGAGACTTGGCGTCACCTCAGCCTCAGTAGATGGAAATGGGCTGCAAGGCCAGTTTCCATCTTGTTGACACTCGCGCCACAGGCCAAGGCTATCCTGAGTCCCTGTCAGAGGGCAGTCTTTGCCCTTTACGCTAGCCTGAGTGGGGTGTGGGGGGACAAACACTGGGGTACCCCACCTTTACTCATCCCTTTACCCCATTTCATCTCTTCTTGAGGCCCTGATTGATCATTAACTAGAACCAGTCCTTCACTAACATAGTGTTCTAGTCTGCTTTCTGTTGCTGTGATAAAACACTGACCGAAATTAACTTGGGGAAGAAAGGGTTTTCGCTTTGGCTTACAGGCTACAGTCCCTCATGGACGGAGACCAGGCGGGAGCTCAAGCAGGAACCTGGAGGCAGGAACTGAAGCCAAGACCACAGAGTACTGCTTATTGGCCTGCTTCAGCGATCAAGAAAACGCCTCCCAGACATGCCCACCCATGTGGGCCAATGTGGCGGATGCAATCCCTCAGCTGAGTCTCTCAGGTGACTCGGCTGTGTTAAATTGACAGCTGAAGCTAACTCACTCTTCTGTTTTTCTCTAAAAATATCAGACCCAAGAAGGTGAGGCAGGAGCATGGCTCTGCAGAGATCTGTCAAATAAATGACTGAGCCAGGTGCTAGCAGGAGTGGGCGCCGGGAGTTCAAGGCCGGTGTGGGCTACAGAGTGAGAAGATGAATGAGTAGATGAGACACGGATGAAGGCATGGGAGTGTCGGAAGTCAGCAGAGCTGCAGGCAAGGGGAATAAAACCCACGCTGCTCAGCCTGCGATCTCAGCACTCAGAAGGCTGAGGCAGGAGGATCTCCAAGTTGAGACCTGTCTACTATAATTATTATGTAGCTAGGGGTTGTAGAGATGGCTCAGTAGTTAAGAGCACTGGCTGCTCTTATAGTTCAAGGCCAGTTTCTGAGTCCAGTTTCTAGCACTCATATAGCAGCTAACAAACAACCATCCATAACTCCGGTCCCAGGGGGCTCTGACTCCCTCTTCTGGCCTCTGTGGGCATTGCACATTATTTGGGGGAGGACTCTGAAGTATTTGAAACTTTGAGTTGGAAAAGGTATTGAATGTCTAGCACTCCGTGAGCTGTTGCTGTGGAGACTGGAACACTTGTGTGAGAGACATGTGGACACTGAAGTCCTGGCTTGTAATGTTTCATAGGGAAGCATTGGCCTGGTCTATGTATCAAGTTCCAGGCCAGCTGGGGCTACAGGGAGACCCTCTCTCAAAAACAGCAATAAAAAAAGAATTTGTGGAAGTGGAACATTGTGCGCTTTGCTGAAACAACCAAAGCTGGTCAGCTGGAGCTGAAGAGTTGGCTGTGATTAATAAGAAGAAACCAGCATCATCGAAGTGAACTCTTCTAGGAAGTATTTCTTCAGGGTCAGCACACAGAAGCTGTCTGTGGTCCAAAGGGGACCAAGGCTGCATTACACGCTAGAAGCAAGACTTGGTAATTGGTAAGAGCCTCCCACGGGAAAGCTGCAGAATTTAAGGGGAATCTGAGCCTTGGCACCGTGGGAAGCCAGGAAAGGCCATCGGTGACAATGCAGCCTCAGTGGCAGCAAAGACCCCAGTATATCGGAGACACCAGGTTGTTGACCACCAAGGAGAGCAGCAGGGATGGAGCAGAGCCATCCTGAGCCGACATAAGCCCCGAGCACCAGACGCCAGACCTTAAGCTACATTGCTGGTCTTTGGTTTTACTTAAGTGTGACCAGCACTTTCCTTTTGAAATAAGAAAGTATTTAACTTTTTTTTTTTTTAATTTTACAGGAGCCCACAGTTAAGAGAGTTCGAATTATTTTAAAAACACATTGAACTTTCTTTTTTTTTTTTTTTTTTTTGAGACAGCCGGCCTGGAACTGATTATATAGACAAAGCCGGCCTCAACCTCACAGAAATCTACCTGCATCTGCCTCCAGAGGGCTGGGATTAAAGGCGTGTGCAAGTACGCTCAGCTGATATTGAACTTTTAAGTGATAGACGTTTTGAATACTGTGGAGCTTTTAAAGTTGAACTCTGTCTTATACAGTGATATAAATGTCAGATCTTGGGAACAAAGAAAGGAAAGGTTATGGTATCAAGTGATGTGTTTGTGTGTCAAGGCTGATAAGGGGTGCAATGTCAATCTTGGCTTTAGTTGTCAACTAACACACCTGAGAAGAGGGGCCCTCAACTGGGGAACTGCTTCTATTTTTTTTTTTTTTTTGTCTTTTCGAGACAGGGTCTCCCTGTAGCCCCAGCTGTCCTGGAACTCACTGTGTAGACCAGGCTGGCCTTGAACTCACAAAGATCCACCTGCCTCTGCCTCTCGAATACTAGGGTTAAAGGCGTGCGGCACCACGCCCAGCTAAGAGAACTGCTTCTATTAGACTGCCCTGTGGGCTTGCCTGTGAGGCATCTTCTTGACTGTTGAGTGATAGCGAGGCTCCAGCCCACTGTGGGCAGGTGGTCCTGTGCTGTATAAGAAAGCGGGCTGATTATGGGCCAGAAAAGCAAGCCAGTAAGCAGCATTCCTCTGTTAGTCCCAGCTGGCCTGCAGCTTGCTGTGTAGGCCATGCTGGCTTTGAACTCATAGAGATCCGCCTGCCTCTGCCTCCCGAGTGCTAGGACTAAAGGTGTGCGCCACCACGCCCAGCTCTGCTTCAGTTTCTACTGCGAGCTTCCTGCCTTCACTTTCATCAAGAATGGACTATAACCTGCAAGTTGAAATAAACACATTCCCACCCACATTGGTTTTGGTCAGTGTTTTATTACAGCAATCGAAAGCAAACTAGAACTGTAACCACGTCACCCAGCTAGGGCTGCCTCACTATGACAGCACAGTGAATGTGGCAGAAGTGACTCTGGACCAACGCTGGGCCTCACCTGTAGGAGGGCATGGCTTTCCTTTCTCTCTGTGAGCCAATCGCCTTCCAAACACTTGAGTAGTCCATGTTCCACTTCCACAAATTCTTTTTTTATTGCTGTTTTTGAGAGAGGGTCTCCCTGTAGCCCCAGCTGGCCTGGAACTTGATACATAGACCAGGCCAATGCTTCCCTATGAAACATTACAAGCCAGGACTTCAGTGTCCACATTTCTCTCACACAAGTGTTCCAGTCTCCACAGCAACAGCTCACAGAGTGCTAGACATTCAATACCTTTTCCAACTCAAAGTTCCACACAGGGAAAGGGACATGGGTTGCAGTCTGGGGCATCAGGACCTATGGCCAAGTGGGCCTGGGCAAACGCAGCTGAGTGGGCAGGTGACTCAAGCTGACATTACTCAGAACTGCTGGGCCCAGCCCTGTGCAAGCTCCTGACCCCAGGCCGATGGAAAATCATAATAACCACCAAGATTTGGGACAGGAGGCTACCCAGGAAAAATTAACATCCATTCACATCAAGTCTTTCCATGAATGCTTTCTCTTCCTGCCTTCTAAATCTTACTAACTCTTCAGTTATCATTTCCACTTCTTCTGGAAGTTTCTCCTTATCTCACCTCACTACTCCGTGCCACAGCTCTCAACTCTGCTCAGTAAATATTTCCTTCAATGGCTCCCTCTGCGGCTCCTCTGAGGTGCTCTGAGCTTCCACAGTGGTCAACAGCCAAGTGACCCCCTGTCTGCTTGGTGCCCTACTGGGATGCCATTTTTTTTTTTTTTTGGTCTTTTTGAGAAAGGGTCTCCCTGTTGCCCCAGCTGGCCTGGAACTCACTCTTTAGACCAGGCTGGCCTTGAATTCACAAAGATCCGCCTGCCTCTGCCTCCCAAGTGCTGGGATTAAAGGTGTGCACCACCGCACCCGGCTTGGACTGCCATTTTTATCCACACTTACCACATATACCACACATTAGGGGGCCACTCAGAGCTTTCCTCCACCTCATTTATTCCCGAAGCCCTGTGCACTCGCTCCACTGGCCTGGGGACACTTGGGACAGAGGATGGCACCTATACCCCTCACAGAACCTCCCACATGGTTGATGCTTTGTATATGCTCTGACACCTTTTATAGCTGGTCAACCAGTCACTTTGAGTCACCTAGTGCTGTGACACTCGGGCCCCAGGTCTCCTAGTTCTAGGGTTCTGGAGGCCACAGGACACTGCTCATTTATTTCTGGCTGCTCTCAAACACAAGTTCTCACAAGTCCATGTGGTGTCCACTCACGGCATGGCTTCAGTCCAGAGGACTGCGCGTGGTACCACATTCTCTCCAGAGACAGAGACTTTGCTACACAGAAGAGTGTCAAAGAATGGGCACAGCTTCCCACGCCGCCTGGGGCAGCAAATCGGCTGCATTGTATCAGCTGTTATTATAAAGTACAGTCCAGACAGCATTTTCACCACAAGAGACAATCGCTGGGAACACACAGGGTTCATGACCTTAACTCTACATTCCAGAGATACAGGAGCTGAGGGGTCTGGGTTGGGAGTGTGGCTGGAGAGAGTCAGCCTGGGGACTGATGCCTGTTCCCAGCCCTGCCTGGCCCTCTTACCTGTGAGTACTGTGCTCCGGGGAGAAAAGCCAGTATGCCCAGCTAACTGCCGTGCCCCTCCCCACCCCTCCTGAGGTGCCGGGAGTCAGCTGGGCTCTCCGCACTGCCCACCCACCGGTTTCTCCTCAGACGGGGTCTACTCAGAAAAATCCTACAGGCTCTGGGTCTTGAAGGCTCAGCATAATGGTACAGCCCTGTGTCATCCAGAGCCAACAACTTGAAAAAGTGACACAGGGAGGACAAGAGGAGAAATAAGAGAGGAGGTTGGGAGACAGCTTCCTCCCAGCACACAGCGGCCTTCCGTAAGTCCCCATGGCCTCAGGTTCAACTCTAGGAGACACAGAGTCCTGTGCAGCAAGACAATGATTTGGAGGTGTAACCAGCGCCCTTCCAAGCTCCACTGCCAGCTATGGGAGTTCTGTGTCATCCCTGTGAGATGGTTGTGGAGCTTATGTGCTAATGGCCCTAAAGGGATTGGCCCTGATGGTAAACGTGTTCTATAAACGTGAGCTCCCTTTCACCTCCGCCTCCAGTTAGATGGGGCTGGCCCATTCTCGAGGCTATGAGGATTCACATCAAAGAATCTCTGTCCTTAAAGGATTATGTGTTTAACTCAAAGTGAAATTAACACCATGGAATATAGTACTCAAAACCGTCAAGTGGCTATCATTCATTCACTCAGCAAGCATTCCATGGGGCGTCGAACAATCGCTGCCCCCAAACGTCTTTTGGCCATGGCCCGGTCTGTGTCCATGAAAACAGGACAGCGCCCTATCCACCAGGATCTAACCGTGGATCTTAGGGAATGTAGTGTCAAAGACAGTGGTGTCAACGATTATGACAACACAACCAAACACGGTGCTTGGAGAGAGGTGGATGGCCTAGCATAATGGGGACAACACCCACTGCCCCAAGCTGCTATGCTAAAGAAAAAAATCAGCTCCCCAGCATGTATAGATGGGCAGTGTGTCGCCCCTCTGTGGTGAAGCATATTTCCCTCTGTTTTCAGTGTGTTATAAACTGACAACTGACACTTTTATAAAACACAGATTATGTGCTTGAACGATGCAGAGAAGTTACATTATTTTAGAAGTTTCTGGTATATATTTTAATTTTACTTGTTAGTTCTTATTACTTTATGTGTATAAGTGTATTGCCTGCATGTGTGTAATTGCATCAGCCTGGTATGTACTCTTATTGGTATTTGTCTTGTTGCTACCAGTTCACAGACTGGCGTGGACCTGCGAATCATACTTGAGGCGGCACTGGTATTGTTTAGTTAATTCCAAGCACCATGCAAAAAGTCTGGCATGGTCTCCTCCCATGCTGTAAATATGAATGACAGGACATGAGAGTAGCCAGTTCCACTTACTTGCTAATGGCTGAAATTTGACCAGATCTTGCAAGTCAGTAGAAATCTGGAAAACATGGCTGTAAAACTGCTGCACAGAGTTCTTCAGGCCTGAGATATCTCTGGAGTGTGACCTGAGCGTCCCATTCATCTGCCGGACACAGTTCCACAGGCTGCCCACGTGCTTGTTGAGCCCCTCCTTGATCCTCTGCAGGCCCCCCGAGATGGCATCCAGCCTGCTGCATGTCTGCTCCAGCTGCGACACCCTGCCCTCGATCACCGACACCCCGCTCTGTACCCCATGTGTGCTCTCCTTACACGTGCCCAGCTCAGCCAGCACCTGGCTCTGCAGCGTCTGCCACCGCTCCTCCAGCTGGCCACAGCACAGAGCCACAGGGGTCCCTAGAGATGGGACGGTCCCTACAGTCCTGTCTTGTCCCCCTGTCTTAGTAAACCTACCCACTTCAACATTGTCACCTGCTCTCCTGTTGCTCAGTCCATTATGCAGATGAGTCACCTCACTTTCTGTGTGATTTAGTTGAGAATAAAGGAAGCTGACATCCTCCTGAAGTTTCTGGATGTTGAGTCCAGTTTCTTGGAACTTCCTGTGCATTGTGTCATTGAGAGATTCCAGAAGGCTCAGGCTGATGTGCGTAAGGTCCTCTCCATTTGGCAAAGCACCATCTAGCCCATGAGGCAAGCTCTGCAGGCAGATGTCCTCGACCACTTGAACTTTGTCTTTGAGGCGGCTCAGCTCCATGAACACCTGCTCACTCCCTGAGGCCGGCTGTCCAGGCAGGGCCGGGCCCCGAGGTGCCAGCTCTGCATCCGAGCTGTTGGCCGCTTGTAGGAGTATGCTCCCCAGACGGTCTTCCAGGGAGTGAATTTTCTGATCTAGAAGCTGCCTCAAGTCATCCACCTCTCCGTTGATTGTCCCCCGGAGGGTCTCCTCTATGTAAAAGCAATGTTCTTCTGCGTTCTTCTCTGTCACGTTGATCCTCGCGTCCAGCTCAGTCCATCTTGCATCGAAGTCCGCATCTGGCTCCGGAACTGCAAGGCGGTCAAACTCATTGTCCATCCGTCCATTCAGCACCCTGGTGGCCTCAGCAACCCTCTCGATCTTCTGCTCTAATGTCTTGATCTGTTGGCCAAGGTCGCCAGTCTTTTGACTGTTGCAGCAACTTGGCTGGGCGGAAGGATCCTGCAGGCGAGCTCGAAGGTCATCCATGTCTTTTCTCAGGCTGGTCTCCTTCTCTCCGATCAGCTCCATCAGCCCCAGGTAGCTGCTTCCATAGTCGTCACACTGCTGCTGGAGCCCCAGCAGCTTGTACTCACACATGTTCTTCAGGTCAGCCAGCTTCCTGTCCATGCCTTCCATGAGCTCCTCTCTCAGGGCATCTATCTTGCTATCCACGTAGGCTTGGTACAGCTCATTGGTGGTCATGGTGACCGTGGGGCCCTGGGCAGCCTCCTGGAGCTGCCGGAGCTGCCCTTCATAGCCCTTGACCTTCCCGTCCAGCTCTTCCAGCTTGTCACTCTTGGTCTTCAATGTGTCTTTCACTTCAGCCAGTTCAGACTTGATGTCCTTCATGCCAGATTCCTTGCTGCTGGGGACGCTGGGGGGCTGGCCTGGCTCCGTGTCTCCAGCTATGGTGCTGTCAGGAACTGGCTGGGGGTGCTGCGAGCCGAGCCATGAGGCTGGCCCTTTGTTACCATCGTCCTGAACGGCATGTTTGAGGTTCTCCTTCACCCCTGCCACGGAGGACTGCAGGTCCAGCACCATTCTAGTGAGTCGCACAACCTTCTCCTCCAGCACCTGGACTTTCGTTTCCTGAAGTTCCCGAGGACCCAGTTTTGAATCTACTGCCTGACTGGGTTCTGCTGCATCCGTTGGTAAGGAAGGTTCCTTAGGCTTTGAGACTGGGCTTGGATCAGCATCTGTTAGAAAGAAAAAGTTGGACATAGATGAACAGCTTCCACCTCGAGCCAGTTTCTTCGAGGTGCCTGCTGAAATGTCCCGCTGTGGATCTGTGGCCGAACTGCAGGCCGTTCAGGGGAGAGCACAAGAGAGGACAAGACTGGAATCAAGCAGAATGCTTAGAATTCTGACTCTGCTATTCTGTTTGCCCAAAAGTTAACTAACTTCTGTGAGCAACAATCCCCTTCTTATAAAGAGGGGACCCCCACACACACAGGTGTCAAGGCTGTATACAGGCAGCATGAGAGACAAACAGTGGAGCCTTTCGCCCTCAAGGGATCAGCTATTTCACCACCAGAACACATCATTCCCAGTGAAGTGCAGACACCTCAGTAGACTGCTGGTTCAAAAAACTGCTGGCCTACAAAGCCATTTTAGAGCCGTCCAATTTCCGAGCAACGACTCCTGAATGTTCTTTCACTGTTCTTAGCATCCCTAGCTGAAAGGATCTCATTTGGCCACGTTAAGAAGTTAAGGGAGGGGCTGGAGAGATGGCTCCGCAGTTAAGAATACTGGCTGCTCTTGCAGTGCACCCACGTTCCCAGCACCCACATGGCTGCTAACAACTGTCCTTAACTCCAGTTCCAGGAGATCCAACTCCCTCGGCTGACCTCCAAGGGCATTGCACGACAGGGGCACACTTACACACATGCAGGCAATACATTCATACACATATAATAAAAATAAAATCTTTTTTTTTAAGTTAGAGAAATAATGCAAAAAAGATTTTGCCTCGTATAAGGCCCCAGGTTCAATCCTTAGCAGAGAGAGAGAGAGAGAGAGAGAGAGAGAGAGAGAGAGAGAGAGATATCCAATTTCTAACTCCAGGAAAATAATTTAAAAACAAATGATAACAATGATAGTAATGAGTCATAAAGTAGAATTACATCAATTGGGAGAGTGTTAACATTGACAAGAAGCTGTGGACAACCTGCAGCAATGGATACAGACCTAGAGAGAAACCAAAGCTGTGAAGGCAATAGAACAAGAGAGCTCTGGACAGGCTCACACTGACAGCCCTGGCAGCTATAGTGAGCCACCATGGAAAGGAAAGTGCCAACCACACAGATGTAATCAGACAAAACACGCGTATGCACTGGAAGACACAGGAAATCCAACTTGCTGTAGGAAATTGACTTTAATGTTCCTTATTTCTTCCTTCTTGTAGTTTGCTTTCAGTCGCTGTGACAAAACACTCTGACCAATACCAACTTGCGGAGGGAAGGGTTTGTCTTACATCTCCTGGGTCACAGTTCATCTCTCAGGAAACCCAAGGTAGGAACTCAGGGCAGAAACCTAGAGTCAGGAGCTGAAGCACAAGCCATGGAGAAATGCTGCTTACTGGCTTGCTCAGCCTGCTTTCTTATACAATATACAACAATATGCCCAGGGGTAGCACCACCCACAGTGGGCTGGGCCCTCCCATATCACTCATCAATCAAGAAAATGCCCCCATAGACATGGCCACAGGCCAGTCCAATGGAGGAAATTCCCCAACTGAGGATCCCTCAACCCAGCTGTGTCAAGTTAACATATCTAAAGCTATCCAGCACATTGCTTCTCTTGACTTTTGCACAGGATTGCAATAGTGGCTATTATTTATTAAAATCAACTTGGCAAAAAGCCAAGAACACTCCAATTCAGATAACCCAAGCAAACATTCCTTTCTTGCTGAAAGCTACAAAGAACACTTCATTTTCCATACTGGAATTTTCATTCTGTCTCAAGACACTGGAAGAAGAAACTAAGTTACAGAATCATATATAGCTAAACCATTATTCTGAGCAAGGGAAATAAAAACACAAAGCCAAAGAATGTGTGATCATCAAGGGTATGAGGAAACGCTTCCCTTGGGTCCCATCATTGAGTGCGTAGCACTACATACAGCTCTTTTAGAGAATATCTTGATATATGTCGTGGTGGCACACGCTTTTAATCCCAGCACTTGGGAGGCAGAGGAATGCAAATCTCTGTGAGTTCCAGGCCTACTGGGGCTACAGGGAGACCCTGCCTCAAAAAGGCTAAAGAAGAAAAAATATTTTATATCTTGACAATATGTATCCAAATATGCTGTTGTTTTGACCCTGAAATTATACTTCTAGAAATATGTTCTGGGAAATAATCAGGAATAAGTACAAAAAAAAGTTTCTTTGTTTTTGGAGAAAGGGTGGTTTCGAAGCCCTGATCCTCCTCCCTGAGCCTCTCAAGTGCTGGAGTTATAGGTATGTGTTACCCCACCCGGCTTGAGGGAGGGTTTTCCTTTAATAGGAAAACATGTCTGTTCAAATATGACCTACAGCAATGAAAAATTACCAAGTACTTGAGTGACTGACAAAAGGGGACTGTGTTTAATCACATTCTCTTAAGCCATTAAGCAAGACGAGAGTAGGTAGAAAGTATGTTCCAACGATAGGTAGGTCTCACTGAGTAGTCCATTCTGCCCTCAGTGCTGCAACCCTCCTGCCCCAGCCTCTCAAGTGCAGGGATTTTAGATTCGCTCCACCTTCTAGTGAAAATGGCTGGAAAATAAACATTCTTTTAACTTCCTCCTAAGACCGCACTAATTCAATTAAAATAGGGAGGGATCAGGGCTGGAGAGATGGCCTAGCGGTTAAGAGCGCCAACTCCTCTTGCAGAGGACCCGGGTTCGATCCCCAGTACCCACATGGCGGCTGAGAACTGTCCGTAACTCCAATTCCAGGAGAACTCCAGTTCCAGGGGAATCCGACGCCCTCTTCTGACCTCCGTGGCATTGCACAACATGGGTACACAAACTTACATGCAGACAGTACATTCATACAAATAAAATGAAAAAAATATATTAAAAAAATAGGGATCAAAGGCCTCCCAAGGCATATATAAACAATTGGAATCAGATGTTTTTAGGTTTTTGAGAGCAGTATTGAAACCTACAGGAAAATTAGCAATATCTTAAAAATTCTGGAGTAAAATTATTTCTGACCTAAAATTCTGAAGGAAGAATGAAAACATTTTAGGACAATTCAGTATCAAAAACTTCATCTTGGGCTAGTGAGATGGCTCAGAGGGTAAAATACTTGCCATGCAAATATGAAGACCAGAGTTTACACCCCCAGTACCCACGCAAATGTCAAGTGGGCATGGTGGCCCACCTGTATCCCTTCAGTGGGAGGCATGGACAAAGAATCCCCAGAGCAAGCTATTACTAGGCAAAGCAGCCTGTTCTGGGGTCTGGTAGGAGACCCTGCTTCAATGTATAAGGTGGAGCACAATCAAGGAAGATTCTGTGTCAACCTCTGGTCTCCACATACATACATGTGCAGCCGTACACACAGGGGTGTACGCACTCATGCAAACCCACATACGTACATGCAAAAAAAAGTTTGCCTTCCACATAATCTTCTTATGAAAGAACTAGAGGTGGCTGGGGTGTAGCTCAGTGCTAGTCTGTTCTCCCATCATGCATAAAACCCAATGATGCATAAAACAGGCATGGCAGCTCCTGGCTATAATCCCAGCACTTGGGAGCAGAAGGCAGGACAATCAGACGTTCAAGGTCATCCTTGGATACCTAGCAAGTGTGAGGCCAGACTGGACTACAGGAGACCTGATCTCAAAGGGGAAAAGAAGACAAAAGAAAAAGCAGAATGTGCCTAAGTCAGACGAATGAATAGTGTGAGAAAGTGAGCACGGACCCAGGAAGTGATTCCAACTGGAGGGGAGAGAAGCAGGGAAAGAAAACGGCTAACGGTGGGGTGCATGAGGAAGTTCTCGGAAAGTCCTCAAGCAGATGCCGCTGGTGGATCTGGACATGATGAAGGGATATGCGGTTAACCAGAGACGAAGTTTGGGTTGAAACAGGGACAACAGTAAGACCACCAAGCGAAGGAAAAGCAGTAACTCTAAGGAATCTAAAGGTCCCTGCAATTGTCAGTGTATTTGGGTGGCACAAATTAGACTAGGTCGGCTAAAACAGAAAAGGACACAAAACTGGGGGGGGGGGGATGGAAGGTGGAGTGAATCTGGGAAGAGTCAGAGGCAGGAGTGGGGGTGAATATGATCAAAGCTCATTGTCAAAGAATTAATAAACTATCAGAAGAAATGAGAAGGCTGTGTAGAAAAGAAAACCCATTCATATTATTCTATAAGGCCCAGCTATAAATATCATATTACAATGTATGCAGCAAATATTGGTTAAGTAAAACATTGTGTAACTTTGTGGAAGCAGTCAGTGGTCAGGAGCTGATGAAGGGAGTTATGAGACAGTAAGTTCTGGGGTGGTGACGCGTGTGTTCATGAACTCCAATGGTCATCAGTCCATGCACATTGTGTCCTGTATAAATCATTACCTTACATACGCTGAACATACTCAATCTCTGGTGACTTAGTAAATAAAGATATTCTTCTATGTTTTACAAACATTCCTTCATTGATACACGTTACTTTGTCAATAGAAAGTATTTAAGAATCTATTTACATACTGTGCAGCAGTGGCAGCCATATGCCTGTATATCCCAAATCTAATTGGCTAGTAGCTCTCTCCTTGGAGGAATAATTCACGGCTGATGCCACAAGCTTACATCCTCTAGTGGTTAGGAGATGTTGTATGCCACAGTAAGACCCTGTCATCTTTTACAGAAAAAATGTAATTTATGGATTAACATACCATCCAAACATCTGTGTCTATAACAAAGTAACCTACCATAACAATTAGTACTGTTTAAATACCTATATATCTAATTGCTTGTGTTTCATTAGTAGGATTGATTGAAAGGTTATTCCTGGACAAACTGTCAACCCATGAAAGGAAACAGCCAGAACTGACCAGAGTCCAAAATGACATCTCCAGAGAAAGTAGACTGTTTTGCTTCTCGTTCACCTGTGCCCCTTTTCTAAGCCTAGGGAACAATCTGCGGAAGAGGGGGCATGGTAGAATGTAAGGACTGTGATTGGAGTGAATGGTGAAACTACAGCAATATAGCCTGGACACATATTTGATCAACTTGACTGTACATACAAGCCCCCCAACTGGATGTGGATGGTGTGACCCCTGGGCTGTGTGGGTTTGGGCACAACTGCTTGCAAATTGGTTTTACATGAAGGATGCTTGTACTCATAACTTATTACTTATTGTTAAAAAATGAAATAAAAAAAAATATATATATGACACCAACCACTGGAAAAAAAAAAGAATCTATTTACAGAAATGTTCTGAAGCACTGTCAGTTTCAAAGCTGAAAATAGCACATGTTAAAATAAAAACCAATAGCCAGGCATGGTGGCACACGCCTTTAATCCTAGCACTTGGGAGGCAGAGGCAGGCAGATCTTTGTGAGTTCAAGGCCAGCCTGGTCTACAGAGAGAGTTCCAGGACAGCTGGGGCTACAGGGAGACCCTGTCTCAAAAAAAAAAAAAAAAAAAAAAGTTCAGCTTCTTAATGTTATAGCTAGGTGCAAAGGTGAGTGACTGAAGTCTCACAAAGGTGAGACTTCCTGGGGTTTGGGTTTTCAGATAGCCTATCCAAATATGGAAGGGTTCTCTATACCTACTTTTATTTTATTCTTTATTTATTGAAACGAAGTCTCACTATATAGCCCAGGTTGGCTTTAAACTTGATGTGCTAGTTAGCTTCATCTGCCAACCTGAAACAGCCTAGAGTCATGTGAGGGAGCGTCAGGTGAGAGGGTTCCCCATCAGATTGGCCTCTGGCCCTGTCTGTGAGAGGCTGTCTTGACTGATGATTGACATGGGAAGGCCCCTACCCCTGGGGGCGGTACCATCCTTTGATGGGTGGACCTGGACTGCGTCGGAAGCTGGCTAAGCTTGAGCTAGAGGGTGGAGCCAGCAAGCAGGACGACCCACAGTCCACATCAGGTTCCACTGAGACCTGGAAGTGGAAGACAAAAAAAGTGCTCCTTCCTCCTCCAATTGACTTCTCCTCAGAGTGGTTTTTTTTTTTAATCTTTTTTTTTAATTAAAAAAAATTTTTTTTTTAATTTATTCTTGTATGTGTATGAATATACTGTCTGCATGCAGGTCTGTGCACCGGTGTCTCGCAATCCCGCAGAGGTCAGAAGAGGGTGTCGGATTCCTCCAGAACTGGAGTCAAAGAAGGTTCTCAGCTGCCATGTGGGTGCTGGGGATCGAACCCAGGTCCTCTGCAAGAGCAGTCTTAAGCGCTCTTAACTTAAGCGCTCTTAACTGCTAGACCATCTCTCCAGCCCCTGCTCAGAGTGTATTATCACAGCCACAGAACTTGTGAGACTCTCCTGCTCCTAAGTGCTGAGATTACAGGTGTGCACCAGCCTGCCTTCCTACTTTTTTAATGAGGGTGGATTTTTGGTTTTGTTTTAAAATCTATTTTATTTTTAATTATGTGTAATTAACATAGGGGTGAGGGACATGCCCATGCAGGCCAGGAGTCACTGGGTGCCCTGGAGCTGGTGTTACATGTGGCAGTGAGCCACCCACTGTGGTGCTGGGAATGGAACTCAGCTCCTCTGCAAAAGCAATGTGCACTCTCAGTCACTGAGCTGTCTCCCAGCCCTTTTTTGTTTTTTGTGTTTTAAGATCAAGTTGGGTTTTTTTTTCTTTCTTTTTTTTTTTTTTTATTTCTGTATGTGTATGAATGTACTGTCTGCATGCAAGTTTGTGCACCCGTGTCGTGCAATGCCGCGGAGGTCAGAAGAGGGTGTCGGATTCCCCTGGAACTGGAGTTCTCCTGGAATTGGAGTTTCAGACGGTTCTCGGCCGCCATGTGGGTGCTGGGGATCAAACCCGGGTCCTCTGTAAGAGTGGTCGGCGCTCTTAACCACTAGGCCATCTCTCCAGCCCCCAAGTTGTTTTTTTTTTTAATGTGTATGAGTGTACTGTCTGCATGTAGGTTGGTGTACCGTGTCATGCAATGCCATGGAGGTCAGAAGAGGGTGTCAGATTCCCCTGGAAATGGAGTTAAAGACAGTTCTTAGCCGCCATGTGGGTGCTGGGAATCGAACCCGGGTCCTCTGCAAGAGCAGTCAGCGCTCTTAACCACTGAGCCATCTCTCCAGCCCCAAGATCAAGTTTTGATATGTAGCTTTGGCTGACCTGCACTTGCTACAGCCTGTAGCCCAGGCTGGCCTCAAACTCTTAGGGGTCCTCATGCCTTTGCCTCCCAGGTGCAGGCTGGCTGGGATTACAGGTGTTCGCCATCATGCCTGACTATTCTACCAAGCTTTTTTTTTTTTAATGTGTATGAGTGTATTGCATGATTGTAAGTATACCCCTGTTGTGCAGTGCCCACAGAGATCAGAAGAAGGAGTCAGATCCTATGGACCTAGAGTTATAGACAGTTGTTAGCTGCCATGTGAGTGTTGGGAATTGAATACAACAGTGTTCTTAACTGCTGAGCCATCTCTCCAGGCCCATAGTCTACCAGTTTTTAAAATATTTTTATTTATTATTTTTATTTTACGTGTATATTTCCTGCATGTATGTAAGTGTGCCTATGTCGTCCAATGCCCATGAGGTTAGAAGAGAGCATCAAATTCTGCCGGAACTGGAGTTATGCATGGTTGTTAGCCTCCATGTGAGTGCTGAGAATCAAACCCAGGTCTGCCAGTGTTCCTAACTGCTGAGCCATCTCTCCAGACCCCTGGTGTACCAGTTTTTTAAGATAATTTTAAACTTGGATTTGAGGGTCTTGTGGACTGAAGTAAGGAACTGGGTGTGGACGCATGTGATGTTTTCTTCTGTTGGAGCCTCAGCCAATACAACTCTAAACCGTGCATTTCTGCATGGCTTGACACGGCTTCACAAGTGGTCCTAACGAAGCAATTCACTCACAAGACGGTGCGCCTTCTGACTACTTCTGCTCCTTCAAATACGTTTCTACTACGTATTTACGCCATTGAGCACCGTAAATTCTGCCACTTGAAGCAGCACAGGGACCACCCGAGGTGGTCACACAGCAAGATGCCAGGCCATTACCTGTGGGGTTTCTGAGGCTGTTCCGAGGTCGAGCAGGCGGGGACTGGGGCATCTTCATGGGGTCTTTGGGACCTTCTTGACAGTCTGCTCCTCTAAAGCCAGGGCAGCACCTCCATTCCAACTGTGTCACTATCTTGTACCTAGTGACATACCTGGGTCTGAAGTTGACCCGATACCTAAAGACAGAACGGACAGGACCCCACTTTAGTGACCATATTATTCCTGCTACTTCCTGTCCCACTCTCTCTGCTTCCAGTCCACCAGTGTGTGAACAGCCATCTTCTGCCACACACTCCCAACTGCCAAGATGTTCTGCTCAAGTTCGTAGGCCAGGAATGTCATGGATTGAGCCCTCTGAACCCATAAGCCCAAATAAATCCTTCTTTACATTGTTTCCATCTGGCATTTTGTCACAGGGACACAAAAGTAACTAATACAGACCCCAATAAAGAGGCTCAGGTGGGGATCCTGCAGAGCCTTCCTTGTTTCTTTAGGCTGAGCTGGAGAGATCACTGAACTCTTTAGTCTGGCCCTGACTTTCCGGCAGTCAGAAAGGCAGGGTTTTCTCTGGGTACTAGCCTCTTTCATTTCTTTCTTTTTTTGCTGTTTGTTTTTTTTTGGTCTTTTCAAGACAGGGTCTCCCTGTAGCCCCAGCTGTCCTAGAACTCACTCTGTAGACCAGGCTGGCCTTTTTATAATTTTCATTTGTCGGGGCGGGGGGTGATCGAGACAGGGTCTTGCTATGTAGCCTCCTGAATGCTGGGATTACAGGTGTGCGCTGCCAGGTCTGATTCCTCCATCTATTAGATCCCTAGGAAACAACTCAGTACCACAGTATCTATTGGATATGGGCACTAAGTTTTCTTTTGACCAGCAAGTTTCTGTTCTGCAACTTTGCTCTGTGAGGATTTTTTCTGATATAAGTTAAGGTTGTTTTGCTTTGTCTTTTCAGGAAACAACCTTGGAGCCCCTGTCTCCCATTGCACCCTATATTCACTCTGTACTTCCGTTCCCTACAGTAACGAAAGTGGCAGGCTGTGGGCTTGGCAGTGGCACTCACATTATTTGTGTTCAGATCATTTTAAGACGATGTCTTGGTCCACACTAAGGGCAGAGATCAAGAAGCAGAGTTGGAAGCAATGAGTCGGATGATTGGCCCTCCCTCCCTCCCCCCTTTTCCTCCAAGACCCATCTGAGAAAGGCTTAGTCACCAGCCTGTGGGGTTGACCCTTTAGGGTGTAGGACCTAGCGGAAGGAAGTTAGGTGATTGGGAGCGTGCCCTTGAAGGGGATATTGAAACTTTAACCCCTTTCTCTCTCTGACTCTGAGCCTTCCAGAAGCAGAGGGTCCTTCTTCCATCATGGTAGGCTGCCTCACCTCGTGGGACAGCAACAGTCAACCAACCATGAACTGCAACCTGAAATCACAAGCTAAAGTTAGCCTTTCCTCCATATAAGTCGACTATCCAGATAACAGAAAGCTGACTCACAGAGGCTTTAGAGCCCTGTTTAAAGTCCACGTTCCAGGATTGGGAGCTAGGAACATAGCTCAGCAGTAGAGCCCTTGCCCAGCATAGACCCAAGATTCGATTTGCAAAACAATGAAAACTAAAGAGTAGGGCTCTGATGGCCTAGGACCAGAGAGGGAGCTGAAAAATCCTCCAGACCCTCAGCTGAGCTCAGGCCTGGAACAGTAGTGACCCAGGATCCCAGACATAGATGAGGCCACCGAAGATCATGGGTTCACGGCACGGATAAAGCAGCCCAGGCACGCAGGCCAGCCCCCTTGCACTGAGCCCAGCTTCTGGGGTCTGGCTCGGTGCCATTTTCTCTCAGTCCTCTTCACTCTCTCCTCATTGTCCACACCAGTACTAGCAGCTGGACTTCTCTGTGAGCCAATTCCCAGACAGAAATGGGCTTTGCGTCACCTTCTCAGGGCTGCTGTGTGCTGCTCGGGGGGGACCTGAGATGGCCAGTTGTGGGGCCTGTGGGAGTCTGAGGGGCTCAAGTAGCCAAGTAACTTCAGGTTAGGGACCAGCCTTGGAGTTGTGGATTCAAAGTTATGTCCCTAGAAAAAAAGCACAAAATCACTATAGGGAATGCCTTGGATGTCTCCCCTGAGGGTCAAAACCACAACAGCTGAGCCCTCCGTGAGGGCCCTGATCACTGGACAGGGAAGTGTTTCCTGCAGAATTCCAAGAAAGCTCCGCCGAGCTGTCCTGCTTCTCTGAACATCAGAACCACCCATGACTGTGACAAAGTGCTGACACTGGAGCCTCCCCTCCGAGGTGCCCCTTAAGAGGCCGGTAGTAAGGATTGCGGATGGGGGGTTTAGGAGCTGAGGAAGCTCTCCAAAGAAAACCAAAGAGGAAGTCCAGTATGGGAAAGGGAAAAGCCTGGATGCTCATGAGCTGGACAAAGGCCCCTGCCAAGCTCTTCAGACCGTCATTGGTTGGGTCAGCGAGATGATTCAGAAAGTAAAGAAGCTGGGGCTGGAGAGATGGCCTAGCGGTTAAGAGCACTGACTGCTCTTGCAGAGGACCCGGGTTCGATTCCCAGCACCCACATGGCGGCTGAGAACGGTCTTTAACTCCAGTTCCAGGGGAATCCGACACCGTCTTCTGACCTCCGCAGCATTGCATGACACGGGTGCACAAACCTACATGCAGACAGTACATTCATACACATTAAAAAAAAAGAAAGAGCCGGGCGTGGTGGCGCACGCCTTTAATCCTAGCACTTGGGAGGCAAAGGCAGGCGGATCTTTGTGAGTTCAAGGCCAGCCTGGTCTACAGAGTGAGTTCCAGGACAGCTGGGGCTACAGGGAGACCCTGTCTCGAAAAAGACCAAAAAAAAAAGAAAGTAAAGAAGCTTGCCAGAAAGCTGCCAACCTGAGCTCAATTCCTGGAACCCACATGATGGGCAAGTTGTCCTTGACAATGGCAAGCATATGCACACACGTATACATACAGAGATATACACACAGACACACAGACAGACAAATAAATATAATTTAAAAAATTTAAAATCTCAATGGCCACACTGCTTCTTTTGGCCCCTTTTTTCACAAGTAAGAAAACAGAAATTTGTGGTATGTGGTGAGTTTCCCAGGTTCGGTTTGAATGGCGGGCAGTGTGTGCTCCGCACTGCTCAGCACTTAGTAACAGCCAGCCTTCCTACCTGGCAGTTGCCCTAAGTCTGAGGCAGCAGCCCCACGTGGGAATGTTCCAGAAAGCCATAAAACCCATGCTGAGGTATCCCACCTCCCCCACACAGCAGACTCGTCCTTGAGCATCTAAATCAGTCCAGGTGGACACCAGCCCCCTCTAGCCCCACCCAAAGAATCCCTGAGCTCAGAGGGACAATCGCGCTGCCCATCTTGCAACTCAAGCAGAGCATCACTCTGGAAGAATGTGTAACCTCAGAAAATCTTTGCTCCTCAGAGCATTAAAATGGAATGTGCAGATGTGTTTGCTCATGGTCTGCCAGTAGATGACAGCTTGCAGGAAACCTTTCCGATAAGCCTAGCAAGAGCAATATTGCACCCCTTGGAAGAGAAGACAGTGGCCGCCTACATCCCACACACCCACCAGAGCCTGCCCCTAACCCTGCACCACAGGAGGTAGGGGGTGAGGAGGAGCTTGTCCTCCCAGCGCCCCCATCACTGTCAGGAGGTGTAAGGCTGGAGCCAATTCATCACTTAGCAAAACCTCCTGATTTCCCACCCTGCTCAGCCTGCATTCTCCACGCCCACCTGACCTCAGTCAGCCTGCTGCTAGGGTCTAGTGATCTGAAGATTGATCCCAGCCCTGACAAAGTCTCAAGTCGAGTGTGAGAAAGGGTCATTGCGGCTGGCAGCAACAATTGAAAAAGATCAGGCAGCCACCTCTAGCCGTGGGAAGGCTCACCGAGATACTAAGATGACGGGTCCTGGAGGTGGCCTTGGGCCCTGATGGACGGTCCCTAGGCCTGGGTGAAGGGTCTCCAGGAACACAATATGGGCGTAGCCCAGCCCCATAAAACTACTGGGATTTTCCCATCTGAAATCAGGTTCCCACATACATAGCCGACAGTCTGAGGGCCCCCAAGGGGATGGGAGAAGCCACTAGGATTCCCAGGGGAGCCCACCACCCAGGCACCTCAAGAAAATATCCTACCACAGCTTTTACAAGCTGTCAAGGCTGTGGCTCAGTGATGGAATGCTTGCCGAGTTCTTGCCCTACACAAGTAGTCGAAGCCTTTACGCACCCCAATCCTAATGTAACTAGCTGCCCGGAGACTCCTGTGCCTTTACCCACCCCAATCCTAATGTAACTAGCTGCCCGGAGACTCCTGTGCCTTTACCCACCCCAATCCTAATGTAACTAGCTGCCCGGAGACTCCTGTGCCTTTACCCACCCCAATCCTAATGTAACTAGCTGCCCGGAGACTCCTGTGCCTTTACCCACCCCAATCCTAATGTAACTAGCTGCCCGGAGACTCCTGTACCTTTCAAAACTCCCCCATGAGAATCGGGAGCCCCAGACCCAGGCTCCATTTCCTCCTCCAGGGAACACAGTCACCTCCCTGGGATCTGGAACCTCTCGCCACAGGGGAAGTAAGGCAAAGCTCAAGTATCCTCGTGTCCAGAGAGGCCCCTGGGCTGTGACTACAATGGGAGGGGCTCTCTAGCTGCCCAGACAGTTAACCAACGTCCTA
This sequence comes from Rhizomys pruinosus, assembly GCA_009823505.1. NCBI lineage: Eukaryota > Metazoa > Chordata > Mammalia > Rodentia > Spalacidae > Rhizomys > Rhizomys pruinosus. The sequence continues at coordinate 709,374 of VZQC01001531.1, read as the reverse complement.
GCATGGAGCAGCCACCCGAGGACACAGACAAGGGACAGTCAAGGCAGCGAGCACAAGGCTGCAGGTCACAGCCTGCTCCCCTCCCAGGCTCTGTGGGAAGTGTGACAGCAACATCCTGTCCCTCTGGAAAGCCCTGGCTGTAGCTGAGACTGAGACACGCATTTGTTGCAAACAGCACTGGCACATACCTTTAATCCCAGCACTCGGAAGGCAGAGACAGGTGGAGTGGAAGGCAGCCTGGTCTACATAGTGAGTTCCAGGCCAGTGACCCACAGCCACGGTGTCTTACAGTGCAGTTTCACTTCCCTAAAAGCCCTGTGCCTGACTACTTACCTGTCCCCTCTATCCTCCCTTGACACCGATCGACTTTCCTTTTCCAGTTTCTCCTGCGTCGTCTCTTATATTGTGTTTTTCCTCCTTAAAGTGTGTGTGTGTGTGTGTGTGTGTGTGTGTGTGGTGTGTGTGCACTTGAATGTGGGTGCCCTTGGAAGCCAGAGGCATTGGATCTCCTGGACCTGGAGTTACAAGTGGTTATGAGAGACTGGGGAGATGGCTGAGCCCTTAAGAATACTAGCTGTTCTTGGCCGGGCATGGTGGCGCACACCTTTAATCCTAGCACTTGGGAGGCAGAGGCAGGCGATCTTTGTGTGAGTTCAAGGCCAGCCTGGTCTACAGAGTGAGTTTCAGGACAGCTGGAGTACAGGAAGACCCCGTCTCGAAAAGACAAAAAAAAAAAGAATACTGGCTTTTCTCGTAGAAGACTGGGGTTTGAATACCAGCACCCACATTGGCAGCTAACAACTGTCTGTAACTACTTTCCACAGGATCTGATACCCTTTTCTATCCTTCACTGGTAATTGCACGACACAGGTACACTTACACAGGCAGGCCTAACACTCATACACATAAAAATAAAAATCAGGACTGGAAAGGTGGCCTAGCGCTTAAGAGCGCCAACTGCTCTTACAGAGGACCCGGGTTTGGATCCCAAGCACCACAATGGTGGCTGAGAACCATCTTTAACTCCAGTTCCATGGGAATCGAATGCCGTCACTTCGCCCTCGTCTGACCTCCGAGGCATTGCATTGACACAGGTGCACAAACCTACATGCAGACAGTACAATTCATACACATACAAAAACAAATAAAATTTAAAAAAATAAAAATAAAAATCAATCAATCAGTCAAACAAGCGGTTGTGAGCCGCCCAATGTAGGTACTTGGAACCAAAACTCAGGTCCCCTACAAAAGCAGTACAAGCTTGTCCACTGAGGCATCTCTTTCAGCTCCCTTTCGCCCCAGCGTTTGCCAGAATGTCCCATAGCTGGTGATCACACAGTAAGTGGAACTTCTCAGTTTGACTTCTTTCGCTGTCATGGGTGTTTCTGCTCCCTCCCCACGCCCAGGCTTTTCATGGCTTGATAGATTTACATGTGCTAGGCCAGCACTCTACCACTGAGCTCTACCCCCTCCCCACTCAACAGCATTTATTTTTAGGGCTCAATAATATACCATTGTTTAAAGCATCATTCCTAAATAAAGTGTGCCCTATTGTTACAACTCAATGAATAATTGTTAATCATCAATTAAATCAAAAGTGGATTAATCAAACAATGGTTTTATTAAGAAATCTGTATTTGCCAAAGTTTAAGGAGGTCTAGTATCCATATTTTTATAAAAAGTTTTCACCTGGTCTAACTGTAAACAGATGTGCATTCTTCAGTCTTCTTAAAACTGAACAAAGACAGGTGGACTTTTGGAGTTCAAGGCCCAACCTGGTCTACATACTGAGCTCCAGGCCAGCTGGGACTAAAGGGAGACCGTGCCTCAAAAAGACCAAAACAAAACACAAAACAAAAAAACAAACAAACAAAAAACAAAAACAAAAAAACTGAACAGAGCCCCATGTTCCCTGGGCTGAGGATGAACTATACAGAAGCCACACACCAGAGGGTGACCTGGATCTGTGCTGTCCAAGGTGCCCATGAGCCACATTACCTAGTTACGTTTACATTAACTAAAATTAGATATTGACTTCCAGCAGCCACATCTCAGGTACATAGCAGCATAAACATCTCCAAAGAAAATCCCACCAAACAGCACTGAGCTAGGAATAAACAAGACTGCGCATGAAGCAGCCAGAGGGGCAGCTGTTACACCTTGGTTTCCAGCCCACATCAAACCATCCTTAGTTCATGTCTTCACTGTTCTTCCATGTCGAAGGGTGTTTCCAACTTACCCTCCTTTGCACATAGCAATTTACTTTTACAAACTTTGGTCTCATTTAGAAAACTGACAAGACAGTAGACTGATTTTCTAGGAACTAGTAACAATGATTTTGTTATTTTGGTTTGATATTTTTTGGTCAAATGAATGAATAAATAAAACGAGCTTTTATATATATTATGGACGCTCTGCCAAAAGCAAACTGCAGTCAGGCCAGGGGGGGGGGGGAGACTATAAAGTTGGAAGTGTTTCAGAACTGAAAGAAATTTCAGAATTTCAAAACACTTCCCACTTGAATCCACGTTGTCCAGCTGACCGTCAAAATGAGTCATTCAACACCATCGCTATCTCCAAAGACTTCCGAGTAGCACCAAGAGATAGGAGCTGATCTCCAGGACCCTCCAGTGGCTCCGCCCCACATCTGAAAAAGTCTCTCCACTCAGGATAAGATCCAAAGTCCGGGCTGGTAGTGCATGCTTTAATCCTAGCACTCGGAGGCAGAGGACAGGGCAGGTGGAATCTCTGTGAGTTCAAGGCCAGCCTGGTCTACCAGAGTGAGTTCCGGACAGCTGGGCTACAGGGAGACCCTGTCTCGAAAAGACCCCCCCCCAAAAAAAAAGAAGATCCAAAGTCCTCCTGGCAGCTCCAAGCACGAGCTCAGAACCAGAGCTCACGTTCGTTCTGCTACATTACACCCTTTAATTAGGTGCGGCACATAGAGTTAACACGAAGCAAACAAATGCGAAATCTGTCTCTCGGTTTTTTAGGAAAATACATCTATACTTTAAAAGTCAGAATGCTTAGGCAATTATATTTTTTGAACTATAAAATGTATTTAATGAATCTAAATGTCAGATTTATGATTAAAGTCAGATTATAATAGTTTTGTGTGTGTTTTAAAGTAACAGATCCTAGATCAAAGCAATGTGTTCAGAATGAAAATATACTTATAGGGGACCATCTCTTTCTCCCTACAAAGGCTATAGTCATCCTTGGAGAAACCACAATTGTAAGCTGCTTATTTTTCTATTTCCTCTTGAATTAATTTCCTTGAGCACTTAGAGAGGCAAGTCGGGTTTCAAAACCTAAAATCCTTTTTATCACTCAGCATCCTGCTCTGATCATACGGTATAATGAGTAGGCTTCCTCCACAATTTATAATTATCCAAAAAAGAAAGTGCAATCTACAGTCCTGAAGAAAGAGGATTAAAGGAAGCCACTCAGACCAGCTGAGGCTGTCCCAACTCAGCTGCAGCAGGTAACGGACTCGTTATCATTAGATTTGTTCAAAGATGGGAAACCTGCCTTCTCAGCAAACTCACATTGCTGAAGATGAGGTCATCTGCTACAGGCTGGATCCAGCCCGTGAAATATAGTTTATGCCTGGGTTCCAATGAGGCCACATTCTCAGCTGTGGGAGATACATCTCCAAATCAGTCCATTGGCCTAGCAGTGTGGAGATGAACGGAGCGTGAGCCTGAGCCAGCTCACATATTTCTTAGCTCTCTACGGGAGGCCCATCGCCACTGTAGGCCATTTCCCCCAATCCTACATTGCTCTCCTTCTCAAACCTCCATCCTGTTTCCCTCATTCCTGGCATCAGAATCACAGAACACTCGGCTCCCAGGCACTCCCTAATGAACTCATCCCCGCCTTCCCACATGTGCACCATGAGAACATCTGCTCGCCTGGGCCTCAAGCACAGTGCTCACCACAGACATGACTTCCCGAGGTCTTTCTACTCAGGGCCACTGAAGAAGTCTGTTTAATTGCATTTATTTATATTATTACTTATCCTTTTATTATTTATATTTGTGTGCTTGTGCATGCCACAGCAATGTGTCAAGTTCAGAGAACAACCTACAGAAGTCAGTTCTCTCTCTCCTTCCGCCATGTGGGTCCAGGATCAAACCAAGGTTGTCAAGCCCAGTGGTAAGCACCTCTTTCCACTGAGCCAGCTCCCCGGACCAAGAACTCTATTTTGGTGATCATTTGTCTTTTTTAATTGCCCAAATTCTATGAAAGTCACCATAATTCCAAAATCCTAGTTCTTTTTACTCAGATGTTCATGACTTTGCAGCCTCCATCCCTCCTGTTTCAAGGAACTCGACCCTTGGCCTCTCTTCTCCCTCAGACCCATCTCTCCCAGCCTGCAGTCACCCATCCAGTGTTCACAGAACTACACTGGGACGGTGGCTTCCACATGAGATTTGACTGTCACGGCCCACCTCTAATCAATTCCAGACCTTGGAGAGAAGTCTGTGGACTGTGGCAAGCCATCGGCCATACCTGTAAGCTGTGAGAGTCACTCAGAAGCACTGAAAATCCAGAGGCTGAAGAAATTTCTCTGTACATAAAAAAACAGGCTCAGCTGGGCATGGTGGTGCACACCTTTATATCCTAGCACTGGGAGGCAAAGCAGGCAGATCTTTGTAAGATCAAGGCCAGCCTGGTCTACAGACTGAGTTCCAGGACAGCGGGGCTACAGGGAGACCCTGTCTGCAAAAGACCAAAAAAAAAAAAAAAAAAAAAAAAAAAAAAAAAGCTCTTTCTTTGAGCCAACACACTCTCAATGAAAACAATAAAAATCTAAGAACTGAAACTATAAGAACACTTTTCTAATTTATGACCATGTTAGAGAAAAATGATAAAAACATTATAGCTAAAAGGTTTCATATTTCTTACATACTCCAGGCTGACCTGGTATTGCTAATGTTTTTAAATTCATGCACGACATAAAGAGGTAAAGACATTTTCATTCACCTACACTCTGCTTAGAGAGCACAAGGGTTTTCTTTGGAAGAATGTCACCACAGCCCCGACCCCACGCCAAAATCCAAAGGTGGAACAACAGTCAAGGACAGGAGAGAGCTACTTGGCAAGATAAAAAGGAATTTAGGAGGTGGGGAGGTAGCTCAGTCAGTAAAGTGCTTGACATGCAGGCACGAGGGACCTGAGTTCAAAATCTCTAGCACCCAAGACTTAATCTCAGCACCAGGCAGGCAGAGACAGGAGGATCCTGGAGCGTGAGGGCTGATCTAGCCAAATCAGTGAGTCCCAGGTCAGGTGAGAGAGACCCTGCCACAACAAACTAAGTGGAAAGCAGCTGAGGGAACAACATCTACATTAACCTTTGCCACACATGGCTGGCACATCTGCACACACAAACACATGACACACACATTGAATAATTTTATAAGCTATTAATGGTAAGGGTGATGGAGGAAGAAGAGCCGTGGAAAAGCAGTAGGCGATGCAGAAAGTAAGTCGCTGTAGAGTGGGGTTAGTGACTAAGGACACCAGTGATACACTTTAAGTTATTAGTGTTACAGTTTTCAATGAAATCCTCACTGCCTGTGTGGGCCTTGGGGCACAGGAGCCCATTTCTAGGCCAATACAGTGTGGTTCTGAGAGCTACCACAGGAAGCCAACAGACCATGGATGGCTATTCAAGTTGATAGTCTCCATATCTGAAAACTGAAAACCAAACTCAGTTTCATATGATTTTTTTTTTTTTTGAGATAGGGTCTCCTGAAGACCAGCTGACCTGAGGACTCATTAAATACAGTAGGCTGGACTCAGTCTCACAGAGACCCACCTGCTTCTGCCTCTTGAGGGCTGGATTAAAGGTGTGTGCCACCACACCTGCTTACCTTGATATGCTTAAACAACGGAAGGAAAGACCCACTAAAAATGCACACCCATCCAGTCACTCAGGGTACCCAGGACTACGCTGTCTTCTCTTGCACCACCAATGTCCAACATGCAAAAGTTTTACCTATCTGACTATATCCACAAGAAACATACAAATATGTCATTTGCAACAACAGATGTTCTGCCTGTTCTGATGTAACCAAAGATCAGCTACTTCAGAGAAATCAGGACATTCCTCAACATCTCAGTTACCTCAAAAATAAACTGAGACTTTTATATTTGCTGCGCTTCCGTCTTCCAGATATTTAAAGAATTATACACTAACTATGATGGCTATAAATCAGTGAAATTTCTAAACAGTGGATTCTTACTTAAGTAAAAAATTTTGTAATAAAACTAGAGATCTCCTGTCTAATAATGGATTAAGTTGGTCACAAGATATATCGAAGTTAATCCTCAATGTTCAGCTGATAAACAATGACATCTTAATTGTCTTATAGCTAAAAGCAATGTGGGAGCCGGTGTGGTGGTTTACATTTATGATCTCAGCACTTCGGAGGGCAGGGGGTTCAAGAGTTCTAGGCTAGCCGGTACAAGTAAGCCTGCAACAGACACACACACACACACACCACACACCACACACACACCGAAATAAAATCGTATAGAAATCCAGCTTGAACTGCAGGCTAGCTTTCCAGCTGGCATGCCTCAAGACACGCATGGCCAGGTATGGCAAGGAGAAGCAGCGTGGCGGTCTAGGTCGTGATGCTGGGTGGGGCAACAGTGTTGCAGTGGGCAGAATTGGGGGGCTTATGATTGGCTCTGGGAACTGACGTCATTTGGTTTATAAAAGCAGGCTGTGGCAAGGATAAATTTGAATTTCATAGTAACATCATCATGGAATTCCCAGCCGTTATTTTTTTATTAATTATTGCGCGCATACAGGTAAGGCCTCATTCGTTCGGGTTGCCAGTGGGTTGGAAAGGGTCCCCTTGCGGACCACCAATCTGGGTAGTGGTGTTGTGAGTGGGTATTGGCTGAAGGGAGGCGATCAGCCATCAGCTGAAATTCTGTCCAGCTCTGGCAGGTGGGAAGTCACGGCCAGAGAGTGGAACACGTGTCTCGTGGGTCCAGGCTAAGGGCCTGAGTTTGGAAGTACCACTCAGGTTGGGCTACAGGAAGTAGCCAGCTGGCATCTGTGCCGAGGGGTCAGCTGCCCACAGTGTCTGCAAAGCGGGCACTGTGTTCCCATTCCCCTTAGCAGGGCCGTGTGGTCCCTGTTTGACATAAAAAGAATTGTCTTATAGCTAAAAGCAATGTGGGAGCCTGGTGTGGTGGTTTACATTTATGATCTCAGCACTTGGGAGGCAGGGGGATCAAGAGTTCTGGGCTAGCCTGGGTTACATAGTAAGCCTCTGGCACACACACACACACACAGAAATAAAAGCAATCTTGTCATAACTTCCAAGCAATAGTCCATGACCTGCTTCACTTCCCTTTCAACATATGGTCTTTTTTATCAACACCCTTAACAAAGGGCCAAGCAGATAACTATCAAGTGACACATCTGCAGCACGTCCTCAGAACCTGTGCATGGCACTGCTATGTCAGTAAGGAGCAGAACATGAGAGGGCCCTTGCTGGATCCCTGTGGTGCCTAGCTTCAGGTCAGATGTAGGCCTGACACAAAAGGGTTGGTTTAATGACATGGAGTAGCCAATAGCATTTGAATTACAAGTCTCTAAACCTACTGAGCTCTCTGCCAGTTCAAAAATGGCTTATGATAATTACATACCCTCAACCTAACATTACTAAGACAATGAATGTCAAATGTGTTTTTTTTAACTCCATTTCGGCTTTATCTCATGTTCTACATCTGTTATATACTTTACCACCCCAGCTGTTCTTCAGAAAACCAGAGCAGTAACCTTGCTCTCGGCGTAAATGACCTCCATACTGTACCTCACTCTCAGTCCTCAGCTATGAGGCCACTATGAACAAATAGCAGTGTCTGTATACAAAGGAATATTACTCAATGATGAAAGATTATCAGCTCCTGATGCTCAGTACAGTGTGGCCAAATTTCAAGTAATTATGTTCAACAAAGAAAACAAACCAAAGAAAGGACTCCATACCATATGACACCATTTACAGAATGCTCCTGAAAATTAAAACACAGACTAGCTATAGTAATGAAGAGAGTTATCAGCAGGTATCAGCAGTTCCTAGGGAAGGGATTGCAAGGGAGGGTAGATGGAAGATTACCAGCGGAGAATCGGAAGATCTTGAGAAACAAAGATGCGCACACTTCCTTAATCACAATGTTGCTTTCCTGGGTACGTGCACTGTTGAAATATTGTTAGATAACTTCAAATACATAGTTTATACAAGTTAGACCTCGACAAAGCTATAGTTTTTTTTAAAAGAACTATTTCTGCATTCCATGTTTGAGGATCCCCAGGTCTGGCTGGAGGTGCAGCTCAGAGGTAAGATACATATCTGCTGTGTGTGAAGTCTGTGTTCAGTCCCCAGCATCAAAAAATAAACCCTCGGGCTGGAAGAGATAGCCTAGCGGTTAAGAGCACTGACTGCTCTTGCAGAGGACCCGGGTTTCAATCCCCAGCACCCACATGGTGGCTAAGAGCCGTCTGTAACTCCAATTCCAGGAGAACTCCAGTTCCAGGGGAATCCAGACCCCTCTTCTGACCTCCGCGGCAGTTGCACGACACGGTGTGCACAGACCTACATGCAAACAGTACACTCCATACACATACAAAAATAAATAAAATTAAAAAAACAATAAATAATAAATAAACCCTCTAACTCTGTGAAAGCCAAGTTCTGTGTTCTTGAGTTCACAATCTGGAAGTCTCAATTAACCATAAACTGGACTTGGCATCTGTGTCGATAGCATCAGTGGTCAACGTGGAAGCTCGGAATCCCCTCTGCGGACTGGCCTGACGGGAACGTCTGAGGCATTTTCTTGATTGGTAAGTGATGTGGAAGTGCCCTGCTGACTCTGGACGGCAACCACCCCTGGGCAGGTTGGTACTGGGTTGTAGTAAGAAAGCAGCTAATCACAGGCCAGAGAGAACAAGCCACTAAGCGACATCCTCCATGGTCTCTGCTTCAACTCCTGCCTCCAGGTCCCTGCGCTTTTTGAGTTCCTGCTCTGACTTTTTAATGATGGGCTGTGATGGGGACTGTAAGGCAGATAAACGCTAACCCCCCCAAGTTGTTTTTTTTTAATTTTTTTTTATTTAATTTTATTTATTTCTGTATGTGTATGAATGTACTGTCTGCCATGCAGGGTGTGCACCCGTGCGGCAATGCCGCGGAGGTCAGAAGAGGGTGTCGGATTCCCCTGGAACTGGAGTTCTCCTGGAATGGGAGTTTCAGATGTGTTTTCGGCCGCCATGCGGGTGCTGGGGATCGAACCCGGTTCCTCTGTAAGAGCGGTCGGCGCTCCTAACCGCTAGGCCATCTCTCCAACCCCCCAAGTTGGTTTTGATCAGAGTGTTTATCACAGAAATAGAAAGCTAACTAAGTCAGCATCACTGAGTTTTTCAGAGTTTCAAAATGAGAAAAAATCTTTTTTGTTTAATGTATCAGATTCATCTTCAACCACACAGATAGTTGTTTTGCCTATTGGGAACTCAAGCTTAACCCCTTTGTATCTAATCAGTGATTAAGGAAGAGAATCAAGACAGTACATTATAAATAGCTGCCTTCAAATCATCAAGTTGTGAAAAATAATATATTAAAAAGACAGATATTGGGCTGGAGAGATGGCTCAGTGGTTAAGAGCCGCAACTGGCTTTTGCAGAGGACTCGTTTCGATTCCCAGCACCCACATGGCGGCTAAGAACCATCTTTAACTCCAGTTCCAGGGACTAATCTGACACCCACTTCTGAACTCCGCAGCATTTCACGACACTGGGTGTGCACCAAACCTACATGCATACAGTATACTCATACACATAAAAAAAAAAGTTTAAAGACAGATATTACCATTTTGAAAACACGACAGGTGCAGAGGGCACATCTCGGGAGCGAAGCCCTTGCCTTGTGCGTGCAAGAGCCAAGTTTTAGCCCCTAGAAACCAGGAGAGAGAGAGAAAAATGGCTGGTAATGCTGGCAAATTGCCCTTTAATTCCAGTACTTTGGAGAGTTAGAGGAAGGCGGATCTCTGTCAAGACCCAGCCTGTCTATATAGAAACGTTGCAGGCCAGCTGGGGCAACAGGGAAACTGTGTCTAAAAATGACAGAGGAGGAGGGAGAGAGAGAGAGAGAGAGAGACAGAGCGAGAGAAGAGAGGAGAGAGAAGCAGAGACAGAGAGAGAACCAATTAATTCCCAAAGACTCCTCAATACTGATTTTAGCTTCCACTTGAGTTTTTTATGAACTGTTAACTCAAAACAGCTTTTGCAATCTAGGCATCATGATACACACCTCAGATCCCAGCACTCAGCAGAGATTATAAAGCAGCAGGATTATGAGCTCAAGGACAACCTGGACTACTGCCTAAGATCTTGTCTCAGTGAAGGAGAAAAGAGGCTGGAGGGACTGTCCAGCAGTTAAGAGTGCATGCCGCTCTTCCAGAGGACCCAAATTTGGTTTCTAGAACCTGCACTGGGCATCTCACCAGCACCTGGATCCTCGGTGCTCTCCTTTCACCTCCCACACACACGTGGCATTCACTGACACAGACACACACACATACGCGTGGCATTTACTCGCACAGACACACACTCATACACGTGGCATTCACTCGCAGACACACACACATACATGTGGCATTCACTTGCACAGACACACACACATACATGTGGCATTCACTCGCACAGACACACACACATACACGTGGCATTTCACTCACCACAGACACACACACACAGTGGCATTCACTCACACAGACCACACATAACATGTGGCATTCACTCACCCACAGACACACACATACACGTGGCATTCACTCAACACAGACACAAGTGGGCATTCACTCAACAAACACACAGTACATGTGGCATATCACTCACAGACACACACACACACCATGGCATTCACCTCACACAAGACACACACACACATCATGGCATTCATTCACACAGTACACATTTTACACACACTTTGGCATTCACCTCCACACAGACACACATACCACATGTGGCCATGCACTCACCGTACAACAACATTACACCAATGTGGCATTCACTCACACAAACACACATCGTACATGTGGTCATCAACTCACAACAGACACACAACCCACGTACACGTGGCATTCACTCAGCACACACACCATGTGGCATTCCTCACACGGACACATACCCTATATGGCATCACCACAGACACACACACATATGACCATTCACTCACACAGACACACACACGTGGCAATTACACTCACACATATGACATAATAAAAATAATCTTTTTTTTTTTTTTGGTCTTTTCGAGACGGGTCTCCCTGTAGCCCCAGCTGCTCTGGAATACCTCACTGTGTAGAGACCAGGCTGGCCTTGAACTCACAAAGATCCACCTGCCTCTGCCTCCGAGTGCTAGGATTAAAGGCATTGCGGCCACCACGCCCGGCAAAAAAAAATCTTTTTTAAAAACAATAAAAAAGAGGGTGAAGAAGGATGGTCTCGAGCAGTGTTAAAAGCCACTGGCTTGTTCTTGCCGGAGGACCCGGGATCGAAATCCCAGCACCCATATTGTGTCTAAAACCATTCATAACTCCAAGATCCAGTGGGAACTATTGGCCTTTCTTCTGACCTACCAGCCGGATTACATGACAACATGCACGGCCATCACACACTCTCACACATAAAGAAATATAAAAACAATGAACCAAAAATTTTAAAAATTTAAAAGCAGAAGCTGAGGGTGGTGGCGCATGCCTTTAATCCTAGCACTTGGAGGCAGAGCCAGGCGGATCTTTGTAAGTTCAAGGACGAGCCAGTTCTACAGAGGGAGTTACAGGACAGCGTGGGCAATCAGGGAACCCTGTCTCGAAAGACAAAAAAAAAAAAAAAATTTTAAAAAGCAGAAAAAAGGCGTTGACCATCGAATGAGAAAAGCAGCTGTCCTTCCAATAACGATTTGACGAAGGACACGGTAGGCGCCCTGCTGCAAGAGCTACGAGTGCTATTTCTGCTTTCCCACCCACACCAAAGTGAGAAGCTCTGAGCTTTGTCTCCACCTTGTTTTCTGCAGTGATGCAACACAATGATGCCTGCCTGCTGAGTGGCCAGATGATGTTGCAATGCATTGTGGTGGGAAGGAAGCATTGCCTATCCTGCCAGACTCAAGCGCTGAGCCTGCATGCTGCTTCCAGAAGTACCTCCAAGAGGGAGACGCCTGCCGCACAAACCAGGCTGCACACTGCCAGCCTTGCAGGCTGAACGCAAGATTCTGGAACAGTCAGGCTCTGAAGAAAGACCAGCTGCTGCCTCACTGCCCAAGGCGGTCAGCCAGACAGAGCTTGAGGGTCATGGCTGCAGAGCAAGGCTCAGCAGGGTTCTATCTCCAGCACCACCAGCATGGGAGAGCACTGGGCTGAAGGCTGACAGGAGCCAGAGGCTTTCATGGAGAGAAGCGTCCCTCCCGTTAAGGGCTGGATTGCACAACCGCCCGCCCTGAGCTCTGTTGCAATCAGCAATCAGAACCACAGCTTCAATCCTCCTCCTTCCAGATATATGGAAAAGCCTCCGTTAGCAGAAAAACAAGTGGTGTTTCCCCTGTTTAGAAGGCATTCTTATGTCTTTATCTCATTATTCCTGTTGGACAGATGTAGGGAAACAACTTCGAGCTTGAAGGAAGTACCTAGTACATTGTTTTGTAATGGACCACACTGAGTTCATCTCTGCCTGCAGGACTGTACGAGCCCAAATGTCCAGAAATGGCAAAGTCAGGGAAACACCGAGACGTTGTTGCAGCAAATTCCCTTTCATGGACATGACCTGCTTGAGAAGAGTTCGAGGGCTCAGTTTCCTCTGAACCAAACGCCTAATAAAATGCATTGTGCGAAGGGCTGACGCNTCAAGCTTTTTTTTTGTTTTTCCCTTGCAGTTTATCATATTGACCTAAACAATTGCATGTTGTTGCTTTGAGTAAAGGATGGTGGATTCGCTGTTGCAAGTCTGGCAACCTGTGAGCTTGAAATTGTTTAGAATCGGTGATTAGTAGCGGACTAGAACACCACATTCAGCGTTCGATACCAACTACATTAAGTTTCTAGGTCGAAGGATAGATTAGAATTAGAACCAACCCATTATGTTGTCCCTTGACACCCCATCTTCTCCTCTCTCTCTCTCTTCTCTCTCTCTTCTCTCTCTTTGTCACCGACACCACCACACTAATTCAAATAAAAATGCAAGAAATCCTTGAATTACAATGGGGTTATATCATAAGTGGATAATATAGGAAATTAAAAGTGTTTTTAAGGAAAGGGGATGTAGTTCAATGGCAGAGGGTTTGTGAGCCATGTGTGAGGCCCTGGGTTGCATCCTAACTCATCCCTCATACAGTTAATACATCTAAATCAGCAAAGATTTCCTTTTTTTGGTCTTTTCGAAATAGGGTCTCCCTGTAGCCCAGCTGTTCAGGAACTCACTTGGTAGACCAGGCTGGCCTTGAACTCACAAAGATCTGCCTGCCTTTGCCTCCCAAGTGCTAGGATTAAAAGCATGCGCCAGCATGCCCGGCATAAGATTTCTTATCTTAAACATGCTCAGAACACTTGTCTTTGGTTATAGTCGGGCATCAGAGTGTATTTATCACCCTTCAGATCATTAGATCATGCAAAAATAAAAAAATTCATAGTATAGTTTCCACTGAATGTAGATTGCTTTCTTCTTGGAGTTGGGAATTGCCTGTATTTCCACCTGGAGGGCCAGATCAAATGCACTTGTTACTTTGTCGCAGATGCAGAATGACTCAGGCATCTGTTCACATTTGGACAGAAGCATTACCTTTTTTGGGTACTAGGGAGATTTTCCCCTATGAGACTCAGAAGGTGACAGCGGACATGCTGTTACATTAACCACACAGAAAAAACTTTAGAAAAATCAGCCTTTGCGCAGGGCATGGTGGCGCACACCTTTAATCCTAGCACTTGGGAGGCAGAGGCAGGCGGATCTTTGTGAGTTCAAGGCCAGCCTGGTCTACAGAGTGAGTTTCAGGACAGCTGGAGCTACAGGAAGACCCCGTCTCGAAAAGACAAAAAAAAAAAGAATACTGGCTGTTCTCGTAGAAGACTGGGGTTTGAATACCAGCACCCACATTGGCAGCTAACAACTGTCTGTAACTACTTCCACAGGATCTGATACCCTTTTCTATCCTTCACTGGTATTGCACGACACAGGTACACTTACACATATGCAGGCCTAACACTCATACACATAAAAATAAAAATCAGGACTGGAAAGGTGGCCTAGCGCTTAAGAGCGCCAACTGCTCTTACAGAGGACCCGGGTTTGATCCCCAGCACCCACATGGTGGCTGAGAACCATCTTTAACTCCAGTTCCAGGGGAATCTGATGCCCTCTTCTGACCTCCGAGGCATTGCATGACACAGGTGCACAAACCTACATGCAGACAGTACATTCATACACATACAAAAACAAATAAAATTTAAAAAAATAAAAATAAAAATCAATCAATCAGTCAAACAAGCGGTTGTGAGCCGCCCAATGTAGGTACTTGGAACCAAACTCAGGTCCCCTACAAAAGCAGTACAAGCTTTCCACTGAGGCATCTCTTCAGCTCCCTTTCGCCCAGCTTTGCCAGAATGTCCCATAGCTGTGATCACACAGTAGTGGACTTCTCAGTTTGACTTCTTTCGCTGTCATGGGTGTTTCTGCTCCCTCCCCACGCCCAGGCTTTTCATGGCTTGATAGATTTACATGTGCTAGGCCAGCACTCTACCACTGAGCTCTACCCCCTCCCCACTCAACAGCATTTATTTTTAGGGCTCAATAATATCCCATTGTTTAAAGCATCATTCCTAAATAAAGTGTGCCCTATTGTTACAACTCAATGAATAATTGTTAATCATCAATTAAATCAAAAGTGGATTAATCAAACAATGGTTTTATTAAGAAATCTGTATTTGCCAAAGTTTAAGGAGGTCTAGTATCCATATTTTTATAAAAAGTTTTCACCTGGTCTAACTGTAAACAGATGTGCATTCTTCAGTCTTCTTAAAACTGAACAAAGACAGGTGGATCTTTGTGAGTTCAAGGCCCACCTGGTCTACATACTGAGCTCCAGGCCAGCTGGGACTAAAGGGAGACCGTGCCTCAAAAAGACCAAAACAAAACAACAAAACAAAAAACAAAAAACAAAAACAAAAACAAAAAAAACTGAACAGAGCCCCATGTTCCCTGGGCTGAGGATGAACTATACAGAAGCCACACACCAGAGGGTGACCTGGATCTGTGCTGTCCAAGGTGCCCATGAGCCACATTACCTAGTTACGTTTACATTAACTAAAATTAGATATTGACTTCCAGCAGCCACATCTCAGGTACATAGCAGCATAAACATCTCCAAAGAAAATCCCACCAAACAGCACTGAGCTAGGAATAAACAAGACTGCGCATGAAGCAGCCAGAGGGGCAGCTGTTACACCTTGGTTTCCAGCCCACATCAAACCATCCTTAGTTCATGTCTTCACTGTTCTTCCATGTCGAAGGGTGTTTCCAACTTACCCTCCTTTGCACATAGCAATTTACTTTTACAAACTTTGGTCTCATTTAGAAACTGACAAGACAGTAGACTGATTTTCTAGGAACTAGTAACACTGTTTTTGTTATTTTTGGTTTGATATTTTTTGGTCAATGAATGAATAAATAAACGAGCTTTTTATATATTATGGACGCTCTGCCAAAAGCAAACGCAGTCAGGCAGGGGGGGGGGAGACTATAAAGTTGGAAGTGATTTCAGAACTGAAAGAAATTTCAGAATTTCAAAACACTTCCCACTTGAATCCACGTTGTCCAGCTGACCGTCAAAATGAGTCATTCAACACCATCGCTATCTCCAAAGACTTCCGAGTAGCACCAAGAGATAGGAGCTGATCTCCAGGACCCTCCAGTGGCTCCGCCCCACATCTGAAAAAGTCTCTCCACTCAGGATAAGATCCAAAGTCCGGGCGTGGTAGTGCATGCCTTTAATCCTAGCACTCGGGAGGCAGAGGCACAGACAGGTGGATCTCTGTGAGTTCAAGGCCAGCCTGGTCTACAGAGTGAGTTCCAGGACAGCTGGGGCTACAGGGAGACCCTGTCTCGAAAAGACCCCCCCCCCAAAAAAAAAGATCCAAAGTCCTCCTGGCAGCTCCAAGCACGAGCTCAGAACCAGAGCTCACGTTCGTTCTGCTACATTACACCCTTTAATTAGGTGCGGCACATAGAGTTAACACAGAAGCAAACAAATGCGAAATCTGTCTCTCGGTTTTTTAGGAAAATACATCTATACTTTAAAAGTCAGAATGCTTAGGCAATTATATTTTTTGAACTATAAAATGTATTTAATGAATCTAAATGTCAGATTTATGATTAAAGTCAGATTATAATAGTTTTGTGTGTGTTTTAAAGTAACAGATCCTAGATCAAAGCAATGTGTTCAGAATGAAAATATACTTATAGGGGACCATCTCTTTCTCCCTACAAAGGCTATAGTCATCCTTGGAGAAACCACAATTGTAAGCTGCTTATTTTTCTATTTCCTCTTGAATTAATTTCCTTGAGCACTTAGAGAGGCAAGTCGGGTTTCAAAACCTAAAATCCTTTTTATCACTCAGCATACTGCTCTGATCATACGGTATAATGAGTAGGCTTCCTCCACAATTTATAATTATCCAAAAAAGAAAGTGCAATCTACAGTCCTGAAGAAAGAGGATTAAAGGAAGCCACTCAGACCAGCTGAGGCTGTCCCAACTCAGCTGCAGCAGGTAACGGACTCGTTATCATTAGATTTGTTCAAAGATGGGAAACCTGCCTTCTCAGCAAACTCACATTGCTGAAGATGAGGTCATCTGCTACAGGCTGGATCCAGCCCGTGAAATATAGTTTATGCCTGGGTTCCAATGAGGCCACATTCTCAGCTGTGGGAGATACATCTCCAAATCAGTCCATTGGCCTAGCAGTGTGGAGATGAACGGAGCGTGAGCCTGAGCCAGCTCACATATTTCTTAGCTCTCTACGGGAGGCCCATCGCCACTGTAGGCCATTTCCCCCAATCCTACATTGCTCTCCTTCTCAAACCTCCATCCTGTTTCCCTCATTCCTGGCATCAGAATCACAGAACACTCGGCTCCCAGGCACTCCCTAATGAACTCATCCCCGCCTTCCCACATGTGCACCATGAGAACATCTGCTCGCCTGGGCCTCAAGCACAGTGCTCACCACAGACATGACTTCCCGAGGTCTTTCTACTCAGGGCCACTGAAGAAGTCTGTTTAATTGCATTTATTTATTTATTACTTATCCTTTTATTATTTAGTTTATTTGTGTGCTTGTGCATGCCACAGCATGTGTCAAGTTCAGAGAACAACCTACAGAAGTCAGTTCTCTCTCTCCTTCCGCCATGTGGGTTCCAGGCATCAAACCAAGGTTGTCAAGCCCAGTGGTAAGCACCTCTTTCCACTGAGCCAGCTCCCCGGACCAAGAACTCTATTTTGGTGATCATTTGTCTTTCTTAATTGCCCAAATTCTATGAAAGTCACCATAATTCCAAAATCCTAGTTCTTTTTACTCAGATGTTCATGACTTTGCAGCCTCCATCCCTCCTGTTTCAAGGAACTCGACCCTTGGCCTCTCTTCTCCCTCAGACCCATCTCTCCCAGCCTGCAGTCACCCATCCAGTGTTCACAGAACTACACTGGGACGGTGGCTTCCACATGAGATTTGACTGTCACGGCCCACCTCTAATCAATTCCAGACCTTGGAGAGAAGTCTGTGGACTGTGGCAAGCCATCGGCCATACCTGTAAGCTGTGAGAGTCACTCAGAAGCACTGAAAATCCAGAGGCTGAAGAAATTTCTCTGTACATAAAAAAACAGGCTCAGCTGGGCATGGTGGTGCACACCTTTAATCCTAGCACATGGGAGGCAAAGGCAGGCAGATCTTTGTAAGATCAAGGCCAGCCTGGTCTACAGACTGAGTTCCAGGACAGCTGGGGCTACAGGGAGACCCTGTCTCAAAAAGACCAAAAAAAAAAAAAAAAAAAAAAAAAAAAAAAAAAAAAAAGCTCTTTCTTTGAGCCAACACACTCTCAATGAAAACAATAATAATCTAAGAACTGAAACTATAAGAACACTTTTCTAATTTATGACCATGTTAGAGAAAAATGATAAAAACATTATAGCTAAAAGGTTTCATATTTCTTACATACTCCAGGCTGACCTGGTATTGCTAATGTTTTTAAATTCATGCACGACATAAAGAGGTAAAGACATTTTCATTCACCTACACTCTGCTTAGAGAGCACAAGGGTTTTCTTTGGAAGAATGTCACCACAGCCCCGACCCCACGCCAAAATCCAAAGGTGGAACAACAGTCAAGGACAGGAGAGAGCTACTTGGCAAGATAAAAAGGAATTTAGGAGGTGGGGAGGTAGCTCAGTCAGTAAAGTGCTTGACATGCAGGCACGAGGGACCTGAGTTCAAATCTCTAGCACCCAAGACTTTAATCTCAGCACCAGGCAGGCAGAGACAGGAGGATCCTGGAGCGTGAGGGCTGATCTAGCCAAATCAGTGAGTCCCAGGTCAGTGAGAGAGACCCTGCCACAAAAACTAAGGTGGAAAGCAGCTGAGGAACAACATCTAACATTAACCTTTGCCACACATGGGCGTGCACATCTGCACACACAAACACATGTACACACACATTGAATAATTTTATAAGCTATTAATGGTAAGGGTGATGGAGGAAGAAGAGCCGTGGAAAAGCAGTAGGCGATGCAGAAAGTAAGTCGCTGTAGAGTGGGGTTAGTGACTAAGGACACCAGTGATACACTTTAAGTTATTAGTGTTACAGTTTTCAATGAAATCCTCACTGCCTGTGTGGGCCTTGGGGCACAGGAGCCCATTTCTAGGCCAATACAGTGTGGTTCTGAGAGCTACCACAGGAAGCCAACAGACCATGGATGGCTATTCAAGTTGATAGTCTCCATATCTGAAAACTGAAAACCAAACTCAGTTCATATGATTTTTTTTTTTTTGAGATAGGGTCTTCCTGAAGCACCAGCTAGCCTGAGACTCATTAAATACAGTAGGCTGGACTCAGTCTCACAGAGACCCACCTGCTTCTGCCTCTTGAGGGCTGGGATTAAAGGTGTGTGCCACCACACCTGCTTACTTGATATGCTTAACAACGGAAGGAAAGACCCACTAAAAATGCACACCCATCCAGTCACTCAGGGTACCCAGGACTACGCTGTCTTCTCTTGCACCACCAATGTCCAACATGCAAAAGTTTTACCTATCTGACTATATCCACAAGAAACATACAAATATGTCATTTGCAACAACAGATGTTCTGCCTGTTCTGATGTAACCAAAGATCAGCTACTTCAGAGAAATCAGGACATTCCTCAACATCTCAGTTACCTCAAAAATAAACTGAGACTTTTATATTTGCTGCGCTTCCGTCTTCCAGATATTTAAAGAATTATACACTAACTATGATGGCTATAAATCAGTGAAATTTCTAAACAGTGGATTCTTACTTAAGTAAAAAATTTTGTAATAAAACTAGAGATCTCCTGTCTAATAATGGATTAAGTTGGTCACAAGATATATCGAAGTTAATCCTCAATGTTCAGCTGATAAACAATGACATCTTAATTGTCTTATAGCTAAAAGCAATGTGGGAGCCCGGTGTGGTGGTTTACATTTATGATCTCAGCACTTGGGAGGCAGGGGGTTCAAGAGTTCTAGGCTAGCCTGGGTTACATAGTAAGCCTCTGGCACACACACACACACACACACACACACACACACACACACGGAAATGAAAATCGTATAGAAATCCAGCTTGAACTGCAGGCTAGCTTTCCAGCTGGCATGCCTCAGGGCACCGCATGGCCGAGGGTATGGCTCCACTCCAAGGAGAAGCAAGCAGTGGGGTCTAGGTCCGTGATGCTGGGTGGGGCAACAGTGTGCAGTGGCGCAGAATTGGGGGGCTTATGATTGGCTCTGGGAACTGACGTCATTTGGTTTATAAAAGCAGGCTGTGGCAAGGAGTAAATTTGAATTTCATAGTAACATCATCATGGAATTCCCAGCCGTTATTTTTTTATTAATTATTGCGCGCATACAGGGTAGGCCTACATTTCGTTCGGGTGGCCAGTGGGTTGGAAAAAGGCTCCCCTTTGCAGACCACCAATCTGGGTAGTGGTGTTGTGAGTGGGTATTGGCTGAAGGGAGGCGATCAGCCATCAGCCTGAAATTCCTGTCCCAGCTCTGGGCAGGTGGGAAGTCATGGCCAGGAGTGGAACACGTGTCTCGTGGGTCCAGGCTAAGGGCCTGAGTTGGAAATACCACTCAGGCTGGGCTACGGGAAGTAGCCGGTTTTCCTCTGTGCCGAGGGGTCAGCTGCCCACAGTGTCTGCAAAGCGGGCACTGTGTTCCCATTCCCCTTAGCAGGGCCGTGTGGTCCCTGTTTGACATAAAAAGAATTGTCTTATAGCTAAAAGCAATGTGGGAGCCTGGTGTGGTGGTTTACATTTATGATCTCAGCACTTGGGAGGCAGGGGGATCAAGAGTTCTGGGCTAGCCTGGGTTACATAGTAAGCCTCTGGCACACACACACACACACACACAGAAATAAAAGCAATCTTGTCATAACTTCCAAGCAATAGTCCATGACCTGCTTCACTTCCCTTTCAACATATGGTCTTTTTTATCAACACCCTTAACAAAGGGCCAAGCAGATAACTATCAAGTGACACATCTGCAGCACGTCCTCAGAACCTGTGCATGGCACTGCTATGTCAGTAAGGAGCAGAACATGAGAGGGCCCTTGCTGGATCCCTGTGGTGCCTAGCTTCAGGTCAGATGTAGGCCTGACACAAAAGGGTTGGTTTAATGACATGGAGTAGCCAATAGCATTTGAATTACAAGTCTCTAAACCTACTGAGCTCTCTGCCAGTTCAAAAATGGCTTATGATAATTACATACCCTCAACCTAACATTACTAAGACAATGAATGTCAAATGTGTTTTTTTTAACTCCATTTCGGCTTTATCTCATGTTCTACATCTGTTATATACTTTACCACCCCAGCTGTTCTTCAGAAAACCAGAGCAGTAACCTTGCTCTCGGCGTAAATGACCTCCATACTGTACCTCACTCTCAGTCCTCAGCTATGAGGCCACTATGAACAAATAGCAGTGTCTGTATACAAAGGAATATTACTCAATGATGAAAGATTATCAGCTCCTGATGCTCAGTACAGTGTGGCCAAATTTCAAGTAATTATGTTCAACAAAAGAAAACAAACCAAAGAAAGACTCCATACCATATGACACCATTTACAGAATGCTCCTGAAAATAAAACACAGACTGAGCTATAGTAATGAAGAGAGTTATCAGCAGGTATCAGCAGTTCCTAGGGAAGGGATTGCAAGGGAGGGTAGATGGAAGGATTACCAGCGGAGAATCGGGAAGATCTTGGAGAACAAAAGATGCGCACACTTCCTTAATCACAATGTTGCTTTCCTGGGTACGTGCACTGTTGAAATATTGTTAGATAACTTCAAATACATAGTTTATACAAGTTAGACCTCGACAAAGCTATAGTTTTTTTTAAAAGAACTATTTCTGCATTCCATGTTTGAGGATCCCCAGGTCTGGCTGGAGGTGCAGCTCAGAGGTAAGATACATATCTGCTGTGTGTGAAGTCTGTGTTCAGTCCCCAGCATCAAAAAATAAACCCTCGGGCTGGAGAGATAGCCTAGCGGTTAAGAGCACTGACTGCTCTTGCAGAGGACCCGGGTTCAATCCCCAGCACCCACATGGTGGCTAAGAGCCGTCTGTAACTCCAATTCCAGGAGAACTCCAGTTCCAGGGGAATCCGAGACCCTCTTCTGACCTCCGCGGCATTGCACGACACGGGTGCACAGACCTACATGCAAACAGTACACTCATACACATACAAAAATAAATAAAATTAAAAAAATAAATAAATAAATAAACCCTCTAACTCTGTGAAAGCCAAGTTCTGTGTTCTTGAGTTCACAATCTGGAAGTCTCAATTAACCATAAACTGGACTTGGCATCTGTGTCGATAGCATCAGTGGTCAACGTGGAAGCTCGGAATCCCCTCTGCGGACTGGCCTGAGGGAACGTCTGGGAGGCATTTTCTTGATTGGTAAGTGATGTGGAAGTGCCCTGCTGACTCTGGACGGCACCACCCCTGGGCAGGTGGTCCTGGGTTTATAAGAAAGCAGGCTAATCACAGGCCAGGAGAACAAGCCACTAAGCGACATCCTCCATGGTCTCTGCTTCAACTCCTGCCTCCAGGTCCCTGCGCTTTTTGAGTTCCTGCTCTGACTTTTTAATGATGGGCTGTGATGGGGACTGTAAGGCAGATAAACGCTAACCCCCCCAAGTTGTTTTTTTTTTAATTTTTTTTTATTTAATTTTATTTATTTCTGTATGTGTATGAATGTACTGTCTGCATGCAGGTTTGTGCACCCGTGTCGTGCAATGCCGCGGAGGTCAGAAGAGGGTGTCGGATTCCCCTGGAACTGGAGTTCTCCTGGAATTGGAGTTTCAGATGGTTTTCGGCCGCCATGCGGGTGCTGGGGATCGAACCCGGGTCCTCTGTAAGAGCGGTCGGCGCTCCTAACCGCTAGGCCATCTCTCCAACCCCCCAAGTTGGTTTTGATCAGAGTGTCTTATCACAGAAATAGAAAGCTAACTAAGTCAGCATCACTGAGTTTTTCAGAGTTTCAAAATGAGAAAAAATCTTTTTTGTTTAATGTATCAGATTCATCTTCAACCACACAGATAGTTGTTTTGCCTATTGGGAACTCAAGCTTAACCCCTTTGTATCTAATCAGTGATTAAGGAAGAGAATCAAGACAGTACATTATAAATAGCTGCCTTCAAATCATCAAGTTGTGAAAAATAATATATTAAAAAGACAGATATTGGGCTGGAGAGATGGCTCAGTGGTTAAGAGCGCCAACTGCTTTTGCAGAGAATCTGGGTTCGATTCCCAGCACCCACATGGCGGCTAAGAACCATCTTTAACTCCAGTTCCAGGGAATCTGACACCCTCTTCTGAACTCCGCAGCATTTCACGACACGGGTGCACCAACCTACATGCATACAGTATACTCATACACATAAAAAAAAAGTTTAAAGACAGATATTACCATTTTGAAAACACGACAGGTGCAGAGGGCACATCTCGGGAGCGAAGCCCTTGCCTTGTGCGTGCAAGAGCCAAGTTCAGTCCCTAGAACCAGGAGAGAGAGAGAAAATGGCTGGGTATGCTGGCAAATGCCTTTAATTCCAGTACTTGAGAGTTAGAGGAAGGCGGATCTCTGTCAAGACCAGCCTTGTCTATATAGTAAGTTGCAGGCCAGCTGGGGCAACAGGGAAACTGTGTCTAAAAAATGACAGAGAGAGAGGGAGAGAGAGAGAGAGAGAGAGAGAGAGAGAGAGAGAGAGAGAGAAGCAGAGACAGAGAGAGAACCAATTAATTCCCAAAGACTCCTCAATACTGATTTTAGCTTCCACTTGAGTTTTTTATGAACTGTTAACTCAAAACAGCTTTTGCAATCTAGGCATCATGATACACACCTCAGATCCCAGCACTCAGCAGAGATTATAAAGCAGCAGGATTATGAGCTCAAGGACAACCTGGACTACTGCCTAAGATCTTGTCTCAGTGAAGGAGAAAAGAGGCTGGAGGGACTGTCCAGCAGTTAAGAGTGCATGCCGCTCTTCCAGAGGACCCAAATTTGGTTTCTAGAACCTGCACTGGGCATCTCACCAGCACCTGGATCCTCGGTGCTCTCCTTTCACCTCCCACACACACGTGGCATTCACTGACACAGACACACACACATACGCGTGGCATTTACTCGCACAGACACACACTCATACACGTGGCATTCACTCGCAGACACACACACATACATGTGGCATTCACTTGCACAGACACACACACATACATGTGGCATTCACTCGCACAGACACACACACATACACGTGGCATTCACTCACACAGACACACACACACATGGCATTCACTCACACAGACACACACATACATGTGGCATTCACTCACACAGACACACACATACACGTGGCATTCACTCACACAGACACACGTGGCATTCACTCAAACAAACACACACGTACATGTGGCATTCACTCACAGACACACACACACACATGGCATTCACTCACACAGACACACACACACACATGGCATTCATTCACACAGACACATACACACATGGCATTCACTCACACAGACACACATACACATGTGGCATTCACTCACACACACACATACACACACATGTGGCATTCACTCACACAAACACACACGTACATGTGGCATTCACTCACACAAACACACACGTACACGTGGCATTCACTCAGACACACACACATGTGGCATTCACTCACACAGACACATACATATGG
Organism: Rhizomys pruinosus; assembly: GCA_009823505.1. Lineage (NCBI taxonomy): Eukaryota > Metazoa > Chordata > Mammalia > Rodentia > Spalacidae > Rhizomys > Rhizomys pruinosus. Next base: position 684,819 of record VZQC01001531.1, on the reverse strand, counting down.
CATTCACTCACAGACACACACACATATGACATTCACTCACACAGACACACACACGTGGCATTCACTCACACATATACATAATAAAAATAAATCTTTTTTTTTTTTTTTGGTCTTTTTCGAGACAGGGTCTCCCTGTAGCCCCAGCTGCTCTGGAACTCACTCTGTAGACCAGGCTGGCCTTGAACTCACAAAGATCCACCTGCCTCTGCCTCCCGAGTGCTAGGATTAAAGGCATGCGCCACCACGCCCGGCAAAAAAAAATCTTTTTTTAAAACAATAAAAAGAGGCTGGAAAGATGGCTCAGCAGTTAAAAGCACTGGCTGTTCTTGCAGAGGACCAGGGATCGATTCCCAGCACCCATATTATGGCTAACAACCATTCATAACTCCAGATCCAGGGGAATCTGATGCCTTCTTCTGACCTCCACGGATTACATGACACATGCAGGCCATACACACTCATACACATAAGAAATAAAAACAATGAACAAAAATTTAAAAATTTAAAAGCAGAGCTGAGCGTGGTGGCGCACGCCTTTAATCCTAGCACTTGGGAGGCAGAGGCAGGCGGATCTTTGTAAGTTCAAGGCCAGCCTGGTCTACAGAGGGAGTTCCAGGACAGCTGGGGCTACAGGGAGACCCTGTCTCGAAAAGACAAAAAAAAAAAAAAAATTTAAAAGCAGAAAAAGTGTTGACCATCGAATGAGAAAAGCAGCTGTCCTTCCAATAACGATTTGACGAAGGACACGGTAGGCGCCCTGCTGCAAGAGCTACGAGTGCTATTTCTGCTTTCCCACCCACACCAAAGTGAGAAGCTCTGAGCTTTGTCTCCACCTTGTTTTCTGCAGTGATGCAACACAATGATGCCTGCCTGCTGAGTGGCCAGATGATGTTGCAATGCATTGTGGTGGGAAGGAAGCATTGCCTATCCTGCCAGACTCAAGCGCTGAGCCTGCATGCTGCTTCCAGAAGTACCTCCAAGAGGGAGACGCCTGCCGCACAAACCAGGCTGCACACTGCCAGCCTTGCAGGCTGAACGCAAGATTCTGGAACAGTCAGGCTCTGAAGAAAGACCAGCTGCTGCCTCACTGCCCAAGGCGGTCAGCCAGACAGAGCTTGAGGGTCATGGCTGCAGAGCAAGGCTCAGCAGGGTTCTATCTCCAGCACCACCAGCATGGGAGAGCACTGGGCTGAAGGCTGACAGGAGCCAGAGGCTTTCATGGAGAGAAGCGTCCCTCCCGTTAAGGGCTGGATTGCACAACCGCCCGCACTGAGCTCTGTTGCAATCAGCAATCAGAACCACAGCTTCAATCCTCCTCCTTCCAGATATATGGAAAAGCCTCCGTTAGCAGAAAAACAAGTGGTGTTTCCCCTGTTTAGAAGGCATTCTTATGTCTTTATCTCATTATTCCTGTTGGACAGATGTAGGGAAACAACTTCGAGCTTGAAGGAAGTACCTAGTACATTGTTTTGTAATGGACCACACTGAGTTCATCTCTGCCTGCAGGACTGTACGAGCCCAAATGTCCAGAAATGGCAAAGTCAGGGAAACACCGAGACGTTGTTGCAGCAAATTCCCTTTCATGGACATGACCTGCTTGAGAAGAGTTCGAGGGCTCAGTTTCCTCTGAACCAAACGCCTAATAAAATGCATTGTGCGAAGGGCTGACGCAGCAAAGCGTATCCCAACATCTTTTGGTAGTCTTAGGTGGAAAAAAAAAAAAAAAAAGAAGAGCATCTGGGTCCTTCTCAGTGGCACGTCCTGCAAAGCTGCCCTCCACAGCATTTCAAACCTGGAAGTTGGGTTCCTTTCCACCCTCCCTCTTATTTTTCTCCAGCATCCATTACCCCTTTCAAACATGAAGACGACTCGCTGGCAACTTTAGATTGTAACTGTTTCATCATCTCTCTTTTGAGATAAATGGCTGTCACGTTGAAAACTACTCTGTGGCTCCCTTGAAAATGGCCCTTTGTAAAGATGTCATATCTTTGTATCACTTGATCAGGTGATTCACTGTTAAAATTTTTAAGTCTAGGAAACTGGGCTAAAAAAAAAAAATCAAGGATGGGAGCAGTTAATTCTGTGAAGCAAAGAAATCAGTCATGTAACTGGAAGTAAATCAGAACACTGTGTGACAGACTAGAAAAGATCTGCACCCTGTGTATCAGCCTTAGGTTTAAAAATCCTCATATGAAGCAGGGTGTGACTGTTGCGTGTGGGACCCACCACATTATTTGCACTCAGCAAATTATCCAGTTGTGGAAGATGGGTTCTGAAGAATTAGGGACCGGGTGTGTAGCTCAATGTGGTAGCTTATGTGGAGCAGACCCTGGCTTCAATCCCCAGTATCAAAGCCAAAACAAAACAAAAAGCCAACAATGTAACAATGTATTAGTGGCTACAGGAAAGGTCACTCGGGGATCAGCACTAGTTAACACATCCAGCCACCTAACACTTTTCTACTTATCTATTACAGTTCCTCAGTACCATCAGAAGCAGCAAACAGGTTTACTTCCAGTGAATGGATCTGTGGCATATACACCCTAAGGAGCCTGTACTGCTGCCTCTGCTCCCAGCACCCCTCTGAGGTTCAAATACCTTTTAAAAGTTGATCTTAAGCAAGCCTTTTTATTATCTGGGGTCTCTGGGCCATTCACTATCTTTAGCACTCCAGCCTTTCTGAAATAAGTCAGCATGACCTTCAACTCTAAAGCCTTCAAAGATAGCACCACTCATGAGGCCACCGGCTGTCTACTACAGACTCAGTGGGAACATGCCAGGCATTCTGCTAGATATGCTTTGCAGTCACATGACAGTGGGGTTTCAAAGTTCTCTCGGCGAGACCCACTCCTCCCACCTACCCCCCTCCCAACCCCTGCCTCAACCTTGCTATGTAGCCCTGAAGAAAATATGCCTTAGATGCCTAGAGACTTGCTTGGAGTCACATGGCATGGGGGTGGGGTTGGGGGTAGGGATCTCAGGCTGGATGCCAAACTTCCTATCTCCTCTGCCAATACATGTCACCGCCCCACCCAACTCCGTTGAAGCTACCATGGGAAGCCCAGCCTGGACGGCCTATCCGTTAACAGCTCCCTACAGGCCAGGCTGACCAAGATGCCCACGCCCTCTCAGATGCCCACACCCACCTTCCCTTTTCTGACTACCCTGTGCTATTAAATGTGGAACAGATCAACAGAAGAAAAACAACAACAACATGAGTTAACAAGAAGTAAACTGCTTTTCTTAAGACCATAGCTTCTATGTGAATGCTATTCATTTTCTTCAAGATAAAAAGGTTCAAAAAAATACTTGGGAGGCAGAGGCAAGCGGATCTTTGTGAGTTCAAGGCGAGCCTGGTCTACAGAACAAATTCCAGGACAGCTGGGGCTACAGGGAGACCCTGTCTCAAAAAGACTTAAAAAAAAAGGTTCAAAAAATAAACCCAAACCATCTGGGATTCTCTCTCTCTCTCTCTCTCTCTATCTCTATCTCTCTCTGTTTTGTGTCCTGCCCAGAGCCTCACACAATAAAGTTCCTTTTTTGAGATCCCAGGCTCTGTCCTACCTAGCCTCCTGGCTAAGCTAGAGGCAAGAATGAAATAATGACTGTGGGGATATTCCGGAAGTAGCTTTCCAAACACAGCACCTCAGCAGCAGGGAACCTAGGAGGTAAAAGAAATAAACCAAAGGGGACCTGGAAGAAGGGTCCAAGCTCCATAGCAAGTCTGCGGAGATAGAGCCGCAAGGGCTGGAGACTGGAAACCGAAAGCAAAAGACTCCACAGCGTGGAGTTCATCACGTGGTTTCCATCTCCCTGACAAGGTGTCCTCTGACATCAGCTCAGCCTTCCACAGATGACTCAAGTTGCCATCAATGCCCAAGAGCAAGGCTCCAAACAACAGCCGAGTATGTGCAAACGTCTGTTTAAATGGGTGGGGGGAAATACCTCCCTCTGAATTGGATGGGATTCTGTTCCTAGAGATGTAGGAAAAAAAATTGGCTAAAGAAGTCAGCCCTCCGGGTTTTGTTGTAGCCTTACCCATCCTGTGCTTGGGAAGGCAGGAAAGCTACTTTTCCTGGCAGAGACTGGTCCTTAATAACAGCTTCCCTTCCAGCTATATGACCATCTGTTCCCTTTACAATCTGAGGATTAGAGGTGTCTTGGAACTTGACCCAGAACCAGCACCTGCTCCAAATTCCTAGTCTACATTGTTATCCCAGCAGCTCTGTGGGACCTACCCAAGTCCCCCCAGGACTTGTCTTTTCTGACTCTCTCCCTTAAAAAAAAAAAAAAAAAAGAAAAGAAAAAAGAATTAATAGCCTAGCCATGCAGTCCGTGGAAGAGCACTTGCTAGGCCCCAAGGCCCTGCGCTCACTCCTCAGAGAGACAGGAAGAGATCTTAAACGAGAGAGGAGGCTGGGTCCTCACCCCCAAGGCGAGTCCTCCACAGCAGCCGAGCGCACACCCGTATCTCCTGTGGTCTCCGTTCTCACAAGGATTATCCTCTTTCTCTGCCTTTTGGCAGTGCTCTTGACCTTGGCTTTGAGGAACAGCAATAGTAGCCAAACATGGTGGTGAATGTCTGTCACCCTAACACTCAGAGGGCTGAGACAGAAGGACCTCAAGTTGAAGGTGAGCTGAGGCTGCCTAGTAAGGCTGTGTTAAAAAAAAAACAAAACAAAACAACAGCAAAAAAACAGCAAAGCAACAAACCAACAACAACAAAAACCAGAGAGAGTAACAGCCCCTAAGCAGTCATGTGCATCAGTAAATGGGTTCTTGTTTCTTGGGGGGGGGGGGTTGGCATTTTTTGAGAAAGGGTCTCTCTTTAGTCTCAGATGGCTTAGAGCTTGCTCTGTAGACCAGGCTGGCCTTGAACTCACAGAGATCCCCCTGCCTCTGCCTCCCTAGTGCTGTGATTAAAGCCATGAGCCACCACGCCCGGCACTAAATACGGTTCTTAGCCGCCATGTGGTGCTGGGAATGGAACCCAGGTTCTCTCCAGTCCCAGTTTAAGGTTTTATAAATGCTTTCCAGGGATAGAAAGATTGCTCAGTGAGTAAAGGTAGCCGGTAGCCGTCACCAAGCCTAACAACCTGAGCTCAACTCCCAATACCAACACAAAAATACAAAGAACCATTTCCTCCTGCAAGTTGTCCTCTGACCTCTACATGTGTGTTGTGGTACACTCATCCTGCCTCCCTCCCCCCACATTTAACACAATTGGAAGGACCGGAAGGACGGATAGGAAGGAAGGAACATGGATCGGCAAGCGAACCGGAAGGAAGAAGGGACGGATAGGAAGGGCGAAGGAAGGGACGGGGCCGCGGCGGGAGGGACGGAGGGAGGGAGGGAGGCGATGGGAGGGATGGGGAGGGATGGAGGGAGGTTGGGCGAGGGAGGACGGGTCGCGGCGGGAGGGAGGACCAAAGCAGGAACTATCTCAGCTCTGTGATTTGCTCACTACCCAAAACAGCACCCAGAAGCCTTTAGGCAGAAGAGCCCAGGTGAAGAGTGCAGTTGTTTCCTTAGGAGAAGGGCTATCTCGTACCTAGACGGGGTGGGACAGGTAAGCTGCTCCCACCTGGTTCCCTCTGTTCTCTTGATCTCAGAAAGTCCTCAGTTCTTTCTGTGACTGAATGTCAGACCCTGCTTCCAAATCCGAGGTGTGAGCTCCTGGGAAACAAGTACTGCCTCCTGTCTGGAGCTTGAAGAACGGCCTCAGCCGCCCCTCCGGAACAGGCTCCTCCTGTCCTTGGTTTTCCTCAGTGTGGAAAATGGTTCTCCTAGGCAGCATTGGGGTGGTTAGAAGAGGAGAGCCCCACGGACTTCGCTGCGCATGGAGGAATATGGGTACCGTGCCATCAAACATCGAAGCAAGGCGTGCTGCAGGCAGCTGGGCCCAGGGAAACCCGCAGACTTGTCAGGCGGGTGTTCTCTTCCCACGAGGTAAGAATTTTTGCCCATGTACCCACTACCTTCCACCTGCTTTCTCGTCCTTAGTATTTTCTTTCCCTAGTGGTACCCAAGCCTCAAAGGCCTTATGAGGTTTGAAACACGGGATCCGTTTAGATGTGGCTCCTCACGCATGGCTTTTCTTCCCCCCCCCACCCCTTTTTCCTTCCCTCTTCTTCCTCCTGGCCGCCTATTTACCTTTCTTCTGGGGATGATTTAATCTTATTGCTTTCTGGTTTGGGTTTGTCCCCTTTGGTTGGTTGTTTCTTCGTATTCACTTTTTATCTACGATCCTTATTTAGTTTTAAACATTATTTCTTATTTTATTTTTTTTATTTTATTGTATTGTGCTGTCCCTTCCCTTCTCAAGGTCTGTAAGCTGCACCCAATTGTATGAACATGCACACGGAAATCGGCAGAATGGCTTTCACGATACTCTTGGCTCTGGAGTTACAGCTTATTGGGTCGTTAGCCTCACCATGTGGGTGCTGAGGATAGACTCGGGTGCCGCTGTCGCTAAGCAGCAGTGCTCGTACACCTGTGAGCCAACGTTTATATTACCCCTAAGATTTATTTTTATTATTGTTATCTCATATTTGTAGTTAAGATCCCGTGACTTTATTTTTTATGGGACCTTCCTTTATTCCTCTACCCTGTTACCCCTAGAATCTTGCCTGCATGTGCCTTATCTGTACAACTCACCCACTCTCTGTGTTGCGTCGCCTGCATTTTCTTATGTATATCTGCATGTAGGTTTGTGTTGTGCAATGCCTTGGTGGTCAGAGGAGGGCATCAGACCCCCTTTGTATTACATTTAGACGTTTTACAGAAGTGTAGCTGCCCCCACCTGCACTACTTCTGGTGCCGAACTTCTGATTTACAAGGTCCCCGTCTGTGAATAGAGGCAAACCAATGAGGTGTCTTATACCATTATTGCCATTTCTCATTTTCTAGCCTACCAAGACTTTATTTCTTCGTTTTTCACAGTTTTTCACAAAACATTTTTATAATTAAAAATTTTTATTTTTTATAGATGAGTGCCTATGGTACCCTGCATGCCATGCTAAGTACCTTGTGTCCCCTGCAAGTGCCTTCCCTTCAGAGTGCATCGAATTTCATCGAGGAACATAACCGTATGCCCATTGAACCTAGAGTTATGGCCATTGGGTTTGTTAGCCCTACATGTGGGTTTTTGCTGGGATATTGAAACCCCTGGGTATTCTGCAAATAACTAGAACCGTGCACCTATAACTCACTCTTGTAGTCATTATTCTCTTCAGTCCCATATTTTTTTTTATGTGCACCCTTGCCATGTCCGTGGGGAGGCATGCTCGCCATTATAAGTTAATTTTTTCCTTGTAAGATTCGCGTTCATGGACCCTGATTGCCGCCTGCCCCCTCACTTGGGACGTTTGACACCTGGACAGTTTACTTAGCAGGCTTTCTTTCCCTAAATTGTTATGTTACACGCTGTTCCCCTTTTCCCTTCTTCTTTCCCCGGTACTAGTAACCTCTCTCACAACCATCGCGTCCCATCTACGACCACCCAACTTTTATTTCTTTTTGATTTCCGATCTGAGGGTTCATATGACTTTTGGCTTTCAGCCCCAGGCTATTCCTGCCTGTACTTTGCCTTTCAAGTGCGCTGCTACCCCTGCGCTGCCCCGTCACCGTATTCTTTTGTGGCTTTTCGGCTACGAAAACCCATGTGCACTTTGCTCTGACAGCACGGGAGCAGGTTATCTGTCACTTCTTTTCCCTTAATACTGACCCTCGTGACTGCATAGTGGATTCTAATTCCGGTTTCCCTACCACCACAGCATAGAAGCTTTAATTCGCCTTTACCTATGAAACTATTAGGGTCTTGTTTATAGCTCCCACCCTTACATTTACAGTGTCTCGAGCACGCACACACTGCCACGGATGTCCTCCCCCCTTCCCCCTGGGTCCACGACTAGCAACCGCTGTGCGTGTCCACCCTTACCCCGCCACGTTCTGTTGTTCCAGAATATTTGCACCATTCTTTCCCAATTCACAATCCCGGAAACCACCCCAGCTAGCCCCCTTTGCTGCCCCCACGGGCTTTTATCGCCAAGTACCATGGCGGCCCATGGAGATTTCCCCCTCCTTGTGGTGGCGCCCTGCATATCTTGCTCCGTCAATCTCCATCTGCTGCCTAATAGTGAGCTTGTCACCTCGTAGACTGTTTTCTGTTGTCCTGTGTGTTTCCTTAAACATGTTTTTCTCCCCCCCAATCCCTTTACATTCATTTACAGAAAACACGTATGGACTCTTCTCCTAGAAGCATGTGGAACACAATTCAGTTAGCATTAGACACCCCACCTGTATGCCGACCTCAAATGTTTTCTCCCTAAACCCATGCTGTGCCTGGACCCTTCCTACCTTCCACGAGACTGCGGTACGGACGCCCCCAGCCGGGTGGATTACAGCCTAACCGATTTTTAGTCCCCTGCGCACCAGCACCAACCTGAGCCTCTCCGTTTCAAAAATACCTGTACCCCTGTCCTGCATGGTCGCCCCCCGCCTTTCTTTCATCCTAGACATCGGGCGGCTATGGAGGTGGCTCATCTGCGTTTGCTGGCTTGCTGGTCTGCACCGCTTGAGCCACAGCGCGACGACGACTCTGCTCACCCCCAATCCCCACATACCCACCGCTCCCCGCCCCCCCACCAACCACCAACCCCCCCCCCCCCCCCAGCCCCCCTGTCCTACGTGCGCCGGCCTGGTGGCATCCCCCTGCTGCTCTCTTCTCCGTCCTCGGCGGTTGCGGCCACCGGCTTTGCGTTCCAGGGCTCGTCTGGTCTCTTCCGCGGCCCCTGTCTCCCCCCCACCCCCCCCCCCTCCGGGCGGGNGGGAGGGAGGGAGGGAGGGAGGGAGGGAGGTTGGGAGGGAGGGAGGGAGGGAGGGAGGGAGGACCAAAGCAGGAACTATCTCAGCTCTGTGATTTGCTCACTACCCAAAACAGCACCCAGAAGCCTTTAGGCAGAAGAGCCCAGGTGAAGAGTGCAGTTGTTTCCTTAGGAGAAGGGCTATCTCGTACCTAGACGGGGTGGGACAGGTAAGCTGCTCCCACCTGGTTCCCTCTGTTCTCTTGATCTCAGAAAGTCCTCAGTTCTTTCTGTGACTGAATGTCAGACCCTGCTTCCAAATCCGAGGTGTGAGCTCCTGGGAAACAAGTACTGCCTCCTGTCTGGAGCTTGAAGAACGGCCTCAGCCGCCCCTCCGGAACAGGCCCTGCCTTGGTTTTCCTCAGTGGAAAATGGTGCTCCTAGGCAGCATTGGGGTGGTTAGAAGAGGAGAGCCCCACGGACAGCTTCTGGAGGAACGACGTACCCACACGAAGCCAGGCTGGCCAGGCAGCTGGGCAGGGAAACGCAGACTCAGGCTGTGCTCACGAGGAAGAATTCCCAGACCCACTCCCCCACCTGCTTGTTGTCCTTAGTTATTCCTCCCTAGTGTACCCCAGCCTCACAGCCTTATGAGGTGAAACACGGGCCTTTAGAGTGGACAGCATGGAGGCCCGCACTCTCGGGGATGAAATCTTAGCTTTTGGTTTTGGTTTGTTTGGTTTTCTTTATATACTTTTTAAGATTTATTTATTTTTAAACATATTTTATTTATTTTTATTTTATGTGTATGTGTGTATTGCCTACAGGTATGTAAGTGCACCCATGTCATGCAATGCCCACGGAAATCAGAAGAAGGCTTCAGATACCTTGGCTCTGGAGTTACAGATGGTCGTTAGCTACCATGTGGGTGCTGAGAATAGACTCTGGGTCCTCTGCGAAGCAGCCAGTGCTCTTAACTGCTGAGCCAACTTTCTAACCCCTAAGATTTATTTTTAATTGTATTCATTTGTATAAGATTTTACTTATTTATTTATTTTTATTTTATGTATATGAATGCTCTGCCTGCATGTGTATATGTACACCACATGTGTGCAGTGCTGCATGTTTATATGTATACTGCATGTATACAGTGCTGCATAGGCCAGAGGAGGGCATCAGATCCCCCTGGAACTAGAGTTACAGAAGGCTGTTAGCTGCCATATGCATCCTGGGAACTGAACCAAGGTCCTCTGCAAGAGCAACCACTGAGTGTTCTTAACCCTGAGCCATCTAATCAGCCCCAAGATTTATTTTGTTTTTCAAGTTTTCAAAAACATTTTAAATTAAAATTTTTATTTTATATGTATGAGTGTATGGCCTGCATGCATGTAAGTACTGGTGTCATGCAGTGCCTTCAGAGGATAGAAGAGGACATAAGATCCCCTGGAACTAGAGTTATGGATGGTTGTTAGCTACCATGTGGGTGCTGGGAATTGAACCTGGGTCTTCTGCAAAAACAGAACAGTGCTCTTAACCACTGAGTCATCTCTCCAGCCCCATATTTTTATGTGCATGCATGTCCGTGGGGAGGCATGTGCACATAAGTGCCATTGCCTGCAGAGGCCAGGAGAGTGCAGGGTCCCTTGGAACTGGAATTATAGGCAGTTCTAAACTGCTGAATGTGGGTACTAGTAACTAAACCAGGGTCTCTAGCCCCAACTTTTATATTTTTGAGATGAGGTCTCATATGACTTGGGCTCAGCCTCCCTAGGCTCTTCCTGCCTGTACTTGCCAAGTGAGCTGCTACCCCTGGCTTGGTCCCCGTATGTTTGTGGCTTTTCTGGTACGAAACCCAGGCACTTTGCTCTGACAGCAGGGAGCAGGTTATCTGTCACCTCTTCCCATTAAACTGACGTGACTGAATAGTGGATCTAATTCAGGTTTATAACAACAGCATAGAAGCTAATTCGTTACCTGAAAACTCAGAGTTTGTATATCCAAACAGTGCTCGAGAGAAAAGTGAGGTCCAGACAGCAAGCTGTGAGGTGTCCACATACCTACGTCTGTGTTCACAGAAATTTCATTCACAATTCCAACGGAAACAACTCAGATAGCCCCCAGCTGCCCCAGGGCTTAGACAAGGACCCTGGGGCCCATGGAGCCAGGTGGCGCCCTGCAAAGTTTTCAATCCATATGCTTTCCCTAACAGTGAGCTTGAACTGAGACTGTCTGGCTTGTGTTTCCTTAAATGTTCACCCTCCATCATTTACAGAAAACAGTATGAAAATCTTCATCCAGAATGTGGAACAAAGTAGCCATTAGAAACCACATGTATGGACCTCAAATGTCTCAATAACCCATGCTGTGCCTGGAACCCCTCTACTCAAGAGACTGAGGAAGCAGCAGGGTGGATTAAGCCAAGATTTTAGTCTGGACAGCACAATGAGACTCTCCGTTCAAAAATATGTACCTGTCATGCATGGTAGCACACGCCTTTAATCCTAGAACTCGGGCGGCTGAGGCAGGTGGACATCTGAGTTTGAGGCCTGCCTGGTCTAGAACAGCTGGAGCAACAGAGAGACTCTGTCTCAAAAACAATCAAACATACAGCTCAAAAGAACAACAACAACAACAACAACAACAACAACAGCAACAACATGTATCTAAGTGAGCCAGGCCTGGTGGCATACACCTGTGATCTCAGTACTAGGGAGGTTGAGGCAAAAGGATTTGGAGTTCAAGGCTAGTCTGGGCTATATAAGGAGACCCTGTCTCAAAACACCAAAAATAAGGGCTGGAGAAGTGACTGGGCAGTTAAGAGCACTGGCTGCTCTTCCAGAAAACGCAGGATCAATTCTCAGCACCCACAAGGCTGCTAACAACCATCTGTAACTCTAGCTCCAGGGTATCTGATGCCCTCTTCTGATCTCCGCGGGCGTTGCATGACATGAGTGCACTTAGATACAGGCAGGCATACACTCATACATATAAAAATAAATAAATAAAACTTAAAACCACCAAAAATAAAAATAAACTCACAATTGAAACATAATTTCATGCTAAGTGAAAGAAATAATGTCAAAGGTGCATTTGTGTCCCCTTCTGTGCAGGAGAGATGAGGACGGAAAATACTGTGACTGCTTAGGATAAAAGGGACTGATTGGGGGAGAGGGAAGTGTCCTGTCTTTTGATTACGGTGGCATCTGCATGGCTGTGTATATTTGCCAAAACACGTGGACGGGATCACTTCACAAGCTGAGTGTTATGGTGTATGTAAATTATACTTCAATCGAAAATGCAAAGAACAAGCAAGCAAAAAGAAAATAATTCAAAGCTGGCTGGGGGGGGGGAACTTGGTGGGATGGGGGCAAGGATAAGTGCTGGTGACCCCAGGCAGATAGTGGGCTTTGAAAGTAGAAAACTCCCAGCCCTAAGAGCCTCAGAGCTGACAGGCAAAGCGAATAATCCTGCCTTGCATCTGTGGTCTCTGGACATCCTGGCCATGCCCAGCTGCTCCATGGACAAGAGTCCCCAAATACCACAAATGCTAACAGCCGCTGGGCCAGTAGGAGGTTCTGGAACTATCCGGAATCACTACCATGAACCGTGAAAGATGCAATGCCTAGTCCCATCCAGAGAAGAAAAACAGAGTCATTTCCTCCCAGCATCTACCCAATAGGGCGGAGGGGCTGTAAGACACGGCAGGCCCTTCCTTCTCCATTCCTGCCCCACAAGGGGCCAGCAACACTGTATAGGCAACAAACATGTGCATGTACACACGTATGCACATACGTGCAGGGAGCGGGTTTAGACAACCTGGACCATGGAGAACCTAAGGCTGGGAAAGAAAAAACCTGGATTTGCATATCGGTTCTGCTACTCTCTAAGGACCCCAGAGGATTGCTATAATGATGGGAAAGGAGGAACATGAAGAGCCTGCACAGGACAGCAGTGCACCCTGAGATTTTCCCATTCCATCTCCCTCACCAAAAGATGATTCAAAAGTCAGCCCAGAACCAAGAATGGTCCTCTCCACGCTTCCAATGACTCTAGATCAGAAGAAGACTACAGTGGTGTGCTACCATGTCTCTTCATACAGGGCTGGGAATTGAACTCTGGGTATTTTTTAACTTTAAAAATTGTGCTTATTTATTTTTATTTTACATGTATGAGTGTTTTTCCTGCATGTGTGTAAGTGCACCAGTGTCGTACAGGGTGTTGGAGCTCCTGGAACAGGAGTTGTGGACAGTTGTTAGGTACCATGTGGGTGCTGGGAACCAAATTCAGGTCCCCCGGAAGAGCAGCCAGTGCTCTTAGCCACTAAGCCATCTTTCCAGCCTCTGAACTCAAGACTTTTGCAGGCTGAGCAAGCATTCTACCAACAGAGCTGCATCCTCAGCCCCAAATCATCTTTTAAGCAAAAAACTAAGTTGGAAGTACTGGTTCATGTCCGTAATTCCAGCACTCAGGAAGCCAAGGCAGGAGTTTGAGGTCAGCTAGGACTACATAATGAATTCCAGGTTACAGACCAAGACTCTGTCTCAAGATGCCAAATTAAAATAAAAATGCCTCCAGAAGGGCGCACGGCTTTAATCCTAGCACTTAGGAGGCAGAGGCAGGAGGATCTTTGTGAGTTCAAGGCCAGCCTGGTCTATATAGTGAATTCCAGGACAGCTGGGGCTACAGGGAGACCCTGTCTAAAAAAAAAAAAAAAAAAAAAAATGCCTCCAGAATGAGAATTCATGTGTCAGTATGCAAGTGTGTAAGGTGTGTATGTGTGGTGTATGTGCACCTGTGCACCCATGGAGGAAGAAGAGGATGTCAGCTGTGCTGCTCCATCACGCTCCCTCTCATTCCCTTGAGACAGGGCCTCTATCACAGAACCTGGATCAAGGCTGGTGACTAACAAGCCCCAGCAATCCTACTCTCCACCCTGCCTGCCCTCAGCATGGGGTTACAAGAAAGCAGGATGCCCAGCTTTCTACTTGGGTGATGGGGATTCAAACTCCAGTCATCAAGCTTGCATTGCAAGCATTCTACCCACTAAGCCATCAAGACAACCCCTGCCCTGCAATTCTTTAGTGAAAACTTGTTTATCAGTGAGTTGTCATAGTTAAGTATTAAGGTTCTGAAAAACCACATAATATAGTTCTTGTATAAAGTAAATGAAATAATTCTAATTTTAGGCAAACCCTTCCAAACGCAGTTTCTGTTCCTCTCACAGTATAAAAATCTTACTTAGTTCTTATGTCACCTACTGCTAGCTATGGACTGTGGAGTCTAAACCTAAACCCTGACTAGCTTAAGGTAGGGTGGCAGTTCTCAAACTCTATGACAGCCAGAGACTCAATATTGGTCTTTTCCTTCATAGGTTAGAAAGAAGAGACCCCTTCCAAGTTTCTGCACATTTGTGTGGCTTTCTTTTCTGCCTTATGCAGCTCTCCATCCCTGTCAAAGCTTCCCAAACCAGCCCATGTGGGACCCAATGACCATCTCTACCCTGAGTGTCTACAGCCTCATCCATCCCCTGGAACAGTTTCCTGAAGTAAAAGTTCAGTCTGTCCCCGAGATGTCCAGAGGCAGAGCTGCCTACTACTGACAGTTCTTTGCTGTAATGTCAATTGTGCATGAAGACAAACAACTTATTCTTAGTAGAAAACAATTCCCACCGTCACATGTGTCCCCGACAGCCCGTTTATTAATTAGCCGTCTTCTGGAAATCTGACTTCCACAAAAACTCAAAATTTCCCTGATGACAACTGGATGAGTGTTTTTGTTTCACAGAATCTGTACACTAACAAATCGCTTCCCTTTTCATTTTTTTAAGATGCTGAGATATTTTTCAGCAAGAAGATGGTTGACATTTGTCCTTGTCTTTAAGGGCCATTCTGTTCTGAGAACTGTCTATCATGAATCCACAAATCTAACTTGAGAGGCAAAGGATTTTTTTTTTTTAGCAACCTGTGGGTTTTATTTAAATGTTAATAAGCATCTGGAGACATTTAGTTTAGAAAACAATGATGCTGAAGAGGACATTTGGAACCAAACTTACCTATTTCAGAACACCAGCCAGCCAAATCCTCAGCTAACCCTGTATCTAAAAGTTTTTAGCAGTATATGTTTCAGAATTTTCTGTGCAACCCAGAACACACAATATGGATCTAATTATGTTCACTTGCCTTATGTTAGTAATAAAATTGAAAAAAAGAGAGAGGTGGGGGTAGGGGCTTTGTTAATACTCTCCCATGTCCTGGGGAATCACAAACTCCTAAATCCTGTGTATCTTAGCCTCACAGAGTAGCACGCTCTTCTTAAATAGTCCAGAACGGCTGGTACTCAGCACTCAAACATCTCAAGGATTTTTTTTCATCAGGTCTAAAAGGGAGAGTCTGACCTCCAACCCACCCTTCCCCCCGCGGCCCGCGCGCTCCAGACTTACACCAACGCGGATGGACAGGGCATCTGGCTCCAGGGACAGTTGTACTGAGCCTGAACGAAGCTCTCGCGTCCCTCCTGCACCGTGCAGCTCACGTTCTTGTTCACGATGTAGGCGCACCAGTTCCTGGGGTGGAGAGAGAGGGGCAGAGTAAACTTGGAGAACAATGAGGAGAGCGAAGAGGGGACAAGCTGACCCAGCAGCTTAGGGTCAGGAAGCCGGCCACCCGCATCCGAGGCGGGAGCTTACCAAAGCCACCACCCCAGGGTACCGAGGTCCCAAGAAAAGCCCCACGGCCCAGGGGCTCGGGACTTGCTGACGGTCGGGTCAGGTCGCAGGTCTGCAGGACCTTCCCTCACTGCCCCGGCCCGCGACAGGATGCTCCAGGCGCCCGGCGGGGAGCACATTGTGGCCCGGAGGGGGTGACGCCCCAGGAGTCCGTGGGGATCCCTGGGCTGCCTCCCGTCGCCATAGGCAGGGCGGACCGAGGAGCGACTGGCGGGGACCCCGGACGCCTGGGCTAGGGGCGAGCAGAGGCGGCGCGCACTTACTTGTTCCTGGCGCTGGGCCGCGCGGAGTGCCCGGGCTGCGAGCCCGCGTAGCACAGCCCCGCGCCGCCCAGGATCCCCAGGGCCAGCAGGGCCAGCGCCCAGCCACGGGGCGCGCGGGGTCGGGGCCGGGTCGCCTGCCACATCGTGCGCGCCGCACCGGCTGCGGGCTGCGGGACGAGGCTGCGGGCTGCGGCTCGGCGGCCCCTCCGGCTCTCACCCCCAGTTCTCCGCACTGGCCGCTCCTCGGTCCCTCAATGACGCACCGGTCCCCCCGGGTGCCGCCCTCTTTATTTCACTTCCCTCTGCGAAACGTGACTCTTCCACCGCGTCCGCCGGCCCTTCGCCTCTCCGCGGGGGGCTCGGGGCGAAAGAGCCACGGGCTTGGGGACCGGGGTCGCGGTTACAGAATTTCCAATTACTCATTCCTTTGGTCTCTTCCCAGCAGATCAACTCCGCCTCTCACCTTCCAACCCGCGCGCCCCTGGCCCCTCCGGAAGTGCCCGGAGGCAGGCATGGGGTCCCCACCTCGGAACCCGAGTGCCGGCCTCCCTCCCTCGGTGAACCCCGGGTGTCTCCATCAGTGGAGGGGGAGGCACAGGCAGTGCAGACTCAGCTCTGATTTCCTCCCCTGTAGAGACACACATTCCCCCACAACGCTTAAGGACTGAGGAGGAGAGCGTTGGGAGCGCCCGCCCGAGTGCTCCCGGGCTGTGCCGGTGCCGGGATTTGAACTTCCCAATCGTGCTGGCTGCGGCGGGACTGTGGAAGATGCACTCTGTTACAGGCTGCACTAATAGCGAAAGGCGGTGTCCTACTTAGACCTTTGTCTGTCAGCGTTAAAGACATTTACTGGGCTGAGAGATAGCTCAGTCCATAAAACGCTTGCTTGCTTGCAAGAAGTTCAGATCTCCAGGCACCCACGGCAAAAGCTGGGCAGGATGGCCCAGAGCTGGGAGGCGGGGAGGAGGAGACGGGAGGAAGGGAGCGGCTTGCCAGCCGAAGTCTAACGGAACTGGTGAGCACAGGCTCAGTGGCAGACCCCTCCTCAAAAATAAGAGAGTGATTGAGAAAACTCTGGACACCGGTCTCTGGCGCGCGCGCGCACGCACACTCACACACACACACACACACACACACACACACACACGCACAATTTTTAAAAAGTGTTTATTATGCTAGGTAGAGTCTTGTATTTGCTTCTGAGCAGTTGAGACACTGCTTCCCTTTCCCTTCCCTGTCCCTTCCTCTTCCCCTTCCCTTCCCCTTCCCCTTCCTTTCTCCTTTCCCTTTCCCTTCTCTCCCCTTCCCCTCCCCTCTCCTTCCCCCTCCCCTCCCCTCCCCTCCCCTCTTCTTCTCTCCCCTTCCCTTCCTCCTTCCATGTTTTCAGTCCACTCCTGAGTTACAGGAATTTCAGCCCATTTCTTCGAAGCATGAAGTAACTCCACAGAAGAATGTGAAATAAAATCATCAGGAGCTGGGTATGGTGACACACTTGGGAAGCTGGGGCAGGAGGATCCCTTTGAAGGCCAGCCTGGGCTACATAGTGAAATCCTGTCTGAACTGACTAGCTAATTAACATTACCACCAAAGTGTGGGATTCTCACGGGTGTGGAGGGAGCGCGATGTGCTGGAGCTCACTTGCTAGACCTAGCAGCACTGTGAGTGGCAGGTGCCTGGGCCCCCTGCAGTACCTGGAGCTCTAGGACCTTGGCTGTGAGCTGGCGTAGGAAGGGCTATGTTCCTGCTCTACTACAATGAAGCCATTGGCTCATCGCTGCTTCTCACATGCTTTGTTTTGATAGTGTCGTTGGGTCTTTTGATTTGCAAATGGAAGAAAGAAAATTTCCAAAGGAGAAACTTTACAAGAGCCAAGCAGAAAATTGTACCATGTAAGGACATAATGTCTTCATGAACTTTCTAAACGGAAGATCATGCAAATAATGGACTGAAGTCATCTCAGCCTTCAAAAGAACCATGCTGGGAGAGAAATAACAGAGATAAAAGACTCTCGTGTAACCCAATCTGTGCTTTTCTGTGACTTTCCAGTCCTAAGCCCCATTCTGTCCAGTCAATGGGGACATGCATAATGAAGAGATGGAGAGTGGGGAAGGGGAAGCATACAAGTTCTGTCCAGGACTAGCAGCTAATGACTTCTTTTTAGAAAATTTAAAAAAATGTATTTTTAGGGGCTGGAGAGATGGCCTAGCGGTTGGGAGCGACGACTGCTCTTGCAGGGGACCGGGGTCCCATCCCCAGCACCCACATGGTGGCTGGGAGCCATCTTTAACTCCAGTTCCAGGGGAATCCGACACCCTCTTCTGACCTCCGTGGCATTGCACGACACGGGTGCACAGACCTGCATGCAGACAGTGCATTCATACACATACGAAAATAAATAAATAAATAATTTTAAAAATTAATGTATTTTTATTATTTTAGAAATGGCGCCTATAATGTATATTATATGAGTGCAGTGTCCATGGAGGCCATAAGAGAGCAGAAGATCCCCTGAAGCTGGAGTAACAGGTGGTGAGAGTCACTGATTGTGTACTCTGGGAATTGACCTCTATTTTTCTGTAAGAACATTATGCACTCTTTTAAAAAAATTACTATTTTTGTTTTATGTGTATGAGTATTTTACCTGCATGTATGTAGGTACACCACATGTGTGCACTGCCCACAGATGCCTAAAGAGGGCAATCAGATCCCCTAGAACTGGAGTTAAGGATGGATGTTAGCAGCCATGTGGGCGCTGGAAACCCAACTCAGGTCCTCTGCGAGAGCAGCCAGTGCTTTTAACAACTGAGCCAGCTCTCTGGTCCCAGCAGTCCAGACTCTTAACAGCTAAGCCATCCTTCTATCCCCAACTTCCTGTCAGTGTAGGTAGCTCTTAAACTTGAAAGTGGATTGAGGGCTGGAGAGATGGCCTAGCAGTTAAGAGCGCCGACCGCTCTTACAAAGGACCAGGGTTCGATCCCCAGCACCCACATGGTGGCCGAGAACCGTCTGAAAACTCCAATTCCAGGAGAACTCCAGTTCCAGGGGAATCCGACACCCTCTTCTGACCTCCACGGCATTGCACGACATGGGTGCACAAACTTAACTTGCATGCAGACAGTACATTCATACACATACAGAAATAAATAAAAAAAATAATAAAAAAAAAGAAAGAAAGTGGATTGAGCTGATCCTACCTCTGGAATAAAATACATAGCACAAGTTGTCTGACGTCTAGCACCAGCTGTGCTCAGAGAAGGCCTCTGTATCTCTGAGTCCCACATCCAAGTATTCAAACAATCACACAGCAAAAATACTTGAAAAGACAAAATTGGGCCCAAATAAGTTTTTTTTCTTGTAATTGGCCCTTAAACAATACAAAATAGCAGTATTGTATTGTAAATGGTATTTGTATTTTATTAAGCTTTATACATAGTCTAGAGATGGTTGCCAGGATATGGGAGCAGGTGCACAGGCTCTTGGCAAGTTCTTTGCCACTTTACATAAGGAACTTGAACACTCAAATGCTTTAGTATGCCAGGTGGTAGTGGAGGCAATCTCAGGATACCAAGGGACAGCTACATCTATCAGCAAAAAATGCTGCTCATCAGTAGAGGAATTTTATTCTGAGCATCAATTATATGCTAGTCTTTTTGTTTGACTGGTTTGGCTTTTGTGTGTGTGTGTGTGTGTGTGTGTGTGTGTGTGTTTAAGACAAGGTTTCCCTTTAGTCCCAGCTGGCCTGGAACTCACTATGTAGACCAGGCTGGCCTTGAACTCACAGAGATCTGCCTGCCTCTGCCTCCCAAGGGCTGGGATTAAAGGCGTGCACCACCAAGCCCAGCCTGATTTGTTGTTGTTGTTGTTTTCATGTGTATGAATGTACTGTCTGCATGCAGGTCTGTGCACCTGTGTTGTGAAATGCCGTGGAGGTCAGAAGAGGGTGTCGGATTCCCCTGGAACTGGAGTTACAGACGGTTCTCAGCCACCATGTGGGTGCTGGGGATCAAACCTGGGTCCTCTTCAAGAGCAGTCAGTGCTCTTAACTGCTAGGCTATCTCTCCAGCCCCAAGATTTGTTTTTTTTTGAGAGAGGGTCTGGTTATGTAGTGCAAGTTGTCTTTAAACTCATGGCCTCTGTTTCCTTGTGCTGGGATTACAGGTGTGCACCACCATACCCGGCTATTCTGAACATTTGTTACATGGTGGGCATTGTAGGGGGCAGTGGGGGAGGCTGAAATGCTGGTATCCTTGAGGGAGCCCAACCTGCCATGGTCCAGGCTTTGCAGAGCTTTCCAGAACTCCTGTGTGTAAAGGGAAAGTGCACAGTCAACGCCAATGCTTATTGCTGAAGCTTCTTGAGACATAGGCCTTGCACACTTAGCATGTGGTTGCTCTGAGAAGACCTAAGAAGATCCTAGTGATCACTAGGTTACTGGGCGACTATTTTTTGTCTCTCCTGCCAGAGAAGGGAGATGCTACAACTTTGGGAGCCCAAGAACCTTCCATAAGAAACAGTACAAAAAATATCCCGTGCATGGAGGGAGGGCGAAGCACATTAAGAGACATGTGAGGAAAGCAGAAGCGTAACAGACATCGTGGGGAGAATCAGCAAGCATGGATTCTGTGCACCCTGAAACACCAAGCATGGATTCTGTACACCCTGAAACACCAAGCATGGATCCTGTACACCCTGAAACACCAAGCATGGATCCTGTACACCCTGAAACACCAAGCATGGATCCTGTACACCCTGAAACACCAAGCATGGATCCTGTGCACCCTGAAACACCAAGCATGGATTCTGTACACCCTGAAACACCAAGCATGGATTCTGTACACCCTGAAACACCAAGCATGGATTCTGTACACCCTGAAACAACAAGCATGGATTCTGTACACCCTGAAACACCAAGCATGGATTCTGTACACCCTGAAACACCAAGCATGGATTCTGTACACCCTGAAACAACAAGCATGGATTCTGTGCACCCTGAAACACCAAGCATGGATTCTGTACACCCTGAAACAACAAGCATGGATTCTGTACACCCTGAAACAACAAGCATGGATTCTGTACACCCTGAAACAACAAGCATGGATTCTGTACACCCTGAAACAACAAGCATGGATTCTGTACACCCTGAAACAACAAGCATGGATTCTATACACTCTGCCAGCAACATTACTAGTGTTGAAAACCTGGTTTCCTGTGAGAGTGTAACGGAATTTCTCTTGAGTTAAAATAAAAATATCACATACTTACCTGCACCCTTGATTAGTGTGATCAGTTTATCTAAAGCAAAAAAATTAAGATTAATTTGTTTTTAGTGTTGCATGTTGAAACTTAACCTCATGCAGTGCTCTGCCAGCTGTGTTTCCAGCCTAAAGTCCAAGCTGAAACAATTTCATAAAATCCACTCTTGGGAGCAGGGTATGGTGGCGCACACCTTTGATCTCAGCACTCAGGAGGCAGAGGCAGGTGGATCTCGGTGAGTTCAAGGTCAGCCTGCTCTACAGAGCGAGTTCCAGGCCAGCTGGGACTAAAGGGAGACCCTGTCTCAAAAAGACCAAAAAATTTAAAAAAATTAAATTAAATTAAAAAAATAAGAAAAAAAACTTTAAAAATCCACTCTTGGGGCTGGAGAGATGGTTCATCAATAAAGAGCACTGGCTACTCTTGCAAAGAACCCAGATTTGATTCCCAGCATCCACATAGCAGCTAAGAACTGTCAGTAACTCCAGTTCCAGGGGATCCAACATGTCTTTCTGACCTCTGTGGGCATTGCATGAAATAACTGCACTTATATACATACAGCCAATATACCATACACATAAAAATAATAGATAAAATACCTTTTAAAAATCCATTCTTGGAGCCAGGCATGGCGGTACATGCCTGTAATCCCAACACTCAGGTGGCAGAGGCAGGCAGATCTCTATGACTTCAAGGCCAGCCTGGTCTACAAAATGAGTTCCAGGACAGCAGGGGCTACTGGGAGACCCTGTCTCAAAAATACAAAAAAAAAATTCCATTCCTTCATTTACCAGTTGGCCATGGTACAATCTGTTCATCACCCATTTTGGAAGAGGGAGCAGAAAGATTGTAAGAGCCAGAGGCTGGGGAAGGCTGGAGCAAGTGTGTCTTTTGAACAGGACACACCCAGGAGTGTATGGGCAGCACAAATTGGTTATTTAAAAAGGACACAAAGAAGCCGGGTCGTGTGACACGCCTTGAATCCTAGCACTTGGGGGCAGAGGCAGGCAGAATCTTGTGAGTTCAAGGCCAGCCTGGTCTACAGAGTGAGTTCCAGGACAGGGGCTACAGGAGACCCGTTTCAAAAGACAAATAAATAAATAATAATAAATAAATAAATAAATAGGACCCAAAGGGGTGGGTAGGGAGGTGGAGGTGGATTTGGAAGGAGCTGGGGGAGGAGTAAGGGCTGAATGTGACCAAATACATCGCATGACATTCTCACAGTTACAAAACACATATTGAAAAAATAAAAAGAGGGAGATGGCTCAATGGCTCCGGGGACTGCAGTTTGGTTCCCAGCACCCATGTCAGCCAGCTCACAACGACCTGTAATTCCAGCTCCAAGAGATCCACTTCCTCTTTTGACATTTGCAAGCACCTGCACACATGACTGACAGACAGACACACATACACATAAGTTAAAAATGTGTTACTTTGGCCTTTTGGGCGGGACCCGGGCACTGGGCCAGAAGGTCTGGAGAGTCGGGACAGGGCCAGTGCGGCTGCACCTTTGGGCAGGCGGCTCCGCCGGGCGTGGGCTAGTCGGCAATATATAACCCCCCTGCCCATCGGTGAGAATCCAAGTTGGACTTTTTTTTTTGGAGAACCTTCAGAACAAGAAGAGAAGAGTGCTTTGCTTCCATACCCAATATATAAAAAAATTGAAAGAGAAAGTCCAACTACATAAACAAGGAGGAGGAAAGGGAAAAAAAAAAAAAGACATCTGAAGGAGAAAGCAAAACCTATCGCTATTTGTGATCTAAACCACAAAAGGAAGCCCACATGTATGGGACACGATGAAGGGACAACATGGGAAAGGCACACCGGATAATCCTGCACCAAGCTCTACCAAACCTGTAGGAGACAGCTACAATGGGAACCCCTTGGAGGAGACCAAGGAACAGACTTAGAGGAATAATTGCAGACCTATGCGAGAAATTAAAGAACATAAAGAGGAATTCAGAGAACTAAAGAGAGAAGATAAAAACTCAAAAAGGACCTCACAGGGAGACAAGACAAACATCAGAAAGAACTAAAGGAAAGATTGACAAACTCAGGAAAGAACTAAGGGAGAAAAATACAAGAATATAGAGAACTAAGAGAGAGAATGAAAAACTCAAAAAGGACTAGAGGGATACAATGACAAACTTCAGAAAAACTAAGGAACATACCAACAAACTCCAGAAATAACTAGAGGAGAAAAAAAAACTCCGAATGGGAAGTAGGAACGCTGAATGAAAAGGAAGCCAACCAACGAAGTAGGGAGCACCAGAAGAGATTGAGGAGACTCAAAAGGAAATGGAAGTACTAAGAAAACACACGGATGAAATGAAAAATGGAATTAGAACACACATTCCAATCAAGAGAAAGGAAAGGAAAAAGCCTCAGAAGTAGAATGGAGGAAGCAGAACAGATATCAGATCTATAAGATCGAGATAAACAGAGCAATTAAAACAGCTCAAAGACTAAACAAAAATTTAAAAATACACAAAAGTGAACAACCAGGAAATATGGGACACTATGAAAAGGTCAAATGTGCTCCACTATCATAGGAATAGAGGAAGGAGAAGAATCTCAAGAGAATAGTATTGATCAGATCTCAACAAAATAATAGAATGAAAACTTCCCCAAACTAAACTAGACAAACCCATACAAATACAAGAAGCACATAGGACCCCAACAGACAGATATGAAAAGAACACCCCCACACCATATCTAGTTTAAAATGCTAGATGCCCAAAACAAAGACAAAATTCTGAGGGCAACAAAAAAAAACAAGTCACATACAAAGGGAAACCCATCAGATTACAACTGATTCTGCCTCAAACCATAAAAAGCAAGAAGAACATGGAGCAAAGCACTAATCCCAGTGTTAAGGGACTACAGATCCAACCCAGATACTTTACCCAGCAAAAATGTCGACTATAGCTTGAAGAGAGAGAAAAATCTTTCATGAAATAAACAAGATGGTTGGAATACATGTCTGGAAAACACAACACTTCATAAAATAACTTGAGCAATTCAAAGGCAGAAGAGAGGAGCAACAATCCTCAAACACCTAGAAAAGAACTAATAAAACATAACCATAGGAGCAAAATCAGAGGCTAGAAGCCCAAATGGATAATAAAGTGAAAGGAAGCAACATCCATCTTTCATTATAACCTTAAATATTTTTTTTTTGGTCTTCTCATAGACACCGGGTCTCCCATAGCCCCAGCTGTCCTGGAACGCACCTCTGTAGACCAGGCTGGCCTTGAACTCACAAGATCCGCTGCCTCTGCCTCCAAGTGCTAGGATAAAGGCATGCGCCACCATGCCCGGCTTATAACCTTAAATATTAATGGGCTAAACTCCCCCAATCAAAAGGCATAGACTGGAGAAGGATTAGGAAACAAAACACATCTATATGCTGTCTACAAGAAACCCAGCTCAATTTCAAGGATAGGCACCACACTTAAGGTGAAGGGATGGAAGAAAGTATTCCAAGCAAATGGTACCAAAAAGAAAGCGGGTGTGGCTATCTAATATCAGACAATAGACTAAAGACAAAAGAAATCAAAAGAGACAAAGAGGGCCATTACATCTTTATTAAAGGAACAATTGACAATGAAGATTTCACAATCATAAATATATGCACCAAAACGGTGCACCAAACTTTATAAGACAATTCTTCAGGATCTCAAGGCACAGATCAACCCCAGCACACTAAACTCGGGCTTCAATACCCAATTAAGTCCTGTAGACAGGTCCAGGACAAAAAGGATAAACAGAGAGACATCTGAACTAAATGACACAATACACCAAATGGACCTCACAGACTCTATCAATATTTCACCCAAACACCAGTAGCAATACACTTCTTACTCAGCACCTCGTGCGAACATCTCCAAAATAGACCATATACTGGGACACAGGGAAAAACAACAAATATAAAAAGATTGAAATAATATCATGCATTCTATCAGACCACAGTGCAAAAAGCTCAATATCAAACACCAGAACACACCTAATCCTACAGGAACACATAGGAGACAAACAACACACTCCTGAATAATGAGTGGGTCAAGGAGAAATAAAGAAAGAAATAAAAACATTCCTGGAACTGAATGACAATGATAAAACACACAGCAAAATCTATGGGACACTTAAAAGCAGTCCTAAGAGGGAAGTTTATACCTCTAAGTGCCTACATTAAAAAACAGAAAGAACACAAGTGATGATCTAACACTGCAGCTAAAAATACTTGAGAGACACAACAAATGAACCCTAAATGGAGCAGACAAGAAGAAATAACAAAAATCAGAGCAGAGATCAATGAAATAGAAACAAAGAAACCATACAAAAAAATCAATGAATCCAAAAGTTGTTCTTTGAGGAGTAAACAAGTAGACAGACCTCAGCCAGTTAACCAAAAGAAGAAGGAAAACAACTCCAAATCAATAGAATCTGTGTGAAAGGGAAATATCACAACAGACAATGAAGATTCCAGAAACTATATGGACTACCTTCAAAAACTTATATTCTACTAAGTTTGAAAACCTAGAAGAAATGGACGAATATCTGGAAATCCTGGGAATCACAAAGCTCAACCAAGGAAGGATCGACAGCCTAAATAGTACCAATAGTACAGGAAGAAATTGAAGATGTTAATAAGTGCCTCCCAACCAAAAAAAGCCCAGGCCAGATAGTTTCACGGCAGATTTTATAAAATATTTCGAAAAGACTTACAACCATTACTACTTAAATTGTTTGAGGGATATCAAACGGAGGGACTTCTCCCCAGATTCCTTCTATGAAGGCCAGCATCACGCTACTACCAAAACAGGGAAAGATACAACCAAAAGGAGAACTATAGACCCCATCTCCCTAATGAACACAGAGCCAAAATTAACACAGGATTCTGACAAATCGCATACAGACTCACATCAAGAAGATCATCCATCATGACCAAGTTGGATTCTACCAGAGATGCAGGGATGGTTCAACATACGAAAATCAATAAACATCATCAAACATATAATGGACTGAAGGACACAAACACACACCATCACTTTCAATGATGCAGCAGAGAAGCCTTTGACAAAATCCAATCACTCCTTCATGTTTAAAGTCCTGGAGGGAATTGGTCGGAGGGACCATTCCTCAATGTAATCAAAGCCATATACAGGAAACCCTAGCCAATATCATCCTAATGGGAAATGATAGAAAATTCCCCTTAAGGTAGGAACATGCAAGGCTGCCCTGTGCACCCTCCTTTTCAATATAGGCTGCGAAGAACCCTTGCTAGGGTTCATAAGGAAGAAAAGGAAATTAAAGGAGTTCTAATTGGAAAAGAGAGACAAGCACTATCCCTTTTTTGTTCTGATGTATATTGATTGTCTACCTAAGGGAGTAAGAACTCCACCAGAAAACTCTAGAAATGATTAAGCAGCTTGGTTAAAGTGGAGGATCAAAAATAAATCTAGACAAAATCAGTTAGCCCTTTTCACACCAACAATGCAATGAAGAAGGACTACAAGGAGAACTTCCCATTCACAATAGCCTCAAAAACAATAAAATACCTAGGAACAAACTAACCACAAATAACACAAGGATCTCTACAACAAAAATAAAAAAAAAAGGAAATTGAGGAAGACATCAGAAGATGGACAAACCTCCCATGCTCATGGATTGGGAAAATAATATAGTAAAAATGTTCCATCCTACCCAACTAGTGTACGATGTAATGCAATCCCAATCAAAATCCCCAAGAGTTTCTTCTACCAGGCTTGGAAAAAAAAATCCTCAATTTCATTTGGAAAAACAAAAGACCCCGAATAGCCAAAGCAACCCCTGAGTGAAAAGAGCAATACAGGGGGGATTGCTATACCAGACATCAAACTATGCTACAGGGTTATGCATCAAACAGCCTGGTACTGGCAACAAACAGACCAGTTGTACCAATGGAATAAAACTGAAGATCCAAACCTGAGCTCATAAAATTTCGCCAACTGATTTTGACAAGGGGGCCAGGAAGACACAATGGGAAAGACAGCATCTTCAGCAAGTGGTGTTGGCAAAACTGGATCACCACTTGTAGAAGAATGAAATTAAACCCTTATCTCTCACCTTGTACACAAAAACAAGTCACATTCCAGATGGACCAAGACCTCAACATGAACTCAAACTCTTGGAAGTGATAGAAGGAAACTTGGCAGACAGACTACAAGACATAGGCATAGAAAAGACTCTCCCTAAATCAGACAGCAGCTGCACAAGAAATAAGATCGACAATTGACAAATGGACCTCATTAAACTCCAAAGTTTTGCTTACATCAAAAGAAACAATAAAGGAAGTGAATAGAAAACCCACAGAGTGGGAGGAAACCTTCACTGCAGATACATCTGACAAAAGCATTATATCCAGAGTATACAAGCTACTCTCGAAAAAACAAAGAAGAAAGAAAAAATGATCATCAAAAAGATGGAGCAAAGATCGAATAGAGACTTCACAGAGGAGGAATTAGAGATGGCCAAGAAACATTTAAGAAGTGTTCAACATCGTTGATAATTTAAGGAAATGCAAATTAACCACTTGAGATATCACCTTACCCCGATAAGACTGGGTGTGATCAGGAACACGAATGATACCAAGTGCTGGAGAGGTTGTGGGGAAAGTGGGAACATCATCCATGCTGGTGTGGGAATGTAATAGCCCTGTGTACGCCAATATAGAAATCAGTGTGGAGCTTATACCATCTTAGACAATCAAATGGCCTTCCATTTGACCAGTTCTACCTGGGTATACCCACAAGACACATCTTACTGCAGAGTACATGCACAGATATGTTTATTGCAGCTCTGTTCACAATAGCAAAAAGCTGGAACCAGCCCAGGTGCCTCCTAAGACGAGTGGATAGAGAAAATGTGGTACATGTATACAATGGAGTTCTATGCAGCAGTAAAGAGGGGACAACAACTAATGAACTTTGCAGGTAAATGGATGGAAGTAGAAGATTTTTTTAAGTGAAGTAACACAGTCCCAGAAAAACAAACGACAAAATGGTGTCCCTCATTGTGCGGATGCTAGGCCAATAACCCAGATATAAATATTTCTCGTGGAGAGGATGCATAGTAAAAAGAACAACAACAACCAAGACTGCATCAGAAACGGACTGAAATGGTGAATTGGGAAGGGGGGAGGGGGTGGGTGGGACACGGGTGTATATTCGATTAAGCATTATAATTGATGTGAGTTCAACTAGTACCCAGTTTTTGCCTAGACATTGTCTACAGGAAACATGGTGTCTTAGGACTTAGTAAAAGTAAATATGTGTATATAAACACATTGTTTACAGACTCTGATAAAAATGGTAATGCATCTGAGTTAAATGGGGATATAATCGCTATTGTCCACATTTGTTTTACATAAAATGTGTAGAGAATATAACTTTGGGATTGGCACACCACAATAATTCTGTTCACCATAATTTCTCTGTTGTACAGTATCACCTTGTAGTCAATTTCTCTTTAAGATGATTTAATGTAAAAATTAGTTTGCTTCCCAAGCTTAATCATATATAGTCACCCAAAACACACATGGGTGAATTTGATGAAATCTGTGCCTTGATTCCACCCTATAGTTACGTATAAACAACTGTCTTCTGGAGATTCATGTGTAAAAAAAGGGGGGGGGGAGGAAATACAGATAGACATGAAATTTTGTCAAATCCTTGATTCAATCCTAAAACTAACTACGGGAAAAGATTTGTGGTCCCAACAAGAAAAAATGTACCAACTTAATGGCTGAGAAAGAAAGATACAGCTTGCATTGAGTGGATGTACACAGAAGTTGCCAACTGAAAGGTTGACCGTCTGAACACTGAAAAGAAGAAGAAAAGCCTCAGATTTGCTATAAACATCGAACCCCTCTGTGGATCCTACTTGTAACAACTATTTATAATGAGTCCTAATGAAAACTTACCTTTCTAGGTGCCGCAAGCTTTGATATGAGAGACTTTCTTGCCTCCCCCCATAGAAAAAGGAGAGAAATATGTGATGATGAGGTCGCTCTCCAACTGTAAATTGGAGACAACTATTATAGAGGTTCATGTCTATAAAACATAAAACTGCCTTCTTAATTGACTAATAGACATAAGAACATGTGAAAGGTATTATTCTCTTCAGAACCAAATATAATACTAAGTCCGTTAAGCTATAGCACTTCGCAACATATATTAATACGGAGCTCTGACATCATCAATGGATTATTCTACCAGGGAGATGTTGGCCAGGGATCCAAGGCCCCACATAAAGGTCCTTGCCTCTAAACTGGATACTGCAAGAAGAAGGCGATAAGGCCCTGCTCGCCGAAGACCTGACGTTAACATGGGAAAGATGTTATGAGACCACACATGAAGTGTACAGCATGGCCTCTGAATACCAGAGGTTTTACCAAAGGCCACTAAACCAATAAACAAATACAGTTCTCCTGAGTCAAAGCAAGAACCTCCATCCACTACACCCACCTGCCTGAAATACTGTAGCAGCAGAGGCAGCCATATGCCTGTATATCCCAACCTAATTGGCTATTGGCTCTCTCCTTGGAGGAATAACTCATGGCTAATGCCACAAAACTTACATACTCTACAGGTTAGAAGGGTTATAAGCCACCAGTATAGAACCTGTCATATTTAACAGGACAAAATGTAATTCGTGGATTAACATATCTATAAACATATGTGTCTATACCAACATAGTAACCAACCATAACTATTAGTGCTCTTTAAATACCTATATATCTAACTTTGATTGTGCTTCATTAGTAGGATCGAAAGGTTATTCCTGGACAAACTGAAGCCCATGAAAGGAAACAGCCAGAATTGACCAGAGTCCAAGAACAGCTCCAGAGAGAGTAGTCTGTTTGCTTCTATCCATCCCTGTGCCCCTTTCCTAAGCCTAGGGAACAATCTGCGGAACCAGGGGGTTTGTGGTAGAATGTAAGGGTGGATGGGATGAATGTGAAACTACAGCATGTAGTCTGGACTCATTTGTCAACTTGATTGAATACACAACCCCTCACCCCCTGCTGGATGTGGGGCTGGGGGGTTTTGGGACACACGCCTGCACACAATTGGTTTCATATGAAGGATGCTTGTACTCATGGCCATCATTCATTATAGAAAAATGAAAAAAAAAAACTGAGAGAAAGATGCAGGACAGTTATGGCAAAGCATGATCTGGGTGGGGTGGGGGTAGGGGGAAGGGAAAAGGGAATATGCTGATCTGAATTGGAAAATGATGTAGAATGCACAAAGCATCAAAAAAAAAAAAAAATGTTGCCGCTTCTTTTTATTTTATGCGTTATGATATATTGCTCATGTATGTGCAATACTCACAGAGATCAGAAGAGGGCGTTTGATTCCCTGGAACTGCAGTTAAGAACAGTTGTTAGCTGCCATGCGAGTGCTGGGAATTGAACCCAGGTCCTCTGCTAGAGCAGCCAGTGCTCTTAATCACAGGGTATCTCTCCAGCCCCCAAAATAAAAGTATTTTTTAATTAAAAAAAAAAAAAAGAACTAAGGTGCCCATCAGATTGTGTGTCTGCAAACACTTTTTGGCAGCAGCGAGCCTGCCGGACCTCCAGCAAGCCCAGACACTCACTCACTGCCGGCGAGAAGGAGGGTGGGAGATAATTACTGAGGCAACAGGCCGAGCGGTACACTCCCCAACTCCCATCCCAGCCATCTGGGCACAAGAAATTTGATAAGACGAATTGATTGCAATCTAGGATGTGGTTAACAGTCATGAGGGTCCTGGGCTCCCATATCTGCTCTTCGTGTTTACTTTCTAGAACTTGAACTCTTTTTCTTTTTTGCCTGATTCCTGTGTGTCATTTTGGGTGTCTCTCTTGCTTCATTTCTCTTTCCGAAATAGAAAGTCAAGTCCTCGATGGGCTGGAGAGATGGCCTAGAGGTTAAGAGCGCCGACCACTCTTGCGGAGGATCCGGGTTCAATCCCCAGCACCCACATGGCGGCTGAGAACCATCTGTAACTCCAATTCCAGGCGAACTCCAGTTCCAGGGGAATCTGACACCCTCTTCTGACCTCAGCGACACTGCACTACACAGCTGCACAAACCTACATGCAGACAGTACATTCATACACATACGAAAATAAATAAAATTTTAAAAAGTTAAAAAAAGAAAGTCAAGTCCTTGAAGACTACTTACTTTGCTTTTTTCATTTATTATATTTGCAGAGCTAGGCAAGTGCTCTGCCGTTGAGCCACAGTCCCTAACCTATCGGGCCATTATTTCAAGTCCTTCTTGTGAGGAGGCAACAAGGAAATTTTAAAGAATTTATTAAGGGAATGTTCCCTGATGTATATTATGCTGTCATCCAAGAATTTCAAACTGCGAGCTCCAGGCCAGCTGGGTCTAAAGGGAGACCCTGTCTCAAAAAGAGGGAGGCAGAGGCAGGCAGATCTCTGTGAGTTCAAGGCCAGCCTGGTCTATAAAATGAGTTTCAGGACAGCTGGGGCTACAGGGAGCCCCTGTCTCAAAAAAAAAAATCCATTCTTGGGGGCTGGGGATATGGCTCAGCAATAAGAGTATGTAGTTCTGCTCCCAAGGGTCTGGGGTCAGTTCCCAGCAACCACTTCAGGTGGCTGATGAAGTCACAGATGAGAAAAAGTATTTGGCATCCATGCAATGGAGTTAGTGTACTATTCAAATATGTTGTCCTCACCTGCTTAGCAGATTGACCTTGTACATACGAGGTCTCTATCTTCAGTGAGCATGAGGTCCACTGAGAGACCTCATCTCACTCAAAAGAGTGATTGAGAAAGACACCCAGCCTCTGGCCTTTACACACACTCAGAACAGAAGGCTTGGGGTCCTGACTTCCAGCTCAGCTTTCTTTCTATTACTTCAAAGGAAAGACATAGCTCAACTTATGGTTTATCAGACTTTACACTCCATGTTACAGAGGAGTTTATTTTCAAGTAATTAATAACTCTTCATAAATAAATTCAAAACATCAGGTGCTAGGCATGGTGCTACATACCTTTAATCCCAATACTCAGAAAAGAGAAGCAGGTGGATCTCTGAGATTGAGGCCAGTCTGGTCTACATAGTGAGTTCCAGGCCAGCTAGGGCTATGGGGAGACCCTAACTCAAAAATTAATTAATTCATTCATTAATTAATTAATTAAATCAAACCAAACAAACAAAACAGGCCATTCAATAGTAAATATATTTTCCCTCAGAAAGGTGAAATTAGTTACTAATTGAATAGTCCCCCCCCCCAATTTTCCTGAGGCATAATAAAACTACTCCTAGCTACCTAAATGACACGTCACATTTGAAACTCTATAGTGGTTGTGGTCTCAGGTTTGGGTTTGTTTTTTGGCTTTTTTGATCTCGGACTCCAAATTCTCCTGAGCTATGGGACTGCACCAGCTTGCCCAAGATGCAGTGGTTTGAACAGAATTTTTTTGTCATAAGAAATAAGTGACAAAAAATAGTCTTTTGAATAGTTTCCACAGTGCTATAGTGGCTTAAGCAGTGATGCCATCATATATATGACCCACATCAAACTACATTGTAGTCATCACTTATTTATAGAATGGAGCTAACTGCTCCAGAGTAAACAAAATGTTCTAAAGAGACAGAAAGCATTTCATAGCTATGGAATAAATGATTACATTTTAGCACAGTCTTGACATGACTCAGGATAATATGGTCTCTTCAAGAGATTGCACAATTCTAAACAACATTTCAACTACTTAAGCTCAACCCACTCTCATTTTTTGTATCACTTCTGTTCTTTTTTTTTTTAATGATGCCTGTGTTGACCTGAGTGCATATCCAGTATCTATTCTTTTTTTTTGAATGATTATCTTTATTTTTTGCAAATGTAATAAAACTTTTTTAAACTTTGTTTTTCTTGATTTCATGTGTCTGCATGTGTTTAAGTGTACCCATGTCATGCAGTGCCTGAGGAGGACAGAAGAGGGTGGTAGATCCCCTGGAAATGGAGCTACAGACAGCTGTTAGCTGCCATGTGGGTGCTGGGATTTGAACCCGGGTCTTCTATAGGAACAACCAGTGCTCTTAACCACTGAGCAATCTCTCCAGCCCCAGTCATTCTGTTCTATACTGTTGCCACTGGATTAGCAAATACTGAGCAATTGTTCCTAGAGGATATGGGCAAGGTCCCTACAAGACTCTACAGAGCTTTGTCAATATTTACATACAGAACTGTGTTTCTTTGTTGTTGTTGTTGTTTTGTTTTGTTTTTTCCTGTTTTGGGACACGGACAGTGGGTCCTGCCCTGCAGAACTGTTTTAGGTCTGTTTCTGACCTCGTTTTGTCTGCAGCACTGTTCCCGGATGTTGTGGAGGCCTCAGGAGGTGGAGCCTTGTTGGAGGAAGCAGGTCCCTGGGGGCAGGTCCTGANAGTGGTTTGAACAGAATTTTTTTGTCATAAGAAATAAGTGACAAAAAATAGTCTTTTGAATAGTTTCCACAGTGCTATAGTGGCTTAAGCAGTAATGCCATCATATATATGACCCACATCAAACTACATTGTAGTCATCACTTATTTATAGAATGGAGC
This sequence comes from Rhizomys pruinosus, assembly GCA_009823505.1. Taxonomy (NCBI): domain Eukaryota; kingdom Metazoa; phylum Chordata; class Mammalia; order Rodentia; family Spalacidae; genus Rhizomys; species Rhizomys pruinosus. The sequence continues at coordinate 651,173 of VZQC01001531.1, read as the reverse complement.
TAACTGCTCCAGAGTAAACAAAATGTTCTAAAGAGACAGAAAGCATTTCATAGCTATGGAATAAATGATTACATTTTAGCACAGTCTTGACATGACTCAGGATAATATGGTCTCTTCAAGAGATTGCACAATTCTAAACAACATTTCAACTACTTAAGCTCAACCCACTCTCATTTTTTGTATCACTTCTGTTCTTTTTTTTTTTTAATGATGCCTGTGTTGACCTGAGTGCATATCCAGTATCTATTCTTTTTTTTTTGAATGATTATCTTTATTTTTTGCAAATGTAATAAAACTTTTTTAAACTTTGTTTTTCTTGATTTCATGTGTCTGCATGTGTTTAAGTGTACCCATGTCATGCAGTGCCTGAGGAGGACAGAAGAGGGTGGTAGATCCCCTGGAAATGGAGCTACAGACAGCTGTTAGCTGCCATGTGGGTGCTGGGATTTGAACCCGGGTCTTCTATAGGAACAACCAGTGCTCTTAACCACTGAGCAATCTCTCCAGCCCCAGTCATTCTGTTCTATACTGTTGCCACTGGATTAGCAAATACTGAGCAATTGTTCCTAGAGGATATGGGCAAGGTCCCTACAAGACTCTACAGAGCTTTGTCAATATTTACATACAGAACTGTGTTTCTTTGTTGTTGTTGTTGTTTTGTTTTGTTTTTTCCTGTTTTGGGACACGGACAGTGGGTCCTGCCCTACAGAACTGTTTTAGGTCTGTTTCTGACCTCGTTTTGTCTGCAGCACTGTTCCCGGATGTTGTGGAGGCCTCAGGAGGTGGAGCCTTGTTGGAGGAAGCAGGTCCCTGGGGGCAGGTCCTGAGGCTTTTGAACCCTTCCCTATACTACTTCTTTTCTCTCTGCTTCCTGAGTGTGGATGTAGTGTGACAACTGCCACCATGCCTTCCCTGCCTGCTGTCTTGTCTACCCAAATCATGACAGACAGTTCCTGTCGGAACTGTGAGCAAACTAAACCCTTTCTCCTCTAAGGGTCTTTTGTCAGGGTACTTTGTCACAGCAACAAGAAGGTAATTAAAGCAATAGATATTGCTGGTTCATTAATGTTGAGATCAAGGCTAACCACACTGTAATCTGTGGCTGAATGAAGCTTATCTACCATACATATTTTATTATTATTATTATTTTGTCTAGATTCCAGGTGACTGTGGCTGGCCCATTTCTTTTTCTAAAATTTTATTATTATTATTATTATTATTATTTTCACATAAATTTATTTTTATTATTTTTTTATCAAGTCTAGACCAGTGTCCCCCCCATTCTCCCACCCCACTAGAGCTCATGCATTCTGCCAAACATGCTTTTCATCTCTTTCTCAGTCTTTCTCAATATTCTCCATGAGGAAGTTGACTGTTTTGAGCAGAAGTTCACTGTTTCAGTCAGTTCTTTGATGCAGTCCTTTCTGTTGTTGTTGTTGTTGTTGTTGTTGTTGTTTCCAATATGCATTACGCCCAACTGCTTTGGACAAAAGCTCAGGGGGCCCTACACAAGAAATACTTACAAGACATAAATAGGAACAGAGAGAGGAGAAGAAATCCAAGAGAATTGGTATTTCGACTCAATCTCAACAGACCATAACTCAGATGAACAACTATCTTCCAACTAAAAATCAGAGCGACGACCCCAACTACAAACTAAAAAGAAACGCAATACAAATAGAAGCAATAGCTCCAAACAGACAAGATCAGAAAAAAAATTCTCCACACCACACACATAGTAAATTGACTGTAGACATCCCCAAACAATAGACAGATAACGCTTAAGCCAACAAGAGAAAAAGCAAGTTGACCATAAAGGGCGAAACTTCTCATATCGCAAAGTAAAAAGCGAAGAAGATACCTCGAGCAGAAGCATTCCCAGTAAAGGACAATAGATGCACACCCAGGTGCGGATACTAATACCCACACAAATGCGATTATAATGAAGGAAAGAGAAAAAACACATTGACGTGAAACAGTGATCACAGAATTACATGTCCGAAAAGCAGACCATCTTGCAGAAACTACTTGAAGCAATTCAAAAACAAAGAAAGGAGCAACCACTCCCCGCAGGCAGCTAGAAGAGAAAATCAATAACAAGCATAATCTGCAGAAGTAGAAACCTAAACCAAACCTACAGATGGATAACAAGGCAAACGAGAAGCAACATCAGACCTAATCAATCAACCTTTAAATATCTTTTTTTGATTTGGTATGTGTAACAATAAATACTGTCTGGCCATCAGGTTTGGTGCACCCGTTCGTCATGCAACGCCCGCGGAGGTTCAGAAGAGGGTTCGATCCCCCGGAACTGGATGGTCTCCTGGAATTGGAGTTTCAGAATGGCTCTCGGACGCCATGGGGTGACTGGGATCGAACCCGGGTCCTCTGTAAGAGGCGGTCGGCGCTCGTTAACCGCTAGGCCAATCTCTCAGCCCCATAACCTAATATTAAGACCTAAATTCCCCAATCAAAAAGACATACGCACTGGGAGATTGGATTAGGAAAACAGAATCCATCATATAGCTGCTCTACAAGAAACACATATTAACCTTCAAGGCACAGGACCACCTTAAGAGGAAAGGACATGAAAAAATATTTCCAAGCAATCGTACACAAAAAGAAAGCAGGTGTGCTATTTTAATATCAGACGAATAATTTCGAAAGTAAAAAGAAATAAGAACAAAGAAGGCCATTAATTTTTATTCAAAGGAAAATCAGACCAAGATTTCCACAATCATGAATATATCATGCCACGCAAGACTCTGCTGCACCAAACTCTTTATAAAGACAATTCTCTCCTAGGACCACAAGTCACACAGACTTAAACACAGTACCACTCATAGTAGGGGACTTCAATACCCACTGAGTCCTTTGGACTAGTCAACAAGCACAAAGAAAAAACAGAGAGACATACTACTGAATTGATATGATACACCAAATGGACTCACTAGACCTCTACCGAATATCCACCCTAATACCCGCAGACATACCACTTTCTACTTCAGCACCCCAATGGAACATTCCCAAACATCGAACCCACATACTGGGACACAGAAGAAACTCAAAAATACAAAAAGATTGAAATAATTTCATGCTTCTTTTTTTTTAATTTTTTGAAAATTTATATTTATTTTCTGGTGTGCTATGAATGTATATTGTCTGCATAACAGTTTTGTGCCCCGGTGTAGTGCAATGCCGAGAGGCTCCAGAAGAGGGTGTGGATTCCCCTGGAACACTGGAGTTTCTCCTTGGAATCTGGAGTTCTCCAGACGGTCTCGGCCGCCATGTGGTGCTGGGGAATCGAACCCGGAGTCCTCTGTAAGAGTGGTTGGCACTCTTATCCCTAGCCATCTCTTCCAGCCCTAATATTCAGCATCTAGTCAAACCAACAGCTGCAATAAAGCTCAACAACAACAACTAGGATAAGCCCTACTGCCTACATGAACACATGCAGACTAACAACACACTGAATAATGAATGCGATGCAAGAAGGATAAAAAAAAAGAAATAAAAGCATTCCTGGAAACTGAAATGACAATTGCAGACAATTTAACAACCAACAAAAATCATGGGATACCTTTAAAAGCAGCCTAAAGAGGGAGATGTTTATAGCCGTGGGTGCCTACATTAAGAAAAGAGAAAGAATGCACTAATGTGCACAAGTGAATACTAACACTACAGCTAGAAGCACTGAGAGGCAACAACAGATGAACCCAAACGCAACAGACAGGAAGAGTTAACAAAAAGTCAGAAGCAGAAATCTCAAGTGAAATATGAACAAAGAAACAATACAAAAAAATCAATGAATCGCAAAGTGGTTTTGAAAGAATAAACAAGATAGACAGACCTCTAGCCCAGGTTAACAAAAGAAAGACAGGAACAACTCCAAATCAATACAATCCGTGATGAAAACGGAAATATCACAACAGACGAGGAAAAGACTCCAGAATATCATACGGGAAATACTATCACATGAACTATTATCTCTACCAAGTTTGAAAAACCTAGAAGAAATTGATGGAAATATCTGAAACATCCTGGTAATCACCAAAGCTCGACAAAAAGAGATATGCAGCTTAAAAAAAAAAAAACAATAAAAAAGACAAATTAGACAAGTAAAAACCTTCCCAACTAAAAAAGCCAGGCCCAGACGGTTTCATGCGCAGAATTTCTAATAAAACATTTCAAAAAGACTACAAGCACCATTATTTACTGAAACTGTTTTAAAAAGGATACAATCAGAGGGAATCTCACCATAAATCCTTCTATCTGAAGCCAGCATCACTCTATTACCAAAACCAGGCAAAATACAATAAAAAGGAGAATATAGACCCATCTCCCTAATGAACACAGATGACCAAAAAATTCTAAACAGGGATACTAGCAAATCGCATACAGACCACATCTACGAAGATCATCCATTTCATGACCAGAAGTTCGGATCTCATCAGAGATGCAAGGGATGGTTCAAACATATAGAAAATCAAACATTTATCAAACACATAAATGGAATGAAGAAGACCAAAACACAAACCATCATCTCAATCGCCTAAAATAGCCTTTTGACAAAATCCAGATCCCTTCATGTCTAAAGTCCTAGAAAGAATTTGGGACTTGGAGGGATCATTCTTACATGTAATCAAAAGCAGCATATCACCGAACCCACAGCCAAAATATCATCCTAAATGGGGAAATGACAGAAATATTCCCTTTAAAGGTAGGAACTCGGGGCTGGGGAGATGGCCTAGGCTTACAGAGCAACCGGCGCTTTGCATCCCCAGCACTCACACTGCGCAGCTGAGAACCTTCTGAAACTCCAGTTCTGGGAGAGCTCCAGTCCAGGGGAATCCGACACCCTTTCCTGACCCCGCGGCATTTGCATGACACCGGGTGCACAAACACATTGCAGAACAGTACACTCACCATACAAAATAAATAAATAAAGTAAATAATATAAAATTAAATACAATAAATAAATAAACGGTTAGGAACTCGGCAAGGCTGCCCCCTGTCACCACTCCTCTTCAATACAGTCCTAGCAAACACTTGCTAAGAGCAATAAGGCACAGAAAGGGAAATTAAAGGAAACTGAATTGGAAAAAGAGGAAGTCAAAACTTCCTATTTGTTTTAGATGTTTTTATGATGTTTACCTAAGGTTGCTAAAACTCCACCAGAAAACTCCTAGAAATGATTAACAGCTTCAGCAAGTGGCAGGATTAAAAAAATTAACCTTTAAAAACACAATCGTGGCCTTGTCTTTACACCAAAACAAGCAACTGGGAAAGGAATTCAAAGGTAGACCTTTGCACCATTCACCAATAGACGCTCAAAAACAATAAAATACCTAGGAACAAACCTAACCAAAGACACGAAAGGACTCTACAACAAAAATTTTAAACCTATTAAAGAATAGAATGAGAGACATACCTAGAAGATGGAAAAACCTCCCATGGTCATGGATTGCGACAAACTAACATTGTAAAAATGTCATCTCTAGAACCCGAAACTCTTGCTAAATTGAATTTTAACGCAATTCCAATCAACATCCCAAGACGTTTCTTTCACGAGGTTTGGAAACAGAAGTCCTTAAGTTCATTTGGAAAAACAAAAAGACCTCAGAATAGCCAAACCAACCCTGACGAAAAGAGCTACACAGGGGGATCTCTACACCAGACTTCAAATAATAAACTATACAGGCACATAGTCCATTAAAAACGGGGCGGTCCTCGGTAACTGGCAAAAAAAACAGAACCTTGTTGACAATGGAACAAAACCAAAGATCCAAATCCTGAGCACATACAATTTCAGCATTCTTATATTTGACAAGGGGCCCAAGAAGCAAATGGAAGAAAAGAGTAAGCATCTTCAGCAGAAGTGGTGTTGGCAAAAACTGGACATCACCAACTTGTAGAGAATGAAATTAAACCCCTCACCTTCTCGCCCTGTACAAAAGTTTCAAACTTCAGGTGGATCAAAGACCTCATCGTGAACCACCAACTTCTGAAGGTGATAGAAGAAAAAGTTGGCGCAGACTAAAGACATAGGCGTCAGGAAAAGACTTCCTACTCCAGACAGCAGTTGTGCAAGAATTAATGTCGTCGAATTGACAAGTGGAGGGACCTCATTAAACCAAAAACTTCTGCTCAATCCCGAAAAAAACATCAAGGAAAGTGAAAGAAATCCACAGGAATGGGAGGAAACCTTCACGCGCAGAAACATCTTGACAAAGCTATCTGATTTCCAGAAATATCAAACTACCTAAACACACAAAGAAAAAAGAAAACAATCGACCACTCAATAGATGACTGGGCAAAGAACTGAAGCAGAGACTTTCAAAGTGAAGGAATATGAAAGATGGCTTGAGAACCACCTAAGAGTTTGTAACATTTCCATTGAAATCATTAAAGGAAAATGCAAATAAGACCACTTTAATGATGATTCATCTTTAACTCCAATAAGAACTGGCTAGGATTCAAGAAAAAACAATAATCACCAATGCTGGAGATGTTGGCTGGGAAACGGAAGACTCTTGACTGCCTGGTGGCATCGTAAAACTGACAGCCAATACGAAAGCAGTGATGGCGACCCTGGAAGACTTGGGACATGACCTGTCACCGCGCCGACCCACCATACAGACTCTGGGCATGTACCCTCAAGATTCAGCCCACCGCAGAGATACATGCACGGCCAATGTTTATTTCAGCTCTCCTTCCTTCACAACAAACAAGGAGCTGGAACCACTCAAATGCCCCTCAACTGGCAAGTGAATAGAGAAAATGCTGATATATCTATACAATGGATTCTATGCAGCAGTAAAGAATAAACGACATCATGAACTTTGCCAGGAAATGCGCTGGAGCGTAGAGGACTCATGCAGGTGAAGAACACGTCCCCAGCAAAAACAAACGACAAATGATATCCCTCATCTGTGATGCTAATGCCAATACCTAGNTCTTGATTGGATGAGTGTTTGATTTCCTTTTTCATTTCCTCTTCTGATTTCTTTAGTATTTCTACTTCCTTTTGGAGCTTCTCAATCTCTTCCTGTAGCTCTTTGCTCACTGGTTGGTTTCCTTATCTTTTCAGCATGGGATCTTTTCAGTGTTTCCAGTTCCTTCTGGAGTTTGTCATTCTCTCTCTCTAGGTCCTTCTTGAGTTCTTCATTCTCTTTTCTTAGTTCTTTGATTTGCTCTTTATAATCTTGTAGTTCTTTAAATATGTTCCCAATTGTGTTTCTGATATCTGTGTCCTGGGCCATCCCCAGGGGGATCCCACTGTAGGAATCTTTCATAGGGTTGGAAGAGCTTCATGTGGGATTATCCTGTCCCTTTCCAGTGTTTCTTCTTCATGTTCCTGGCATGTGAGCTTCTCCTTGTCTGTATTCTAATGTAAGTCCTAAATGCCTCTTCACTGTGTTGAAGGCTTGCTTTGCTTGCCTCCTTCAGATGCCTTTGTAATCCCAGTTGAGGGGGGGGAATGACTGTGGGCGGGCACCTGCACTTGCTTGAGCTGGTCTCGGGAGATCTCCTACCATACATATTTTATTTATTTATTTATTTATTTATGTATTTATTTATTTTTTAACAAATTTAGACCCATGTTCCCACCCATTACCATACATATTTTATACACAATGCTCAACACACGCTTCTTGTTTTTAAGAACATTAGACAACAGTCAGCACTACACTTGGGAATGATTTTAAGCAGGAACATCAACAACAAAATATACAAGTGAAAAGGAAAAATAGGAAATTCAAACATAGAAAACAATTTTACATGCTTAGTTTTATTTGTAAAGTCACAATTTTCTGCAAAAAAAAAAAAAAAAGGCACAAAAGTGGCTCAAAATTTACCATAGAAAGGGCACCAGTCCACTCTATTAGACCCCACCAGGGACATCTGCTGCAGCAACTCAGACTTTGCATACTTCTGCACCTGAGTCTCCACAGAGGATCCTGGAAGTACTGTGATTATTGCTCTCAGACCATGAATAAATTTTACTGATCCACAAGATGCACAAGATTCTGTATTTAATGGGGACTATATTTAAATGAAAGTCATTGAACAATGGGAAAATACAACAGAATTTTGTGACTGTAGAAAGATTCATTTAGAGGCTAAGCTGTATCTTAGTGGTGGAGCACTTGCCTAGCACGCAAGAGGCTCTGGGATTCATCCCCAGTCCCCCTGAAAACAGGTTTCCTGAGACAGTGGTAAGAATAGTACAGAAAATGCTGCAGCAAGCAGTGCGGTGCTGGAGGAAGGCATATGTAGTTCTCTGTCACCTCAACGAACTGGAATACACAGCATATACTCACAGGATATACACACAAGATAGATACACGGGATATATATGTGGGATATATACACAAGTTATATACATGGGCTATATACATGGTTATGTACAAATACACACACAGGTTATTTACATGAGATATATGTGTGTATATATATTTGGATATATATGGATATATATATATATATATATATGCATGGGATATATACACAGGTGGCAGTAACCATAAGATTGCATAGTAGAAAACCCAAACAGTATAGGGTGTTACAGAAATGGAAAGAGGCACTGAGCAGAGTTGAACATTAGGAAAGGCTAGAGTGGGGTAGAGTTGAGCTGAGTGCATGCTCTTCTGTTTGGTTTTGCTTTAAAGCAACCATGATATCTAGAATTTTCTGAAGAGGGAGCAATCACTGTGTCTTGAACATTTAATAAATGTGGTACTTTATTTGTTGTTTTATTGTTATAGTACTGTATATTGAACCCAGGGCCTTGCACATGCTAGGCTATATACTACCACTGACAACTCCATCCCAAATGTGTGTGTATATTTTGTGTGTGTGTGTTTGTGTGTGTACATATGTAAGCACATTTACCTGAGACAGGATCTTGCTACATAGCCCAGGGTAGCCTTGAACTTGTAATCCTGTTTCTACCTGCTGAGTGCTAGGGTTATAGGCTCGGGTTAGGTGCTTTAAACAAAAGCAGCAGCTGGCTATTAGATTAGGTAAATTGAGGTACATGGCCTTTTAAGAAGCCAGGAAAGGGAGGAAGCAAAGCGGTCAGGTAGGAACGAATAGCTCAAGGACATGGGGGAAGTTCACAGGACTCACCAGTATTAAATGGCACCATAAAGGGTGGGGGGGTATAGTGCAGTGGTGAGTACCCAGTACCCATGATGCCTCTGTTTGCTCCCTAGCATCGTGGGGGTTGGCTGGAAGGGTGGGGAGTGAGGTTACCGAAAGGACGGATGGAAGAAGAAACTATTTTTCCCCTTTATCTAAAGTCAGGTAGGGTGACCAGATGTCCTGATATGCCCGCGCCAGTCTAAGGTCACGTCTGCTGGAGAGCAGTTAGGACTGTTAATTATTTTTAGTGTTTCCTTTGATCTTCAAAAGTGCATGGGTTTGGAAAATAAAATATGTGGTCATTCTAAGAGACTTGAAATAAAATGAAAGCCACACTATGTTCATTTAACATGTCTTTGTGAAGGTTAAAGCATCCGGACATGCAAACAGTAAAATCAGAAAGTGGAAATCCTGGATCATAATGTCACCGCTGTGCTCAGAGCGCGTTCTCCTGTTCTATTATTGTTTCTGCATTTTGGTACCTTTTGCTATTACATATTAATAAAAAAGAGTGGAGTAGTCAGGTGTGGTGGTGCATGTCTGTGATTGAAGCACTTGGAAAACTAAGGCAGGATCGTTAGTTTAAGGCCAGCCTACGCTACGTAGTAAGACCCTATCTGAAACACACACACACACACACACACACACACACACACACACACTCACGCACACAGAAACACTCAACTGAGACTTGTTTACATGGTTATTCACAAAGCTAGACATTTGCATGAGCTTTCTTTGGCTCTGGATTCTCATATTTAATCAGATTTCAAATGAATATTCAGAGACATTTTATTCTACCTACCACACCGTTGAACTCATCCTCAGGAAATACACCCAGCCGTCATGGCACTGCTGTACTTCAGGCTCTGGGCTGGTTGTGGCGCCACCGGCATCTCAGGACACTTTCCATTATAAGAAGACTAAATCAACAAAATAATGTGCAGATGAAAGTCTATCTTTTGACTAATGGAAAATATGAAGTGAGACAGGCAGTTCATATTCCGGCACCACTGAGGGGTGAAGGACAAAGTGGCCTAGTTGATTATTATGCTCTTACCCCCAACTTTGTTTTTTCTCCCAACGTTTCAAAATATAAAAACAAAGTATTTTGTTTCTTGAATATTCCGAGGCTATGTTCACTAAAGGGCTGTTTAGGGGCAAAGTGGTGCCAGGAATCCTGGGAGAAATAGGAAGAACATTAGAACAGAAGTTTCATAACTTAGTCCAATGTGTCTCAATCCTGAAAGAACTGTTCATTCTGCTACTGGGGACTCTAATTCAATAAAGGCTTTAAAAATAGATATTTATGGGTTGAAGTTCTCTCACCACCGCTTGCCACAGGGTGGACTGGAACTCACTGTAGAGCTCAGGCTGGCCTCTAATTTACACTCTAATTTATAATCTGTCTCTGTGTGTGTTTCTTCACACACTTCTTTTGAACTATAGCTTTCCTGCCTGCCTGTGACTAGACACGAACCCACAGCTTTTCATAGCTAAGTAAGCATTTTTCCACTGAGCTGTACTGGACTGTGGTTTTCTAAGTGTAATGTTCTCACTAAAAAGTGCATAAATCACCAGGCCTGGTGGTTCACATCTTTAATCCTAGCACTTGGGAGGCAGTGCTCACTATTACATAATAGAATCCAGGAAACTGACATGTACTTTGGGTGGGAACTCCGACATGGGGATGTTAATGTAAAAAACACATTGAAAACTCTAACTTTGTACAGAAGAATATACCATTTTTATTTCTTTCTTTAATTATTTAAGGTGCATGCCTTTAATCCCAGCACTCGGGAGGCAGAGGCAGGCAGATCTCTGTGAGTTCAAGGCCAGCCTGTTCTACATAAGGAGCTCCAGGCTAGCTGGGACTAAAGTGAGACCATGTCTCAAAAATACCAAAAAATAAAAATAAAAGTTACTTAAATTGAGTTTGTGTGAATTTCATACAATGTTATATTTTTATTTATTTAATTTTATGTGTATGAATGTATTCCCTGCATGTATGTAAGTGCACCTGTGTCATGCAATGCTTGAGGAGGTCAGAAGAGGGCATTGGATCCCTTGGAACTGTAGTTACTGATGGTTGTTAGCCACCATATTGTTGCTGGGAATTGAACTCTGGTCCTCTCCAAGAGTACTCAATGCTCTTAACTGATGAGCCGTCTCTCAAGTCCCACAATATATTTTGTATCATATTTAGACTCCTCTATCTACAGCTCCCTTACCACTCCCACCCAATTTCATGCATTCATAGATATATATGTCCCCAAGAGTCCTTTTGGTGTGGGTCCATCCACAGGAGCCTGGTTAACCTACCCAGAGTCATACCTTAAAGAAGACTGACCCTCCCCTCCCAGGCATCATCCATTGCTAACACAATAGCTCCTTAGCTAGGGTTGGGCCTGTCTATCCACTTCCCCATTTCTAGGCTGCAATTTTGTCTGGCTTGAGCCTACATGGGGCTTGTGCATGCTGTCACCATCGCTGTGAGTTAGTTCACATCGAGCTGCCCAGCTCTCTGAAAAACTGTTTCCTTGTGGTCATCCACTACCTCTAGCACAGGTGATGGCCAGCATTGCTGGAGGGTCTATGGAACCCGTGGTCAACATCTTCAAAAGAGGGAGTCCATTCCTGACATTGGAAGCCAATGGTGTAGGGGTGATATCCCCGTTATAGGGTAGCTTCTTTTAATCACTTTTTGTCTTTTTGAGATAGGGTCTCCCTGTAGCTCCAGCTGTCCTAGGACTCTCTATGTAGACCAGAGGTCCACCCACCTCTGCCATCTGAGGGCTGGGATCACAGGCATGCACCACCATGCCTGGCTTTAATCACTTTTTATGTATCTAGTTTAAGAAGCTTCTATAGGCCGGGCATGGTGGTGCACCCCTTTAATCCCAGCACTTGGGAGGCAGAGGCAGGAGGATCTCTGGGAGTTCAAGGTCAGCTTGGTCTACAGAGCGAGCTCCAGGTCAGCTGGGAGTAAAGGGAGACCCTGTCTCAAAAAAGACCAAAAAAAAAAAAAAAAAGAAGCTTTTATAGGATAAGTTTCTTTTCCATGTGATATTTCTTAATTAAAAATTGGGGCAAGAACCTGAATAAGGAATTCTCAAAGATGAAATGCAAATGGCTGAGAATTTTTTTTTAAATGTTTAACATCTTTAGGCATCAGGGAAATGCAAACTAAAGCCCCTTTGAGACTTATCTAGCTCAATCAGAATGACAAATGCTGGTGGTGATCTGGGGACAGGGAAACTCTTATTCAATGCTGGGGCAAGAGCAGACTGGTGCAGCCACTACAGCCATCATCAGCGTGGAGATTCCTCAAAAAGCTAGAAATAGACCCAGCCATATCACTCTTGGGCATATTCCCAGAAGACTCTATATTGTATTACAGAGATATCTGCTTATTAATGTTCATTGCTGCTCTATTCACAACAGTCAGGAAATGGAAACAATATAGGTGTCCATCAATTGAAGAATGGATAATGAGAGTATGGTATATTTACACAATGGAATATTATTCATCTGCTAAGAAAAATGAAATTCTCAGGAAAATGGATGGAACTGGAAAAAAATCATCCTTGAGTGAGGTATCCCAGACCCAGAAAGACAAATATTGTGTGTTCTCTTTTATTAGTGGATGGTAGCTCAAATCCTTAGAGATGTGTGTTTGAACTGGAACATCCATAGATATCAGGAAACTGGTAAATGGCTATGACAAGGCGGTTCATGGGAGGGGAAGTAGAATGCAAGTGATGTAATGGTAGATAAGGGGCAAGGGGGTTAGGAAGGGAGTGAGGGGGAGGCGAGGGGGGCAGAGGCAGGGAGAATGCGGAGGCGTAACTGAGCTTTCTTTTTCTTTTTTTTTTGGTCTTTTTGAGACAGGGTTTCCCTGTAGCCCCAGCTGTCCTGGAACTCAGACCAGGCTGGCCTTGAACTCACAAAGATCCGCATGCCTCTGCCTCCCAAGTGCTGGGATTACAGGCATGAGCCGCCACACTCAGCCTGATCTAATTTCTTTTATTGAGGGGTGGAGCCCAGGGCCTGGCATGCTAGGGCAGTGCTTCTCCACTCAACCACAGGCTCAGCCAGTTAATGAATAGAAACAATTCTGGTAAATCTAACCCTCCATACAGCTCTCCTGAGCCTTAATAACTCCACTCAAAACATGGCCACTGTTGCAGGCGAGGCTGACCTCTGAGGACCCTGTTCCTCTTTTGCACTTGGAAGCAGATGTCACAAAGAGAGCACTTTCCCACACACCTTCCAAGGCCTGGTCTGTCAACATCAAGTGCTCTTGTCAGGCAGGAGTTTATTTCTAGGCTCTATTCTTCCAGCTCTCTGGGTGACTGAGGTGATGGTGAAGGGCTGAAGGACGCTTCTTCAGCCCCCTTAACTAAGTTAACTAAGTTCCCCCTTAACTGCACTTTTCTTCTTGGCCTAAAGACCAAAATATTCAAATATTCAGCATCTGGGCCTCTATAGGAACAACACTCTGAACTTTAAACTGCCATTTCCCAGAGATACATGCACTGTGGTATCTCTGGAGAGACAGATTCATTATGAATAATTTCATGAGTTCAAAATGCTTCTTATGATACTTCAAAAGTTTAGAGAGCTACTGCAGTGGCTTGCTAGCTTATGCCTATAGTTCGGGAGGCAGAGGCAGAGGCAGAAGGATTGCTGTGAGTTTGAAGCCAGCTTGGGCTTCATAGTGAGACCCTGAGTTAGCAAACAAAAGAGTAAAAACAGTTTAAAGGGAGGTCTGCACAATGGAAATGGCTCCTCTGGGGAATGGTCTCCAACTGTCTCCCTTCTCCAGATGTCTCAGAGACGAGAAGAGAGAAAATGGACTCTTTCCTCCCTTAGTTCTTTCTTGGTAAATGTTAACCTTCCAACAGTGGAATGCAAATTAAAAAAAGGAAAAAAAGCCCAAACCAAAGAAAATAAAATGAAAGCAGAGTGGAACACAGCCCTGACACTAAGCTCAGCACGCGGGAGGCAGAGGCAGGTGGATGTAAGTTCAAGGCCAGTCTGGTCTACATAGTGAGTTCCAAGACAGCTGGGGCTACAGGGAGACCCTGTCTCAAAAAAAAAAAAAAAAAGGGTACATGTCATTGTCTGTGTGTGCATACATATGTGTGTGTGCCCAAGGAGGTCAGAAGAGGAAGTTGGAGTCCCTGGAGGTGGAGTTACAGGCCATTGTGAGCTGCTCATTATGGGTGCTGGGAACAGAAGCCTGGTTCTCCAAAAGAGCAGCAAGCGCTCACTAAGAGTTGAGCCATCTGCCCTACCTCTCCAACTCATCCTTAACCTTGGGGGGAAACTCTTTCCTTTTGCCTTTTCTTCAGTCTCACCAGATTCTTGCTTGCTTCCTAGCTTTTCTCTTATTTTGTGTCTTGGTGGGTCCATCTTTCCACAGCTGTGTCTGATCACTAGTTCTCCCAGAGTCATTCAGCACAAGCGGCCTATGCCAGCAAGGGTAGGAAGGTTCTCATCACTATGCATTCTTGTGAACACTCGTTCTGACTTGGCTGTTGTATAGTCACCTGAGTGGATATGAAATAGTATATTGCATTGCAATTTTAATGAGCACTTTCCTGATGACTAATGATGTTACTAATCATTAATAATCATTTCAGGTGCTTAATGGAAATCTGTATTTCTCCTTTGGAGAAATGTCTATTCTTACCTTTTGATTTTTTTTTTTT